>CM065593.1:154768425-155099963 GCA_033119425.1 Bufotes viridis | reverse complement strand
CGCCACCATTATAGTCAATAGGGACAGGCGTGGGAGAAGTAGCGGCAGTACGGATCCGACAGGCTGTTCATCCCCCTAGAATAGTCAACAATAACATCTGTACGCACACGAATGTTTATATGAAAATTATTCGCATTAAAGTCGTGTTGTACAGCTACAGAAATACGAATACATTATTGGCTTGTTCGAATTAACGAATATGGTGAATGCGAATATATCGCTATATTCTATACGCGAATTCAAAAATGCATTTGCAATAGGACTTGCCTATATTGACACTCAGCTCCAAGTTGGATTCGCAATGCGAAAAATTTTTTTTTTAACCAATGAACAGAATATGAAATTGAACACTTCTAAGTAAGTATTGTGATTGTTGAAAAAAAAAAATGGTAATTTTTTTTTTCGCAATGCGCATATAACTTAGAGTATTCGTTCATGTTTGCAGGCCATCGGGAGATATGAAGTTCAATTCGCGTGTATGCGAATAAAATATTCGCATATTATCGCGATCAGGTAATAATTGCGAATATTCGATTTCGGCGAATATATTACGAATATACATTCGAATATTCGCGATATATCGCGAATTCGAATATGGCACCTCCCGCTCATCACTAATGGCTAGCTTGGTATCCAACCTTGTGCAAATGGGGAGTTTGCCGTTGTGCAAATGGGGAGTTTGCCGTTGTGCAAATGGACTGTTTGCGGTTGTTTGCGGTGCATTAAAAGGGGAGTTTGGTCTGTCGATGTCTGTGAAGCGGGCGTAAACCTTACACTACCTGATCAATACAACATCATACCTGATCGTATACACACACTGGATGTTTTAAAGCATGTTATTCCAAACAATTTAGGAATGTTAGTTGATTTATGCCCTTTATGGATTAAAACCTGATTTTTCATGGGAGTTTTGCCATGGATCCCCCTCCGGCATGCCATAGTCCAGGTGTTAGTCCCCTTGAAAAACTTTTCCATCACTATTGTGGCCAGAAAGAGTCCCTGTGGGTTTTAAAATTTGCCTGCCTATTGAAGTTTATGGCGGTTCGCCCGGTACGCCCGTTCGCGAACATTTGCGGAAGTTCGCGTTCGCCGCTCGCGAACGAAAAATTTTATGTTCGCGGCATCACTATTACCTGAGGGGTTAGATCATGGGGTATTGTTATAAAGCAGTTTCTTTCGGACGCGGCGATACATAATATGTCTACTTTATTAACATTTAACACAAAAAAGCATTTGTGAAACAAAAAAAAAATCATGATTTAGTCTGAGAGCCATAGTTTTTTTTAATTTTTTGGGTGATTGTCTTAGCTAGGGGCTAAGTTTTTGTGGGATGAGGTGATGGTTAGATTGGTACTA
Source organism: Bufotes viridis (assembly GCA_033119425.1). Taxonomy (NCBI): domain Eukaryota; kingdom Metazoa; phylum Chordata; class Amphibia; order Anura; family Bufonidae; genus Bufotes; species Bufotes viridis. The sequence continues at coordinate 155,098,607 of CM065593.1, read as the reverse complement.
TTTTGGGGGGCATATGCCTTTTTGATCGCTTGGTGTTGCACTTTTAGTGATGTAAGGTGACAAAATGTTTTTATTTAGCACCGTTTTTACTTCATTTTTTTGACAGTGTTCACCTGAGGAGTTAGGTCATGTTTTTACTGTATTTGATGAAAATTCCTTTTTTTTTTACTGGAAACTTTTTAATTTTTGGGGGGGAAACTTTATTTTTTCAACTTTTTTTCACTTTATGTTTTGTCCCACTTTGGTACTTTAACTTTTGGGGGTCTGATCCACTTTACAATTGATTTCAATACTTCTGTATTGGAATGCATTGGCTGTAAGTGTAATACAGTGTGTATTACACATACAGCTGGGTCTCACAGGCTCTCCCCTGGAAGGCAGCCATGATGCCTAGGGAAGGCATCAGGCTGCCTTCCCTGCTATCGGGTCCCTGTCACAGCAGCACAAGACCCAATGGCAGCTCCGATCCCCGCCCGACATCGCACGTGCCACGGTCAGCGCGGACCGCGGCACATCAAGAGCTGATGCGCTGGCATCGGTGATTTCACCGATGCCGGCACATGCAGCAGGGGTCCGGCTATCAGTGACTGCTGGACCCCTGCCGCTGATCGGGTGGGAGCAGCTCCTGCACCCGCCCAATCACCATGAAGTACATGTGCATCACTGGTCTTTAAGTCCCGAGAGAAATGATGTACATGTACATCATGGGTCCTTAAGGGGTTAAAGAGAGGACGACTAGAAACTGGGTAACAGATGGTAAACCGATAGGAAACGATAGGTGCAGCAACTGTACGTTTTGTATATATGATAGCTAAAAAAAGTTCCTGATATTTGGAGCTATTCAGCATAAAGTGACCCAGTTTATCACATGTAAATGCAGTTATGTAATGTATGTGGTCATGTGCAAGTGCAGTGTTTTCTATATATAGAGAAGACGAGTAGACCGATGTTTGAAAGATTCAGGGAACATATTAACTCCATAAGAACGGGAAAAGGGTTCTCCAGACTCATTAACCATGTTCGGGACATACAGTACATAAAGGTGACTTGAGTTGTCTTAGTTTTGCAGGTATTGAATTGGTCCCAAATTATTGCAAAAAGAGACAAAATAGATCATTCGAGCAGCAGCCATGGGACCCCTGGGTCTAAATGAAAGGACCGACCTAAGTGTATTTGTATAATGTAATAGGTTTCATATATCCAGTGTTTATTAGAGTTTTGATTTTAATGAAGGAATTAGCGTTGTAGGTTGTTATGACAACCAGGTATAGTGACGCTTAAAAGGGAGTGCAAGATCGGCGCAATGATGTCAGTGCCCTGAAGTAGCACGCAAGCGCGAAACAGCCGTCGCCACTTAGCGGTCTGTGTGAAGGTGAAGTCCACCCCAGCCCTAGCAGTGCACCCCAGCATTTTTTTTCCAGACAAGTTTTCAGAGCTAATCCATACATTCAAAAGGTCAGTCTGTCTGGTATTGTTGGTAAACTGCTCTGTTTTTTTCTGTCCAAAACATGCTCTTCTTTAAACTATATGGTAGCTATGGAAAATTATCATCTTCTCATTATTAGCTAGAAAGTCCCAAAAGTCTCTCAGTATTATTAACCTTTTCCACAGTGCCATGCAAACACAGTGCAAATGGACAGTATGTGTGTGTATGTGTGTGTGTGTATATATATATATACATATCCAAAAATTGAAGCAGCACTCCAGAGATTTAAAAAACAAGTGAATCGACCTTTATTCAAAAGGTCGATTCACTTGTTTTATCTCTGAGTGCTGCTCAATCTTGGATATCTATACTTGTAAACAGCTGAGCCAGCTGATTTGGAAGGATTGCACCCGTTTTCACTTTTTGAGTGCTGCTGTATTTTTCTTTGTTTTATATATATATATATATATATATATATATATATATATATAATGTGGGGAGTCGCTCTGGTAGACAGCGGTGCGGGTGCAGTTTAGAGGCAAAACAAGGAGTCCAGATTGTGCATCAAACAGTGTTTTATTCACACTTGCACACCAGAAATGAAAACAGTCTCTTGGTGACAGTTCACACACAACAGAAATCATGTGGCAAAACCAAAAACAGGCCAACACAGGGTCCAGTCACCTTGGGTGGTTTAAGTGCGGGTTCACACCTAGCAGTCGGTTCAGCCGCAGGCGATTCCTCCTTCAGGTTGCAGGGAAACACCACCTTGCTGAGCTCCGTCCTCCAGCACAGAGAACTCCTCAGCCCTGTTAGCAGGCTCCAGGATAATCACCTCAGACACAGCTGATGGCTGTGTTTTATACCAGCCCAAAACTCGGACTGGACCGTGGGGAGCAGCCACCCACCCTACTCTTTAGCTGCTCCCAGTAAGAGCCGGCCCGGATCGGCTTTGCAGCCATGCTATTTAAAGAGTCAAAACAGCACTAGCTGCTGCAGACAAAAACCCGGCTCTCACCTCACCGAGGCCAGCAACCTCGGTGACACGTACCTGCCATCGCATATGACACCTTGCACCTTACCACATACCCCCTTTGTTCAGCCCTGAGGGGTGAACACACGTAAGGCAGTGGACGCGGGACAGGGCATCTGCGTTGCCCTGCAAGCGGCCTGCCCTGTGTTCCACGGAAAACTTGAAATTTTGAAGAGATAGGAACCACCTGGTGACCGAGCATTCCTCTCCTTGGCCTGACTCATCCATTTGAGGGGAATGGTCGGTCACCAGACAGAACCTCCTCCCTAACAGGTAGTAGCGGAGAGATTCGAGTGCCCACTTGATAGCCAGGCACTCCCTCTCCACTATACTATATCTGGACTCGGCGGGACTGAGCTTACGGCTCAGGAAGACAACGGGATGTTCTTCCCCGTTGACCTCCTGAGACAGTACCGCACCGAGGCCTACCTCCGAGCGTCGGTCTGTACGACAAACTCCTTGTTGAAGTCGGGTGTCACCAAAACCGGGGACCCACACAGGGCCGACTTCAACGCGGAGAAAGCCTCCTCCGCCTTCTCACTCCAGCTAAGCCTCCCAGACTTTCGCCCCTTCAACAGGTCTGTCAATGGCGCTGCTATTGTGGCAAAGTGGGGCACAAACCTCATGTAGTAACCTACAATCCCCAGGAACGACTTTACCTGCCTGGTGGTGACCGGTCGGGGCCAGTTACGAATGGCCTCTACCTTAGTTACCTGAGGTTTGATAACTCCCGCCCAATTACATATCCCAGATATTTTGTCTCCTCTAACCCTATGGAGCACTTCTTTGGGTTAGCGGTCAGTCCGGCTTTCCTCAGGGCATCCACTACCGCCTGCACCTTGGGTAAATGGCTTTCCCAGTCGGTGCTGTGGATGACTACATCATCTAAGTAGGCCGAGGCGTACCGGCGATGTGGTCGCAGCACTATGTCCATTAACCTTTGGAAAGTGGCGGGGCGCCATGCAGGCCAAAGGGTAACACCTTGTAGTGATACAGGCCCTGCGGGGTAACAAATGCGGTTTTTCCTTAGCTGACTCCGTTAAGGGTACCTGCCAGTACCCTTTAGTGAGGTCCAGCACAGAAAAATAACGGGCTTGTCCTAAACTTTCAACAAGCTCGTCTACTCGGGGCATGGGATACGCGTCAAACTTGGATACTTCATTTAACTTGCGAAAGTCGTTGCAGAACATAGCGTCCCATCCGGCTTAGGTATTAGGACTATGGGACTGGCCCACTCACTTTTCGACTCCTCAATGACATCGAGCTTCAACATTAACTGCACTTCCTCCGCGATGGCCCGCCGCCGAGCCTCGGGTACCCGGTATGGTTTTAACCGGACCTTGGCCTGAGGCTCAGTGGCGATGTCATGTCGGATGAGAGGCGTGCGGCCAGGGAGGTCCGAGAACACATCCGTGTTCCGACTGAGAACTCCTGACTTCCTGAACTTGTTTGGAAGACAGGCTGTCTGCAATTTTACCGTGGTTACGGCTTCACAGGCCTCGAACTGTGGGGCTGGACCCTTTTCACCTAGAAGCCCTGGCCGGGGCTGGGGTCGTCGGCCGCGTCCCTATCTTTCCACGGCTTAAGTAAATTCACGTGGTACACCTGCTCCGGCTTGCGCCGCCTGGCTGGTGTACCTTGTAATTCACTTCCCCTACCTTCTCGATCACCTCATAGGGGCCCTGCCACCTAGCTAGGAATTTGCTGTCAGGGTGGGTACCAGAACCAAAACCCGATCTCCCGGATTGAAGTCCCGTACCCGAGCCTGACGATTGTACACCCTACTCTGGGCTTGTTGCGCTGCCTCCATATGCTCCCGGACCAAGGGCAACACCCTTTCCATCCGTTCCTGCATCTGGGCGACATACTCAATGACACTTTTGTGGGGGACAGGCTGTTGTTCCCATGCTTCCTTGGCGATATCCAACAGGCCCGAGGGTGTCTGCCATAAAGCAGTTCGAAGGGCGAGAACCCAGTAGAGGCCTGGGGCACCTCTCGCACTGCGAACATGAGATAGGGCAGAAGCAGATCCCAGTCCTTCCCATCTCTAGACACCACCCTCTTTAACATATTTTTTAGAGTTTGGTTAAACCTCTCCACAAGACCGTCTGTTTGCGGATGGTAAACGGACGTCCGTAACTGCTTTATACGCAACAATTTACACAGTTCCCTCATTACTTTGGACATAAAAGGGGTCCCTTGGTCTGTCAGAACCTCTTTAGGCAGGCCCACACGGGAAAACATCTCCATTAACTCCTTGGCAATGAGCCTAGCTGAGGTATGTCGCAGAGGCACCGCCTCCGGATACCGAGTGGCATAGTCGAGAACTACCAGAATGTGTTGGTGGCCCCTGGCAGACTTTGGTACAGGCCCAATTAAATCCATAGCGACTCGCTCAAACGGTACTTCAATAATTGGCAGAGGTACCAGAGGACTACGGAAATGTGGCTGGGGGCTAGTTATCTGACAGGTTGGACAGGACTTACAATAATCTTCTACCTCCTTGAACACACCGGGCCAATAAAACCGCTGCAGTATGCGGTCCTGGGTTTTCTGCCACCCCAGGTGTCCCCAAGAACATGTTGGTGGGCAAGCTCCATGACAAGCTTGCGATGCGCTGTGGGCACCACCAACTGTTCAACAGGTTCACCTCGGATTTGGTTCACCCGATACAACATATCCTGCAGAACAATAAATCGTGGGAACATTAATTCAGCCCCTGGTTTCTGGGGTTTTACCATCAATTTCCAGCACATTCTCCCAGGCCCTGGTGAGGGTTTGGTCCCGGTGTTGGGCGGTCCCAAAATTATCTCCGGAGGCGTGGAGGTCTGCCAACTCAGGACCTGGTGGCAAGTCCTCCATGTCTCCCACCATCCCACTCAGTGGGGGTGTCTCCCCCTCTATCACAGAAGTGGTGGTCACCCCTACCGCAGGCCCTTCGGACTCGGGCTCCCAGGGCTCTGGCCTCCCACAGGAACCAGGCCACTCTGCTAGGGTTACCCCTGTCTCAGGGCTATTAGTCACTTTCACCTCAGGCCATAGTGACGGAAAACCAGGAAGTCTCTCCCAATTATTAGTTCATACGGTAGTTTGGCGGAGATCGCCACTTCACAAGTCCAGGTGCCGGCCGCCGTGGACAGAGACATTTCAGCAGTGGGATAGTCCTTTAAGTCTCCGTGTATGCACACCACCCCAACTTTCCGGCCCGTATACTGGGTGGGCTGTACCAGGGCAGCACTTACCAGGGTTACCAGGCTCCCTGAGTCCAACAGCGCCACTGCCAGGTTATCCCCGACTTGCACCTGGCACAGATGACGACTGTCCATTGTCTCGGGGATGCCGGTCGCACACAGTCTCCGGGCATACATGGAAGCCCGGTACCCATAATTAGTCTCCATGGGTTCCCCCACTGTGGACAGTTGGCCCTTATGTGTCCAGGCTCCCGACACTGCCAGCAGACCACTGGGGACGGATCTGCAAGAGGTACCTCCCGGGCGGGTTTGGCCGGCCGCCGGGACTGGGGTGGAGATTTGCGGGGTTTGACTGGCCCCCTCCCAAAGAACCCCCTGCAGGTTTCTGGTGGCCTCATATCGTTCCACCAGGTCGACCATCTCAAGGGCATTGGTGGGGATACCTGGCCGATCCAGTGTTGAAGGGGGTAAGGCAAGGCCCTCCAAAACATGTCAGCCAGCAGCCGGTCCAGCATAGCAGTCGGACTCAGAACCTCAGGCTGCAGCCATTTTTGCAACCTGTGCAGCAACTCATAGTACTGCGGCCTGGCGGGTTCAGCCACGTTAAAGTCCCACTGGTGGACACGCTGAGCCCGGACCAACACGTTTACCCCAGTCTGGCCAGGATCTCCCCCTTCACCGTGGAATAGTCAGCAGCCTGGTCGTCTGCCAAATCAAAAAAAACTTGCTGGGGTCCAGGCGCCAGGAACGGAGCGGCGACCTCTGCCCACTGTTCTCGGGGTAATTTCTCCCTCACGGCCACCTTCTCGAACACCGCCAGATAGGTCTCAACATCATCCGAGGGGTCATCTTAGGGATCGCGGCACGGACAGCTTTCCGGGCATCGTGGGCGCGGTGGGACGCTCCTGCCGCTTGCAACGCCATCACGTGCTGTAGCAGTAGCTGGTTGGTCTCCCGCTGCTGCACGTTAGCCTCTATGAGGGCTTTCACAGCCGCCTCCATTTTGTCGGGGATCACAGGCTGCAACTTTGCCGGCTTAATATAGGACATGCACTTTTGCTCAGCAAAAACAAAGTTCGGCGTTCACGCCAGCCTCACTGCGCATGCCCGCATCCGACACCAAATGTGAGGAGTCGCTCTGGTAGACAGCGGTGCGGGTGCAGTTTAGAGGCAAAACAAGGAGTCCAGATTGTGCATCAAACAGTGTTTTATTCACACTTGCACACCAGAAATGAAAACAGTCTCTTGGTGACAGTTCACACACAACAGAAATCATGTGGCAAAACCAAAAACAGGCCAACACAGGGTCCAGTCACCTTGGGTGGTTTAAGTGCGGGTTCACACCTAGCAGTCGGTTCAGCCGCAGGCGATTCCTCCTTCAGGTTGCAGGAAACACCACCTTGCTGAGCTCCGTCCTCCAGCACAGAGAACTCCTCAGCCCTGTTAGCAGGCTCCAGGATAATCACCTCAGACACAGCTGATGGCTGTGTTTTATACCCAGCCCAAAACTCGGACTGGACCGTGGGGAGCAGCCACCCACCCTACTCTTTAGCTGCTCCCAGTAAGAGCCGGCCCGGATCGGCTTTGCAGCCATGCTATTTAAAAGAGTCAAAACAGCACTAGCTGCTGCAGACAAAAACCCGGCTCTCACCTCACCGAGGCCAGCAACCTCGGTGACACGTACCTGCCATCGCATATGACACCTTGCACCTTACCACAATATATATATATACACACACAACATATTAGAGATCAGCTAAAAGATTCTACACAATCATTTTGTCCAATCAGCAGGCATTTGCAAATGAAGAAGCCCTGCTGATTAGACAAAATAATTCTAACACTCCTGCTGATTGGACAAAATGATTCTGTAGAATCTTTTAGCTCATCTTTACAACATACATATACAATGCAGTTACACAGTATTACATAGAATAACAGTATAAGTCCATGCACAATTGAAATAAAGTACAGAGTTGATAACTTTGCATAGGGGAAACAGGGGCAAATGTCCAAACTTCAAAATACCCCTGTTCTAGGGCACTACAGGGGCAAAGTTCTCCCTGGCTTCAGAAACGTGCAACATTATCATTGAGGAGAAAGAGATTGGGGGTTGGATAGCTCACCCCTTCTCTCAGTCACAGCAAGATGATGTGGAGGAGTCTGATCCGTGCTTTGAGCCAGAGGTAACAGCATTTTTCCTAAAAAGAACCAACAAAACCCCAAAATGTCTTATCGCGGATAGACAAGAAAGTCTAATTGTTGATGACTTGTGAGAGAGCAGTCAACGTTTCCACTGTCCTGAGGAGTTGTTTTGGTGGTGGTTATAGTGACACTCGTAGCCACGTTATTGGTGGTGGGAGCAACAAAAGTGTCAGTCGGGGCAAATACAGAGCAGAGAATCAGGAGGGGGGCCAAGGAACCCACCATGATATTTCACAATCTGATAAAAGTGTCAGGGAGAGTGACGAGTCCAATGATAATTGTGTGTTGGACAGGACCTTGGAGACAGTTCGAGGTGCTGAGGAGGAAGAGGAGGTAACATCAGAGGAGGAGGGTGGTAGCAGTGGGATCAAAAATGGGCAGAGGCGACATAGAGCCAGAACTCTCCAAAGAAGTTCCAGGGCCAGATCTGCTTTGGGAACTAGTGATGCTGCTTACACAGCAGGTGTGTTGGCCCAAAACATCCCAGAGCTAAGCTAAGCTTGGCTGCTTCTAGCTCTGCATGAGCAGTGGCAAGGCAGCACCCCAGGAACAAGGCCAGGTCCTTTTGATCCCTCTACAATTGTGTCGGCCTGGGTCTCACACCTGGCATTTATCTGTCTCCTCCATGGACACCCAGGGCCGGCGCGTCCTATAGGCTGACTAGGCAGCCGCGTAGAGCGCCCCTTCATGCTGCAGCCGCCTGAGCGCTCTATAGAGAGCCTCAGGCGGCTGCAGCACTGCCCGGGCTGGTGCGTCCATGAGGGCGCACCATGAAGAGAGGGACTGACAGGAGGGAAGCGCTCAGCGCTCCCTCCTGTCAGTTCCTCATTGTAGCGTGGCCGAGCCCTGTATAGTCCGCAGTACAGGAGCATCTGTCTCCTGTACCCGGCCGGACTGACAGGAGGTGTGCACACAGTGTGCACTTCCTATCAGTCCGCCCGGGTACAGGAGACTAAAGCTCCTGTACCCATGGAGCATGCAGCGCTCGGCCACGCTACATCAGAAGTAAGGAGTGGAGGGGAGGGGGGCGGGTGTTGAGAAAGAGGATGACAAGGGGGAGATTGAGAAAGAGGATGACAAGGGGGGTGAGAAAGAGGATGACAAGGGGGTGAGAAAGAGGATGACAAGGGGGGTGAGAAAGAGGATGACAAGGGGGAATTGAGAAAGAGGATGACAAGGGGGGTGAGAAAGAGGATGACAAGGGGGTGATTGAGAAAGAGGATGACAAAGGGAGGGGGTTGAGAATGAGGATGACAATTGGGGGAGAATGAAAAGGGGGAAAGAGAATGACAAGAGGGGAAGAGAATTACATGGGGGAGAATGACAAGAAAAGGAGAGAGAATTACATTGGGGGGAAGAGAATGACATGGGGGAGAGAGAAAACTGGCGTTAGTTAAAGGGGTTCTGCAGTTTATTTAAACTGATCGGCGGGGTCCGACACTGGCAGTAGCGCCTCGGCCTTCTCGCTGTTTACTGCAGGCGCAGTGACGTCACGACTAATATCACTGGCCTTGGCGGGGTTAAGCTCTGTTCACTTTAATGAAGCTTAGCCCCACCCAGACCAATGATACTAATCGTGACGTCACTGCGAGAAGGCTGATGCGCTACTGCCAGCGCCGCTGCCTTCTCAAACAGCTAATTGGCGGGGGTCCCGGGTATCGGACCCCTGTCGATCAGTTTAAATAAACTGCAGAACCCCTTTAATTTGACAGATCATATGGGTGGGGCATTGTGATGTCACATGGGGGGGGGGGCACCAAACTTTTCTTTTGCCTAGGGCGGCAAAAATCCTTGCACCGGCCCTGTGGACACCCTCCAGTCCCCAACTACAGCAGGGCACAGCGTCTCTCCAACTCATCCTCCTTCCTATAACAAGTGTCAAGTCAAGAGTTGTCATGCGGTGTTGGATCTCATTTGCCTGGTTAACCCTAAGTTCACACCTGAGCGTTTTACAGCGCGTTCAAACGCGCTGTAAAACGCTCAACAGGAGAAAACCCATGTTTCCCTATGGGCATGGTTCTCACCTGAGCGCTTTACAGCGCGTTTGAACGCGCTGTAAAACGCCCTACACTCAAAGAAGTTCTTGAGCTTCTTTGGGGCGTTTTGTCGCGCGTTTGCATCCATAGACTTCAATGCGTTTAACGCGCGTTAAGTGTAGATATGCCTTTTTTAAATTGGTCTCCAGAGTCACGAACGCGCGTAAAACGAGCCTTTACTATTGCCAAAAACGTGCATAAACACGCGCGTGAAACGCGCGACAAATACGCGCGCAAAACGCGCGTCTCAGAAACGCTCAGGTCTGAACCCAGGGTAATAGTAGCCAGACAGGTTAACAGTTGCTAAATTATATCAAACCGCAAATGTTCTGCTGGCTGCCAACTCCAATTGGGCAAAGTAGTCAGCGACAATGGCCATAACATTGCGGCTGCGCTGGACCTGGGGAAAATAACACATGGCACACATAATCAAACTAATCATGAAACACTTTTTAAAAAGAACACTGGCTTGCACAAGGTGCTGGCAATGTCCTGGAGACTGTCATAGAAACAAAGAATCATAGAATGTGTCGGCAGATAAGAACTATTCGGCCCATCTAGTCTGCCCAATATACTGAATACTATGAATTGCCCCTGGCCCTATCTTATATGAAGGATGGCTTTATGCCTATCCCATGCATGCTTAAACTCCTTCACTGTATTTGCAGCTACCACTTCTGCAGGAAGGCTATTCCATGCGTCCACTACTCTCTCAGTAAAATAATACTTCCTAATATTACTTTTAAACCTTTGCCCCTCTAATTTTAAACTATGTCCTCTTGTAGCAGTTTTTCTTCTTTTAAATATTCTCTCCTCTTTTACCGTGTTGTTTCCCTTTATGTATTTAAAAGTTTTTATCATATCCCCTCTGTCTCTTCTTACTTCCAAGCTATACAAGTCAAGGTCCTTTAACCTTTCCTGGTAAGTTTTGTCCTGCAATCCATGTACTAGTTTAGTAGCTCTTCTCTGAAGTCTCTCCAAAGTTTCAATATCCTTCCGCAGGTATGGTCTCCAGTACTGCACACAATACTTCAGATGAGGTCTCACTAGTGCTCTGTAGAGTGGCACGAGCACCTCCCTCTTTCTACTGTTAATGCCTCTCCTTATACACCCAAGCATTCTGCTGGCATTACTTGCTGCTCTATGACATTGTCTGCCCACCTTTAGGTCGTCTGATATAATGACCCCTAAATCCCTTTCCTCAGATACTGAGGTTAGTACTGTATCACTGATTTTATATTCTGCTCTTGGGTTTTTATGCCCCAGGTGCATTATCTTGCACTTATCAACATTAAGTTGCCAGATTTTTAAACATTCCTCTAGTTTTCCTAAATCCTTTTGCATTTGGTGTATGCCTCCAGGAACATCAACCCTGTTACAAATCTTTGTGTCATCAGCAAAAAGACACACCTTACCATTGAGGCCTTCTGCAATTTTGCTGAGAAAGATATTAAACAATATGGGTCCCAGAACAGTTCCCTGAGGTACCCCACTGGTAACAATACCATGGTCTGATTATACTCCATTGACTACAACCCTCTGTCCTTGAATTTCAGCCATCCCTATGTGATAAAAATAATGCTCTCCTGGACTTGCAATGACAGACTGGTCTGCCATTAAAATGCTTAATCTGCAAAGTGCTTAATCCTAAACATCTGTATGAGGAGCAGAAAGCCGTGAATGATTTTGTCATGCACCAAACTTCCTCAGCAGGGAGCATGTGCTGTTTCAATTATCTTTCAGGCATGTGTTAAGTTAGACATTAGCAGCTCATGTTAGATATGGGACCTGTTGGATGCTGAAGCCCTTCAAAGAGACCACAAAATTTGTCAGTCGGGACAACTGTGGCATATAAATGAACTCATGCCTCGCATATTTATCTTAGAACAAAAACTGATGCTCATTCAGCTAAGGATGACGGCGGAAGAACAGCTAAAGAATCTTGCTCTCCACCCAGTAGCTGTTGGGGACCCATAAGTAGAAACTGCCATGGTGGCGGAGGAGGAGATTGAGGAGCTACCACTAGAGGAGTAGGAGGATTCGGAGATGGAAGATGATGACCGTGACACTGGCCACAACACACAAGAACTGGCTCCACAGGCACCCTGGTCAGAATGACAACTTGTAGCCTCACTTGCTTACTACCATGAAAGACATATCATTGACATCAAGCAGTTTTATGGTTACTAGATAGCCATGCTTTCAGATCCTCACTAGCAAAGCAAAATGGGGGAATGTTTTCCTTCCTCAGAAAGGTAGAACAAATCACGGTATTTCCAGAAAACACTGTGTGCACAGTTTGCTACAGCTTACAGTGAGCAGACGCCTGCCTCCAGCATGTCTAAAAGTAATGGCCCATCTCCATCCCCCACAGAGTCACCCACCTCCCACTGCCATAAGCAGCAGCCATTTCAGTCTCCTCAACTTGATGGAAATGTTTTTTATGTGCCACACCAGGCTGAGGCAAATCAGTAAGCAGACACCTCCTTCATCAATGCCCAGGTTACCTACTCTCTGGTCAGTCTCTGGAGCATACCCTGTTTCCTGACTCTATGGACTTTTAGGCAGGCAGACTAGAACAGTGACCCAAACTGGCTCAGCATGCCACCTGTCTCTCTTGCCCAACCTCCAGTGTCATCTTGGAAACAAGTTTTAGCGCCGCAGGTGGCGTGGTTACACCCAAAAGGACCAAATTGTTCTTCGCCAGTGTCCAAACCATTACATTTGTCAAAATGAACCAAGCCTGGATTCTGGCCTTGCTGACGGTGCCCTATCATGCCACTGTCACTGTCTGCCTGCCTACCATCATGGTCTGTATGGCTGCTGCTATCATCATACCACTGCCACTATCTGGCCATTACTGCTCTCTGCCTGCCTGCAAACATGTACCATATGGATGCTGCCTCTGCTGCTGCTGTTCCTCGCTGCTAATTCTCTACTGCCACCACTACTAATGCTAGGCATCTGTCGCTAATACTACTACAACCACTAAGATTACTACTACTACCCATAGACGTCTGATCTACTGCCTTGTATGTTCCATGCTATGCTGTTTCTGCTGCCACGACTATTATGGCCACCTTCCTCTATTACCATACAAACTGTACTGCTGCTGATAAAAGGGAGAATTTTTGTAGGCTCATTTAGAATGAGCCACTTTTTCTTCTTAAAATTAACCATGGGCTTCCGGGTTTGTTCCTCTGCGAGGCAAAATATAGTACATGTGCTATTCAGTACTTCCCAGCATCTTGCAGATTGCGGACCCATTGAAGTACATTTTTTGTGCAATTTTGGGAATTTATTTCAAACAAGATTTTTAGATTGTGGTTTAGCTGTTGAGGCTTCTGTGCAGTTTTCTTTTGTACAGTATATGCATATGCCTTCTTTTTCTTCTAAAAGAACAAATAAGTTGTAGCAAACTTAAAGGGGTTGTCTCATCATGGACAATGAGGGAATATCGCTAGGATATGCCCCCATTATCTTATAGGTGCAGGTATATCGAGAACGGAGCCCCGCAAGGTGGTGGCTGGAGGACTCTGGTCTGGCCACCACCAAGCCGGCTCCCCATAGAAGTGAATGGGAGCATACCGCGTATGCGTGGCCCCAACTCCCATTTATTTCTATGGGGCCGATGGAAATAGCCGAGCCAGCACTCGGCTATTTTCATCGGCCCCATAGAAAATGAATGGAGGGAGGCTGCGCTTGCGCTGCACTCGCATTGTCCATAATAAGACAAGCGCTTTAAACAAATTGTCTAGGATTAGAAAAATATGCTTACTTTCTTCCAAAAACGTCATCACAATTGTGCGTGGCTTGGTTCTGGTATTGCCGTGCAACTGCTTTAAAGTAAATGAAGCAGAGTTGCAATTCCACATGTAACCCTTTAAATTTTGGTTGATAAATTAATTTATTACAGAAATGTCATAAAAATAATAGTGCACTTATAATTTTCATTATACACGCTAGAGATGAGCGAAACTTTTGAGATTTTGTCCGGTTATCTGAATTGTTTAATAAGTTCTGTTCTAACCTGAATCAATTCTACCCGAACCAAAGTGGCTTCAATTTCCCTGAAAATCGGTATATAACTTATGCTAGTCTCCAAGGAATAGATTTTATCTCTTTCCGTTCATTTTTTTAATTCATTTTTGCCTTTTATATTCTTCCTCCCTAAGCTATTTAACGCAATGAAAGCAATAGCAAATCATGTCAGAGTGACAGTGACAACCATAGCTTTAGGTAAATGCATGTTTGACGGCATTAGCAAATAGCATGCAGAGTGCACATGGCCGGTAGAGATGAGCAGTATGGGCAATATTCGAATTTGCGATATTTCGCGAATATTCGTTAGAATATTCGTCATATATTCGTGAATATTCGTATTTGACATTATTCTATTGATTGCGAAAAATCGGCAATGTATTTTTCGCGTAATGCGAATATTCTAAAACCTGAATATATAGCACTATGGAATATAGTGCTTAATATTCTTTTTTTAGAATATTCGTAATTTTTTCCCATCTGAAGTCATGATTCCTCCCTGCTCAAGTTGCTTTTGGGCCAATGACTGTTCACATTAAATTGGAAAAAATGACGAATATTTTAAAAAACTAATATATAGCACTATATTCCATAGTGCTATATATTCGTGTTTTAGAATATTCGCATTACGCGAAAATAACATTGCCGATTTTTCGCATAAGAAAAATTATTTTCTCTTATGCGAAAAATCGGCAATGTAATATTCGCGTAATGCGAATGTTCTGGAACACGAATATATAGCACTATAGAATATAGTGCTATAAATTCTTTTTTTGGGGAATATTCGTAATTTTTTCCTTAGTTACTATCCTGTTTTTGGGCCTTAGTGACCAAGTAATTTTTTTATTTTTTTCATTGTCGCTTTTATAAAAACTATAACTTTTTGACATTTTTCCATAACAGTACGATGGCTTATTTTTGCAGGACAAGTTATAGTTTTTAAAGGCAGCGTTTTTATGTTTTGTAATTTTGCACAATAAAAACCCTTTTTTAAGAAAAAACTATTTCATTGTTATCATTCGGGGTACACTTTGTGATTGATTTTTATTTCATTTTTGGTGGCGAGTAAGCAATAAACCGCAATTCTGACTTTTTTTTTTTACAGTGTTTACCATGTAGAATAAATTAAATGCTCACTGTGAAATGTGAGTCATTACAAGCATTAAATAGGTGGTAGGGATTTTATTTTTTTAACTTTTCCTATTCCAATGCTATTTGCTTTAAAGGAGACTTCTACACTGCCATTCTTATGAAGTGTGCCTTATACTGTTAGTACTATACTAACAGCCAGCTGTAGGCTGCGTCAGAGAGGTGCAGCCTGATAGGAATACTCTGCAGACAGGCCATTATACCCCAGGCTGCCATATAAAGACACCAGCACCCAGAGATATCATTTGTGGTATGCTGATGGGAGAAAGAAGAAACCCCCTCCCTCTAAACTACGTAAATGCCATGCTTGCTATTGGCTGTGGTATCTAAGGGAGTAACCTGCTAGATCGGCACTTTTGCTGATCCGTGACATTAAAGAAGGAGTCCATCTCTTATGTGAGAGTAAAGCCCTTCTCTCTTTTTCATGGCAGACCTATGCAGTGCTTGGAGTAGGTCATCGTAAAAAGGAGGCAGCCTAGCCTAAGACTAGTGTTGAGTGAACAGTTTGAGCATAGTTCGAGTTCGTATCGAATTTTGGGGTGTTCGGGACACGGACCCGAACATTTTCAAAAAAGTTCGGGTTCGGGTCCGTTGTTCGTCGATTTCTTCCCGCTTTCTGAAGGACTGCACAGCAGCCAATCAGCTAGCGTTTTACGTCTTGCCTTAAGAAGCCATCACAGCCATGCCTACTAATGGCATGGCTGTGATTGGCCAAGTGCAGCATGTGACTCAGCCTCTATTTAAGCTGGAGTCACGGAGCGCCGCACGTCACACTGCTCTGCTTAGTGTAGGGAGAGGACGCAGCTTCTGTGAGGGAGAGATTAGGCAGGGAAAAGTCAGCAACAGCACCTAATGAACTGATCGATCTACAGCTGTGAATGATTCAACTTCTGCTAGTTAATCGCTCACTGGTTTTTAGGCTGCACAGAGCGTTTTTCTGTCATTTTTTTCTGGGGTGGTCGGCGGCCATTTTGTGACTTGTGGTGCACCAGAACAAGCTGCCACCAAGTCCATCAATCCAGCAATACTAGGGTTTTTTTTTTTTGCTATATCCTACATCAGGGGCTTAGCTGTGCTTATTGTCACCCCTAGAAACTCAGGATAGCAATTTCTATATTTTATTAAGGGGTTAAATACAATTGCCGAAACACCAATCCCCTAAATCTGGTGTTCCAGCTTTGGCTAGCAAATTTAATACTGTCTGCTGTCTGGCAAAGGATAGATTATTTTCTGTGGAGAAATTCAATAGCCAAAATAGCAAAACCCTGAATCTGGTGTCCCAGCACTGGCTGGCAAAGTATAATAGTGTTTACCAAAACATATATTTTGTTCTGGGGTGAAATTCAC
The DNA here is from genome assembly GCA_033119425.1 of Bufotes viridis. Lineage (NCBI taxonomy): Eukaryota > Metazoa > Chordata > Amphibia > Anura > Bufonidae > Bufotes > Bufotes viridis. The sequence continues at coordinate 155,082,179 of CM065593.1, read as the reverse complement.
TTGCCAAAATAGCAATACCCTGAATCTGGTGTCCCAGCACTGGCTGGCAAAGTATAATAGTGTCCGCCAAAACATATATTTTGTTCTGGGGTGAAATTCAATTGCCAATATAGCAATACCCTGAATCTGGTGTTCCAGCAGTTGCAGGCCTAGTTTAAATCCGTCCGTAAAAGGGTATATTTTGTTCTGGGGTGAAATTCAATTGCCAAAATAGCAATACCCTGAATCTGGTGTTCCAGCAGTTGCAGGCCTAGTTTAAATCTGTCCGTTACAGGTTATATTTTGTTCTGGGGTGAAATTCAATTGCCAAGATAGCAATACCCTGAATCTGGTGTTCCAGCTGTTTCAGGCCAAGTGTTAATCTGTCCGTAAAAGGATATATTACACTCAAGGTGTACATACAAGTGCTGAGAGGGTCATCCTCAATAACTTCACGCGCTACTGTGCATCTCCCATTGTATTTCTGTCCGTTAAAGGGTATATTACACAAAGTGTTAAAATGCAATTGCTGAAGACATAATCCTACATATTTTTTCACACGCTACTGTGCATCTCCAGGTGTAAATCTGTCCATAAATGGATACCTCTCATCCAGGGCCTAAATACTAGCCCTAAAAGAGATATTCCACTAAATCAGTGGTTACTGCTGTGCCTGGATTAGTGTAATACACTACATAAATAAATAGGCAGATAGTGTTAGGTGCCTGTAAAAAAAGGCCTGAATTTGAAATCAATACATTGGGCCAAATATTGTTTTCTTATTGTGGTGCTTGGTGAACGGTAACAATGAGGAAAACATTTAGTAAGAATGCGGACGCGGTCGTGGTGGTGTTAGTGTACCCTCTGTTGCTGGGAGAGGACGTGGCCATTCTGCCACAGCCATACGTCCTAGTGAACCAACTACCTCAGGTTCCAGTACCTGCCAGAATTTACAGCGATATTTGGTCGGGCCCAATGCCGTTCTAAGGATGGAAAGGCCTGAGCAGGTACAGGCGCTAGTCAATTGGGTGGCTGACAGTGGATCCAGCACGTTCACAACATTATCTCCCACCCAGTCTTCTGCAGAAAGCGCACAGGTGGTGCCTGAAAACCAAGCCCATCAGTCTGTCACATCACCCCCATGCATATCAGGGAAACTGTCTGAGCCTCAAGTTATGCAGCAGTCTCTTATGCTGTTTGAAGACTCTGCTGGCAGGGTTTCCCAAGGGAATCCACCTAGCCCTTCCCCAGTGGTGGAAGACATAGAATGCACTGATGCACAACCACTGATGTTTCCTGATGATGAGGACATGGGAATACCACCTCATCAGAGTCCGCACGTCTCTGATGATGACGAAACACAGGTGCCACTTGCTGCATCTTTCTGCAGTGTGCAGACCGAACAGGAGGTCAGGGAGGAAAACTGTGTGGAAGACGATGCAGGGGACGATGAGGTCCTAGACCCCACATGGAATGAAGGTCGTGCCACTGACTTTTATAGTTCAGAGGAAGAGGCAGTGGTGAGACTGAGCCAACAGCTTAGCAAAAGAGCGAGCAGGGGGCAAAAGCAGAACAGCCGCCACCAAGAGAGTTCGCCTGCTACTGGCCACCGCCACCAGGGACAGAGCACCCCAAAGGCAGCTTCATGGAGTTCCCTGGCATGGCACTTCTTTAAACAATGTGCTGACGACAAGACCCGAGTGGTTTGCACGCTGTGCCATCAGAGCCTGAAGCGAGTCATTAACGTTCTGAACCTTAGCACAACCTGCATGACCAGGCATCTACATGCAAAGCATGAACTGCAGTGGAGTAAACACCTTAAAAGCAAGGAACTCACTCTGGCTCCCCCTGCTTCTGCTGCTGCCTCGGCCTCTTCCTCCGCCTAGGGAGGAACGTTGGCACCTGCCGTCCACCAAACAGAGGATGTGCCACCGACACCACCACCTGCGTCACCAAGCATCTCCACCATGTCACATGGCAGCGTTCAGCTCTCCATCTCACAAACCTTGGAGAGAAAGCGCAAATTCCCACCTAGCCCTGGGCCTGAATGCCAGCATTTCTAAACTACTGGCCTTTGAAATGCTGTCATTCAGGCTGGTGGTCACGGACAGCTTCAAACAGCAGATGTCCATGGCTGTCCCCCAGTATGTTGTTCCCAGCCGCCACTACTTCTCCAAGACAGCCGTGCCTTCCCTGCACAACCAAGTATCCGATAAAATCAAGTGTGCACTGCGCAAAGCCATCTGTGGCAAGGTCCACCTAACCACATATACGTGGACCAGTAAGCACGGCCAGGGACGCTATATATCCCTAACTGCACACTGGGTAAATGTAGTTTTGGCTGGGCCCAAGGCGGAGAGTTCCTTGGCGCACGTCCTTCCACCGCAAAGAATCGCAGGGCATCATTCTTTGCCTCCTGTAGCCTCCTCCTCCTACTCGGCTTCCTCCTCCTCTGCTTCCACCAGCTCATCCAGTCAGCCACACATCTTCACCACCAACTTCAGCACAGCCCGGGGTAAACGTCAGCAGGCCATTCTGAAACTCATATGTTTGGGGGACAGGCCCCACACCGTGCAGGAGTTGTGGCAGAGTATTGAACAACAGACCGACGATTGGTTTCTGCCGGTGGGCCTCAAGCCCGGCCTGGTGGTGTGCGATAATGGGCGAAATCTCGTCGCAGCTCTAGGACTCGCCGGTTTGACGCACATCCCTTTCCTGGCGCATGTGCAGAATTTGGTGGTGCAGAAGTTCATTCACAACTACCCCGACATGTAAGAGCTGCTGCATAAAGTGCGGGCCATCTGTGCGCGCTTCCGGCGTTCACATCATGCCGCTGCTCGCCTATCTGCGCTACAGCATATTTTCGGCCTTACCGCTCACCGCCTCATATGCGACGTGCCCACCAGGTGGAACTCCACCTTGCACATGCTGGAAAGACTGTGCGAGTAGCAGCAGGCATTAGTGGAGTTTCAGCTGCAGCACGCACGCGTCAGTCGCACTGCGGAACAGCACCACTTCACCACCAATGATTGGGCCTCCAGTGGCGATGACACCGTTATCAGCTTTACAATACCACTTCTATGTCTCCTTTAGAAAACGCTTAGGGCGATGATGGAAGAGGAGGCAGCCGAGGAGGATGAGGGGTAATTTTTATCACTTTCAGGCCAGTCTGTTAGAAGTGGCTCAGAAGGAGGTTTTTTGCAACAGCAGAGGCCAAGTACAAATGTGGCCAGCCAGGGCCCACTACTGGAGGACGAGGAGGATGAGGAGAAGGTGGAGGAGGATGTAGCAGGTTCACAGCGGGGTGGCACCCGACACAGCTCAGGCCCATCACTGCTGCGTGGCTGGGGGGATACGGAGGACGATGACGATACGCCTCCCACAGAGGACAGATTGTCCTTCCTTACCTCTCGGGAGCCTGGCATACATGAGCGACTACATGCTGCAGTGCCTGCTCAACGACAGCAGAGTTGCCCACATTTTAACGTGTGTGGATGACTGGGTTGCCACCCTGCTGGATCCCTGGTACAAAGACAATGTGCCCACCTTACTTCCTGCACTGGAGCGTGATAGGAAGATGCGCGAGTACAAGCGCACATGGTTGAACAGTACGTCTGCACACCCCTCCACGTACTGACTGATGGTTCGGCCCCATTCAACTTATGGGTCTCCAAATTGTCCACGTGGCCAGAGATAGCATTTTATGCCTTGGAGCTGCTGGCCTGCCCGGCGGCCAGCAATTTGTCTGAACGTGTATTCAGCACGGCAGGGGGCGTCACTACTGACAAATGCAGCCGCCTGTCCACAGCCAACGTGGACAAGCTGACATTCATAAATATGAACCACGCATGGATCCCACAGGACCTGTCCCTCCCTTGTGCAGAATAGACATTTATAACTGCCTCCCCCTCAACCATGTATTCTTGTACTCCGGGGCACTTCTTTATTGTATCCTCATTTTTTTAACTTTACCATGATCTTGCGGTGCAACCCAAAGTTGAATGAACCTCTCCTCAATTTGGGCGCCGGGGCCTAAATAACTGAAAGTGGCCTTCTCCAGTGGTGGGTGATATGACGCCTTATTCCTTGCTGTGGGACCTCTCTCCTCTTTCTGGGTGCTGGGGCCTAAATAACTGAAAGTGGCCTCCTCCAGTGGTGGGTGATATGACGCGTGATTCCTTGCTGTGGGACCTCTCTCCTCTGTCTGGTTGCTGGGCCGAAATAACTGAAAGTGGCCTTCTCTAGTGGTGGGTGATATGACGCATGATTCCTTGCTGTGGGACCTCTCTCCTCTGTCTGGGTGCTGGGGCTTAAATAACTGAAAGTGGCCTTCTCCAGTGGTGGGTGATATGATGCCTTATTCCTTGCTGTGGGACCTCTCTCCTCTGTCTGGGTGCTGGGGCCTAAATAACTGAAAGTGGCCTTCTCCAGTGGTGGGTGATTTGACACCTTATTCATTGCTGTGCGACCTCTCTCCTCTGTCTGGGTGCTGGGGCCTAAATAACTGAAAGTGGTCTTCTCCAGTGGCGGGTGATATGACGCATGATTCTCTCTATGGGACCTCTCTCCAATTGATATTGGTTAATTTTTATTTATTTTATTTTAATTAATTTCCCTATTCACATTTGTTTGCAGGGCATTTACCTACATTTTGCTGCGTTTTCAGCCCTCTAGCCCTTTCCTGGAGTATTTTACAGCCTTTTTAGTGCCTAAAAGTTCGGGTCTCAATTGACTTCAATGGGGTTCGGGTTCGGGATAAAGTTCGGGTCGAGTTCGGATCACGGACCCGAACATTTTCGGGAAGTTCAGACGAACTTCTCGAACCCGAACATCCAGGTGTTCGCTCATCTCTACCTAAGACCCATTATTGACCGCCATAAAAAGGTAGATTTGCAGTCACTAATGGCTCAATCACTAAAAAATACATGGGGGTGGAATTTGTCTATGCCAGTTTTCTGGATAATACATTGTTGCTGAAATCCCTTTTTGCGGTTATTGGGTTGGCCATGATGCTATATCATTAAATACTATTTGAAGGTGTGTACAAAACCATTCATCTAGTTATCACTTCTTCCAATACAAAGACTTTTAAAAACTGTAAGCTATTCAGAATTGTTCCAAAGAAGTGATATTATTTTTATTATACCTAAAAATACACATATTTTAGTGATGAATGAAGGAAATCACACTTTCATGCTTTAATGCTGACATTAGTATGTGATAATTTGCTATTTGTCTGTTATTCACAGACTATGCATGAATTATATTCTGCTAAGAAATATGATATGTACCTGTGGTTTTGCCTGGCAGTCAGGAAAGTGATCATGACAAGATTACTTTGTTTTTTTAAAGTTGTAATATTACTGATTAAACATATAATTTCTGGAACAGCATTTCTGAAAGTGTATAACATATAAAATGGGCCTTTAATATACTTTAGCTACTTCAAGGTACAAATGACAGCGGCTCTGGATCATGATATTGAACTGCCTCATTGTTATAGAGGGAGGTCAGTTTAATGATTCCTTAACTGAAATTGCTGTAGTTTGATATACAGATAAAAAAAATTAGTTGGAGACACAAGCAGTTTAACTGCCAGACAAGGATAGCTTGCCAAATGTATTAAAGGGGTTATAAAGTGCACAAGGTCATAGATGACAAGGCAAATTATTCAGAAATGTACTTACAGAGACCCATTTTAAATTAGTTGTTTCACCAGGAGAACCCTTTTTTAGACTGAAGCTGGAAGATCAGGTTCTGAGATCCACGGTTATCAGCTGTAAATATGGTTATTGTCGAGGGTATGTGTAGTTTTGGTGGGGTCGGCAACAACTGACTCTCTAATTTCGGGGTTAAAACACCAAGTGGTGCTTTATTTCTCATCCAGCACAACAAAATAAAGGGTATCCAAGTTAATGTCACTTTGGTGAAGCCACAGCATATAAAGCATAACACAAAAACATCAAAAAAATGCCTAAGTATACAGAGAACTTTTCTCTCATCTACCATATGCTTTCAGCATGTCATGGGGGATCTGGACTTGCACATCCACACAGTCAAATAGCCACCATACTCTGAGACAGACTGAGCACCCTCAGGCTAGGGGGAATAGCTGCACTGCAGTAAGAGTGTGTACTGGTCCCACTGCCAAACCTACCAACCAGTCAAAAAAAAGAAAAAAGTCCAACCCACAACAAAGTCTGAACAAAACAGCTCCAATAAACTACACTTTGCTGAAACAAATACAGCTTACTGGATTCTTTTTATCTCACCCATCTGAGGGTGAAATCTCTCTCTCTCTCTCTCTCTCTCTCTCTCTCTATAAAGAAAATTGACATTACTTAATCTGTGAATGCTAGGGTCAACTAATCCTTGATTGGTAAATTCAAACAATCCTTAGGTGTAAAATAATGTTAACAATTGACATGATTACCTTACAACCACCACCACCATATAAAAAGATTCATACAAAATGTAATAAGACTAGAATAAGAAATTAGTTTAAGAATAGAAGTAATACCAGCTGCCAATGAGTTTGCATCATATTCTCAAAAGTTCATACATAGCTTACCCATAATCATTAAAGAAGTTGTTTGCTTTAACCATTTCTACCCTGCGCCAGTTTTCACCTTTCTGCCCATGTGTCACTTTACAGTGTGGTAATGTGGTAATACCTTTGGAACACTTTTACTTATCCAGGCCATTCTGAGATTGTTTTCACGTGGCACATTGCACTTTATAACAGTGGTAAATTTGAATCAATATATTTGCCCAGGTCGGGCAGGCAAAAAACAATAGTATTTTAAATGATTTTATATGCATTGATTCGTTATACCTATGTGACTATAATAAAAAAGAGTAGTCATTGAAGGGTTTGCGGTACTTCACTATGTCCAGTTCTCTTGTATAAAATCCAGGAGATAGAAATTCTGACTGTGGAGGGAGCCCGGACCTGAAACCCAGTGATTGATCACATCTGAAAGGTACTTTCTACATACCTTCACTACTGACGCCTTTATGGAAGAATTTTGAGCTGCCCGGTCTTTTTTTATGAAACTGAGTACTGAGACTTCATGCTCATCAATAATAAACTGTAACTAGCAGCAGCTGTCCAACACCCTTGCAGGCCCATCACAGGGGAAAGAAGGACTGAGGGTGCTGGCACACAGTGCAGTTCTGACATGCATTCAGGATGTAGTTTTTAATTTAGCCAGTTTAGCAGCCTCGTTAAACCCTGGTGTCCTGCATAGTGGGAATGATTTAATTAATTTCAGCTAACTGCAATTAAAAACTGTATCCTGAATGCATGTCAGAACTGCACTGTGTGCCAGCACCCTTAGTCCAAACCCACAGCGCAGCACCCATCATGAAATTCCAGCACTGCTGGGGTCACATAGCATTATATTGATTTATGATGCTGTGTAAGCCTTACAGTTCTGGAATGCATTGGATAACAGTGACATAATGCTGTCAGTGTTATCCAATACATTCCAGACCTCTAAAGCAGGCATCCTCAAACTGTGGCTCTCCAGCTGTTGTAAAACTACAACTCCCACCATGCCCTGCTGTAGGCTGTTCGGGCATGCTGGGAGTTGTAGTTTTGCAACAGCTGGAGGGCTGCAGTTTCAGGATGCCTACTCTAAAGGTTACATAGCATCATAAATCAATATAATGCTATACGACCCAGGAAGTGCTGTAAGTTCAGGACGGGTGCTGCGCTGTGAGTCTGAAGCGTGACACTCACTAGTCTGAAAGTGGCCTTAATCCTCTTTCACACGAGCAATACGATTATGTAAGAATCTGTTCAGGAAAAAACTGATAGTTTTGTCTCGAACTGAGCTCAGTGTTTTAGTTTTTTCCATGCGGGTGCGATCAGTGTTTGATGTGTTTTTCACGCACATGAAAAAAAAACTGAGGAATTAGAAACAACATCTACTAGTAACCATCAGTAGAAAAACGCATTGCACACAAACCACATTCACTTCTATGGAACCGCAAAAAAAAAAAAATGCTGAAAATAGAACATGCTTCTATTCTTGCTGAACGCAGAAATGATACGTGACGAACAGCGCTCATGTACAAAGACTAGAGATGAACGATACATTTTATTCACCTGCTTCACCAAATTTCAAAAAGAAATTCAATTCGTGAAGAATTATTTCGTCATAAAGCATATTCATTTGTTTGTAGCAGGTGCAATGATGGGGAATGGCAATTGTACTGCCCCCATTATTGATTGCTCTGCCTCCATTATTGAACCCCTCAGATGCCGCGTTCATCATGTTTAATGTAACGTATAAAAAATGCTCACCTTATCCATTTAATCGTGGAGAGGACATCGTGACCATCTTGATTGCAGACATCGTGCGAGATCTCGCATGGTAACGTGATGACGTCAATGGGCCCGGCCAGCGCAGTCATGCAAACGTCACCCCACATAAAATGTAAAACTGTTTCTGCAATCACAATGGTCGCAACGGCCTCTTAAGTGAGCAAATGGATGAGGTGAGTGCTTTTTTTACCACCATTTGAGGAAAAATAGATTTGTTACCATGAAGCGCAAGGAAATTCGACTGTGGCGAATCTCATTTTTCCACTATGAGTACTTGAATTCACTCAACACTAACACGGACCTATGAATATTTCGGGATTCAGTCCAGATACTGTTTGCTTCACGCATCGCACCCGGATGGAAAACTCACCCATGTGAAAGAGGTTTTAAGCTGGGATTCCACACTGGTTACCACTGGCTGTCAAACGCATTCAAACCAGCTGTAAGAGGGTTCCCAGAATGTAGATCTGTTGCATAATTTTGAAAGTAATATCACAGTTTTTCCATCAAAAAACGCTCAGCTATTAACAATCATGTTTGCTGAGAAATCAGCAGTATGACTATAAAAATTGTGCATTCAACATACTGTTTGAAACTCAACCCATAGCATGTGGGTATCGTTTGGGAAGCATGTGGCTACCGCAGAGTTAAGCCCAGCGTTACACAGTTTCCATTGCATTCCAATCTTTTTCTAAGGGATATCTTAAGTCCTCCTGTGTGAGAAGCAAACTTTGTAGATGCTCTCCATTCTGCTAGTAGGTGTTATGCACTGAGAAAGAGACAACCCTAACTGTTGCGAAAAGGTGACGTGTCACTAGCCGCAAGATGGTTAATTTCTGGAGAGAAGGCAATAAACGTCTTATTTATCATGAAACATGTAACCAGAGCTGACAGGGTGGGGGTATCTCTTTTCCATTAGAAATTGTGAGTTAAAACTAGAGATGAGCACATTTTTGAAAGATCGCCAGCTTCATTTGAAGTTCGAGATCGAGACGAAATTGGATTTGTTATGAATTTATTGGTCATGAATTGCTATAAATCGTGTATAACCAGGCCACTCTGCCTTAGGGTAAGGCCACAAGAAGTGGGCATTCTGTGGGTGGGTTGTTGCCATGCCGTGGGGAAGAATCTCGAGGCCAGTTTGCTCACAGCTGCCTTTCCTTTAGTGGATCTTCATTGTTAATGGATGCTTGGCACCTTTAATGCACCTTTAAACAGGGGCTGTATGCATTTCTCCAAACGCAGCGCTCTCCTGCTATACAGGGTGAAGCTCTTCTCCTGCCATCTACTTTTACTCCTTTTCCACATCATCTAATATCGATGAGGATATGTCAACAACTGACGCTGACGTCACCAACAAGGGCAGCCTGAAACTGGGCCTATGGACACTTTTTGATGACGTGTCCTGTCAGATGACCGGCACATGACGAACGCTTAATTGGTAACTATGGTGAACTCTGGAAATGCTGGGACCCAGGATGGAGCATGTGCATTATGTAGGAGGTGATATAATGCGCCACCCTGCTATAGCTAACTGCCGGTATTTAAATATATGCAGTTGGATATGTTTTTTTTTACTTCAGTATATTAGGCATTTGGTGATTTTTAATAGGTCTTGCAGATGGGTGGAAGACTTCAGGAACCGCTTGACAATCAGATTAAACAAGTGTGCCATACAGGGCGCATGGCTCAGCACTCCATGATGCAGCACCAACACTATGTTCTTCCCATTGTCGGTCACCATGGTTACGATTTTGAGTAGTCGAGAAAGCCAGGATTCGATTTCTTGATGAAGGACACGGAGAGGTTCCTCCTCTGTGTGACTCCATTCGCCCAGGCAAACCAGGTGCAGAACAGCATGAGTGATGAGAGTCTACAATTACCCAAAAATTTTCCCCCAAATAAGCCTGTTTCACATAAAAAATTTCACCACTTTGTAATTCGGTCCATATAGCAAAAGGAGGTGTACAATCACCCATCAATTTTCCTGAAAATTTGTTATGGCTTTGCACAGGGAGCACGAATGTTACGCACAATTCTGATGGAACTTCTGATCTAAAGAAACTGGACTTGGACCCCAAAGCAGAAGCTTGCCTGTCATGTCTTGTGTGCTGTGGAGATACAAGGCAGATGGAGCAGATAAAAACACATGAATATTTTCAACTTACTGAAGCTGCTTGATTTAATTGTGAATAGATGGTAAAGGCAAAGTCTGCAGGTGTGTTGTCATTATAGTCTTCCTTATGTTTACTGTAGGACCAACTACAATGTAATTTGGTCCATACAGCAAAAGGAGGAGTACAATCACCCATCAATTTTCCCGAAAAAATTTCACCAATGAAAGGATAATGGAATTCGGTTCATACAGAATAAAGTCTACAATCAAGCATCAATTTTCCCCAAAAAAGCCTGTTTCACATAAAAAATTTCACCACCACATAATTCGGTCCATGCCACAAAAAGGGCTTTACCACATATAACTGCACCGCTGAATGGCAAATAAGCCCTTATTTTTTTCTACTTTCACACTACACAAGGCTTTTTAATGTATAAGTGCAATGCCGAACGGCGAATATATTTTTCTTTTGGCGCTAATACACGGCAAACAGGGCTTTAGAATATATGACTGCACCACTAAACGGCAATTAGGCCCTCATTCTTTTCCACTTTCAGACTACACAAGGCTTTTCAACATATAAGTGCAATGCTGAACGGCGAATATATTTTTCTTTTTCCACTAATACACAGCAGACAAGGCTTTAGAATATATCATTGTACCTCTTAATGGCAATTAGACCATAATTTATTTCTACTTTTACACAACACAAAAGGTTTTTCAACAGATAAGTGCAATGCTAAATGGCGAATACATTTTTGTTTCGACACTAATACACGGCAAACAGGGCTTTAGAATATATCACTGCACCACTGAACAGCAATTAGGCCATAATTTTTATTCTACTTTTACACGACACAAAAGGCTTATTAACAGATAAGCGCAACGCTGAACGGCGAATACTTTTTTCTTTTGCCATTAATACAGGGCAAACAGGGCTTTAGGATATATCATTGCACCGCACAAGGGCAAATATATTTTTCCTTTGCCACTAATACACGACAATAAAGGGCTTTACAATATATAACTGGGCGAATTAGACATAACTGGGCAAATTAGACATACTGTAGAAATATTTCCTTGTAATAAACCCTGTTAATGGCTGTATCAAACAGCACTTGCACCCCAATAACAAGAATGGTTTGCTGGAATGACAGAGCTGTATAATGGCAATTTGGATCCCCAGCTAGTGCACCAAGGTGTAATTGGATTGTTCCTATTACCCAGTCTGTAAACTCCCCTACTGAACCCTGTTCTATATAAATGCTGTGGAACAATTCTTCGTTATCCTTTCCCTGCACTTATAAATCATTTTTCACCACTATCAAGTCTTTCCTATCACTGTCCCTTGCGCCTGCAGACATTTCTCCCTGCACTAAGTACACTGGTAAATAGCAGACTCTAAGATGGCTGATGCTATTTATAGGGCTGTAACCTCACAGGGCTGGCTGCTGATTGGCTGCATGCATGACATTATGGGTGATCCCGCCGTCCCAGAGTTGCTTTCTCCATGTCCTCACACATGCTGCAGCCATTTTAGGAATAAATGTGATTTGTTACTATGAAGCGTGAAGAAATTCAGCTTCGGTGCAAATCTAATTTTTCCTGAAATTCGGATCGAATTTCACTTCGTCAACTTCGATTTGCTCATCTCTAGCTTTTACAATGTGTGGTTGCAAAGTAGGGCTGGATTGTGTTTTGGGGTGATTTATGATCAATTTTCACCCTAAATGGAAGGTGAGTACAAGGTTGAGTGAGTAGAGCTTGATTAATACTTGCAGTTGCACCCACGTTACAGGCTCAGATGGTGAGTGACAGTAATTAATGTAAGGGAGCCTATTTTCACAGAACTCTGTCATTCACCCAATGTGTTAGGCAATAGGAGGTGATAATACTGGTTTCACAGTGAACAACTCAAAATATTTAATTAATATATTTTAGAAATAGAATGTTTAATTTTTTTATTCAAGTGTTTTTTTCTCTGTTGCATGTACAATGTTTGACCATACTGTTAAAATAATTTGGTACAATTTGATACAATTATTGTTATAATTACTCAACTTTTTAAGATCATTGTCTCTTGTTAAAGCTGTATATTTGTGCTAATAACAAATAATAGTACTGGCTGGCAAACTATAATAGTGTCCGCCAAAACATATATTTTGTTCTGGGGTGAAATTCAATTGCCAAAATAGCAATACCATAAATCTGGTGTCACAGCTGTGGCTGGAAAACTATAATAGTGTCCGCCAAAACATATATTTTGTTCTGGGGTGAAATTCACTTGCCAAAATAGCAATCCTCTAAATCTGGTGTCCCAGCACTGGCTGGCAAACTATAATAGTGTCCGCCAAAACATATATTTTGTTCTGGGGTGAAATTCAATTGCCAAAATAGCAATACCATAATTCTGGTGTCACAGCTGTGGCTGGCAAACTATAATAGTGTCTGCCAAAACATATATTTTGTTCTGGGGTGAAATTCAATTGCCAAAATAGCAATCCCCTAAATCTGGTGTCCCAGCACTGGTTGGCAAACTAAAATAGTGTCCGCCAAAACATATATTTTGTTCTGGGGTGAAATTCAATTGCCAAAATAGCAATACCATAAATCTGGTGTCCAACACTGGCTGGCAAACTATAATAGTGTCCGCCAAAACATATATTTTGTTCTAGGGTGAAATTCAATTGCCAAAATAGCAATACCATAAATCTGGTGTCCAACACTGGCTGGCAAACTATAATAGTGTCCGCCAAAACATATCTTTTGTTCTGGGGTGAAATTCAATTGCCAATATAGCAATACCCTGAATCTGGTGTTCCAGCAGTTGCAGGCCAAGTGTTAATCTGTCCGTAAAAGGGTATATTTTGTTTTGGGGTGAAATTCAATTGCCAATATAGCAACACCCTGAATCTGGTGTTCCAGCAGTTGCAGTACAAGTGTTAATCTGTCCGTAAAAGGGTATATTTTGTTCTGGGGTTAAATTCACTTGCCAATATAGCAATACCCTGAATCTGGTGTTCCAGCTGTTGCAGGCCAAGTGTTAATCTGTCCGTAAAAGGGTATATTTTGTTTTGGGGTGAAATTCAATTGCCAATATAGCAACACCCTGAATCTGGTGTTCCAGAAGTTGCAGTGCAAATGTTAATCTGTCCGTAAAAGGGTATATTTTGTTCTGGGGTTAAATTCACTTGCCAATATAGCAATACCCTGAATCTGGTGTTCCAGCTGTTGCAGGCCAAGTGGTAATCTGTCCGTAAAAGGGTATATTACACTCAAGGTGAATATACAAGTGCTGAGAGGGTCATCCTCATTAACTTTACACGCTACCGTGCATCTCCCATTGTATTTCTGTCCGTTAAAGGGTATATTACACAAAGTGTTAAAATACAATTGCTGAAGGCATAATCCTACATATTTTTTCACACGCTACTGTGCATCCCCAAGTGCAAATCTGTCCATAAAAGGATACCTTTCACCCAGGGCCTAAATACTAGGCCTCCAATTGATATTCCCCTAAATCATTGGTTACTGCTTCGCCTGGATTAGTGTAAAACTGTACATAAATAAATAGGCAGATAGTGTTAGGTGCTTGTAAAAAAGGCCAGAATTTGAAATCAATACATTTGGCCAAATATTTTTTTTCTTATTGTGGTGCTTGGTGAAAGGTAACAATGGGGAAAACATCTAGTAAGGGACGCGGTCGTGGTGGTGTTAGTGGACCTTCTGGGGCTGGGAGAGGACGTGGCCATTCTGCCACAGCCATACGTCCTAGTAAACCAACTACCTCAGGTTCCAGTACCCACCAGAATTTACAGCGATATTTGGTGGGGCCCAATGCCGTTCTAAGGATTGTAAGGCCTGAGCAGGTACAGGCACTAGTCAATTGGGTGGCCGACAGTGGATCCAGCACGTTCACAACATTATCTCCCACCCAGTCTTCTGCAGAAAGCGCACAGGTGGCGTCTGAAAACCAAGCCCATCAGTCTGTCACATCACCCCCATGCATATCAGGAAAACTGTCTAAGCCTCAAGTTATGCAGCAGTCTCTTATGCTGTTTGGAGACTCTGCTGGCAGGGTTTCCCAAGGGAATCCACCTAGCCCTTCCCCAGTGGTGGAAGACATAGAATGCACTGATGCACAACCACTGATGTTTCCTGATGATGAGGACATGGGAATACCACCTCATCGCAGTCCGCACGTCTCTGATGATGACGAAACACAGGTGACAACTGCTGCGTCTTTCTGCAGTGTGCAGACCGAACATGAGGTCAGGGAGGAAGACTGTGTGGAAGACGATGCAGGGGACGATGAGGTCCTAGACCCCACATGGAATGAAGGTCATGCCACTGACTTTCACAGTTTAGAGGAAGAGGCAGTGGTGAGACCAAGCCAACAGCGTAGCAAAAGAGGGAGCAGGGGGCAAAAGCAGAACAGCCGCCTCCAAGAGAGTTCGCCTGCTACTGGCCACCGCCAACAGGGGCCGAGCACCCCAAAGACAGCTTCAAGGAGTTCCCTGGCATGGCACTTCTTTAAACAATGTGCTGATGACAAAACCCGAGTGGTTTGCACGCTGTGCCATCAGAGCCTGAAGCGAGGCATTACCGTTCTGAACCATAGCACAACCTGCATGACCAGGCATCTACATGCAAAGCATGAACTGCAGTGGAGTAAATACCTTAAAAGCAAGGAACTCATTCTGGCTCCCCCTGCTCCCTCTTCTGCTGCTGCCTCGGCCTCTTCCTCCGCCTCGGGAGGAACGTTGGCACCTGCCGCCCACCGAACAGAGGATGTGCCACCGACAACACCACCTGCATTAACAAGCATCTCCACCATGTCACACGGCAGCGTTAAGCTCTCCATCTCACAAACCTTGGAGAGAAAGCGTAAATTCCCACCTAGCCACCCTCGAGCCCCTGAGCCTGAATGCCAGCATTTCTAAACTACTGGCCTTTGAAATGCTGTCATTCAGGCTGGTGGACTCAGACAGCTTCAAACAGCTGATGTCCATGGCTGTACCACAGTATGTTGTTCCCAGCCGCCACTACTTCTCCAAGACAGCCGTGCCTTCCCTGCACAACCAAGTATCCGATAAAATCAAGTGTGCACTGCGCAACGCCATCTGTGGCAAGGTCCACCTAACCAGAGATACGTGGACCAGAAAGCAGGGCCAGGGACGCTATATCTCCCTAACTGCACACTGGGTAAATTGTAGTGGCGGCTGGGCCCCAGGCGGAGAATTCCTTGGTGCACGTCATTCCACCGCCAAGGATCCCAGGGTATCATTCTTTGCCTCCTGTAGCCTCCTCTTCCTTCTCGGCTTCCTCCTCCTCTGCTTCCACCAACTCATCCAGTCAGCCACACACCTTCACCACCAACTTCAGCACAGCCTGGGTTAAACGTCAGCAGGACATTCTGAAACTCATATGTTTCGGGGACAGGCCCCACACCGCGCAGGAGTTGTGGCGTGGTATTAAATAACAGACCGACGAGTGGTTTCTGACGGTTGGCCTCAAGCCCGGCCTGGTGGTGTGCGATAATGGGCGAAAGCTCTGGGACTAGCTGGTTTGACGCACATCCCTTGCCTGGCGCATGTGCTGAATTTGGTGGTGCAAAAGTTCATTCACAATTAACCCGACATGTAAGAGCTGCTGCATAAAGTGCGGGCCGTCTGTGCGTTCACATCCTGCCGCTGCTCGCCTATCTGCGCTACAGTGTAACTTCGGCCTTCCTGCTCACCGCCTCATATGCGACGTGCCCACCAGGTGGAACTCCACCTTGCACATGCTGGAGAGACTGTGCGAGCAGCAGCAGGCCATAGTGGAGTTATAGCTGCAGCGCGCACGCGTCAGTCGCACTGCGGAACAGCACCACTTCACCACCAATGATTGGGCCTCCATGCGAGACCTGTGTGCACTGTTGCACTGTTTCGAGTACTCCACCAACATGGCCAGTGGCGATGACACCGTTATCAGCGTTACAATACCACTTCTATGTCTGCTTGAGAAAACGCTTAAGGCGATGATGGAAGAGGAGGTGGCCCAGGAGGAGGAGGAGGAGGAGGATGAGGGGTCATTTTCAGCACATTCAGGCCAGTCTGTTAGAAGTGGCTCAGAGGGAGGTTTTTTGCAACAGCAGAGGCCAAGTACAAATGTGGCCAGCCAGGGCCCACTACTGGAGGACGAGGAGGATGAGGAGGAGGTGGAGGAGGATGAGGAGGAAGCAGGTTCACAGCGGGGTGGCACCCGACACAGCTCAGGCCCATCACTAGTGCTTGGCTGGGGGGATACGGAGGACGATGACGATACGCCTCCCACAGAGGACAGCTTGTCCTTACCTCTGGGGAGCCTGGCACACATGAGTGACTACATGCTGCAGTGCCTGCGCAACGACAGCAGAGTTGCCCACATTTTAACGTGTGCAGACTACTGGGTTGCCACCCTGCTGGATCTCCGGTACAAAGACAATGTGCCCACCTTACTTCCTGCACTGGAGCGTGATAGGAAGATGCGCGAGTACAAGCGCATGCTGGTAGACGCGCTCCTGAGAGCATTCCTAAATGTCACAGGGGTACAGGTGGAAGCCCAAGGCGAAGGCAGAAGAGGAGCAAGAGGTCTCCAATGCAGCTGTGTCACGGCAAGCTCCTCTGAGGGCGGGGTTAGTATGGCTGAAATGTGGAAAAATTTTGTCTCTACGCCACAGCTAACTGCACCACCACCTGATACGGAACGTGTTAGCAGAAGGCAGCATTTCACTAACATGGTTGAACAGTACATCTGCACACCCCTCCACGTACTGACTGATGGTTCGGCCCCATTCAACTTCTGGGTCTCCAAATTGTCCACGTGGCCAGAGTTAGCCTCTTATGCCTTGGAGGTGCTGTCCTGCCCGGCGGCCAGCATTTTGTCTGAACGTGTATTCAGCACGGCAGGGGGCGTCATTACTGACAAACGCAGCCGCCTGTCCACAGCCAACGTGGACAAGCTGACGTTCATAAAAATGAACCAGGCATGGATCCCACAGGACCTATGCCTCCCTTGTGCAGAATAGACATTTATAACTGCCTCCGCCTTAACCATGTATTCTTGTACTCTGGGGCACTTTTTTATTGAATCCTCATTTTTTTAACTTTACCATGATCTTGCGGTGCAACCCAAAGTTGAATAAACGTCTTCTCTGTCTGGGTGCTGGGGCCGAAATAACTGAAAGTGGCCTTCTCCAGTGGTGGGTGAAATGACGCATGATTCCTTGCTGTGGGACCTCTCTCCTCTGTCTGGGTGCTGGGTCAAAATAACTGAAAGTGGCCTTCTCTAGTGGTGGGTGAAATGACGCATGATTCCTTGCTGTGGGACCTCTCTACTCTGGGTGATGGGCCGAAATAACTGAAAGTGGCCTTCTCTAGTGGTGGGTGAAATGACGCATGATTCCTTGCTGTGGGACCTCTCTCCTCTGTCTGGGTGCTGGGCCGAAATAACTGCAAGTGGCCTTCTCCAGTGGTGGGTGATATGACGCATGATTCTCTGCTATGGGACCTCTCTCCTCTGTCTGGGTGCTGGGCCGAAATAACTGAAAGTGGCCTTCTCCAGTGGTGGGTGATATGACGCCTTATTCCTTGCTATGTAAACTCTCTCCAATTGATATTGGTTAATTTTTATTTATTTTATTTTAATTCATTTCCCTATCTACATTTGTTTGCAGGGCATTTACCTACATTTTGCTGCCTTTTACAGCCCTCTAGCCCTTTCCTGGAATATTTTACAGCCTTTTTAGTGCCTAAAAGTTCTGGTCCCCATTGACTTCAATGGGGTTCGGGTTCGGGATAAAGTTCGGGTCGAGTTCGGATCCCGAACCCGAACATTTTCGGAAGGTTCGGCCGAATTTCTCGAACTCGAACATCCAGGTGTTCGCTCATCTCTTATTGCGAATGTTACGAGAATTTATATTCGCATTGCAATTTAAACTTAGTGCTGATTTCCTAATGGTAACTTGTAACTTGAATTGACAAAGATAACGAATATCATGAATATAGTACTATATTCTCTATCTTCGTTAGATTCTAGCAACAACCATTAGGAACTCAGCTTTACGTTGAATTCGCAATGCGAACAGATACTCACATTGCGAATTCAACTTAGAGCTGAGTTCCTAATGGTTGTATTGCTAGAATATAACGAATATCACGAATTTAGCATTATATTCTCAATCTTCTTTATATTCTAGCAACTACCATTAGGAACTCAGCTTTAAGTTGAATTCGCAATGCGAACATATACTCACATTGCGAATTCAACTTGAGCTGGGTTCCTAATGGTTGGCTTGCTAGAATATAACGAAGATTGAGAATATAGTGCTATATTCGTGAATTTGTGATATTCGTCATCTTCGTTATATTCAAGCAATACAATCATTAGGAACCCAGCTCTAAGTTGAATTCGCAATGCGAGTAATTCAGGTTATAGTAATCGCATTGCGATTACAACTTAGTCAAATTTGTGAGATCGTGATTCTCACATCCAACGGTACATTTTAGCATGGAGGCGTTCTCATGCACACGGGAACTCGGCAGAAGCGCCAACGGGCCTTGACTGGAGCGTGCAGGGAGCCAAGAATCCTCCGGACAGGTAAGAATAGCTTTTGGGAATTGGGAAGACAACCAGAGAGCAACAAGCATTAACAACTTAAAAAAATAAAAATAAATGAATATTCGAAATAGAGAATATATAGCGCTATATTCACAATATTCACGAATTTGCGAAGTGCTGATATTCGCAAAAAAAAACGCTATTCGAATATTCGCGCTCAACACTAGTCCTACTGCTATTTATGTAACTGAGGTTACCTGCCAACTTAACAATAGGAATAACTATTCAGTATCCCATTTTAGTTTTCAACATTTCAAACGAAATTCCATAATGTATTAGAAAGGTCATTTACCTGTGGAATAATTACAAAACAGGAGTGGGAATATATGTGGGTGGACAAGCCAGTCACACCCACATTTTATTTGCTTGACAAAATGCATAAAAACCTTTAGAGACTGCCAGGTTGTCTGATGGTTTCAGATAATTAGAGAGCAGAACAAGCTTGCATTTATGTGGAATTGTTTTTATAACTGTTTGTCTTGAATTTGACATCATGCATTCTAGATTCCATGTAACTGATCCAAATTATACAAAATATGGAAGGCACCATATTGATCATAAGGATGCATTATACTCTAGTATTGCACATCAGAATGGAATGTTGGCTGTGTCTTCTTTTCTAGATTCTCAAGTCAAATATCAGGGACTAAGATGGGTGCATGTTGTGCCCCATCCTATACCAACTTATTTATGAGTTGGTGGAAGGGGGCACACATGTACCCATTGGAGTCATTCCACAAGGTTTTTAAGTGGTTTTGTTTTATAGAAGACATTTTATTTTTTTGAACTGGTAATTGGGAGGAATATTTGGAATTCCTTCCCTCCCTCAACAGTGGTGGATTAACATAGAGGAATTCTGGCCCAATGCTGACCCGAACACCCACATACTGCGACGGGGCACGGGAGCGCATAGTTCCCTGCCCCGCTGCTGATCACCGCCATAGGCTTCAGGCCTAGTAGGCCTGAGGTCTATGTGGTAGTATAATCCCGGCGCACCTGCGTCAGGATGGAGGACAATGAAGATTGCGCATATGTGGCCTTCCCCACCGTCTTCACAAGTAAGTATTAGGTTTTAGTGTTTTTTTTATTATTTTTTTAATTTTCTGTGTGTGCCAACTTTGGGGGCGAGAGAAGGACATGGGGGCAGTGTGGGGGCAAATCATTTCAGGGGTGGCAGTGTGGGGGAAGATTATTACATGTGGGCAAATCACTTCAATGGGGGAAGATTATTACATGGGGCAAATTACTTCAAAGGGGGTAGTGTGGGGGCAGATTATTACATGGGTGGAAATCCAGAGGCGGCTCTTCCATTAGGCCACTTAGGCTGTCGCCTAAGGCCTCGCGCTGGTGGGGGCCTCGCTCTTGCTCCCACCACCCGACTGACATTGTCCGCCGGCCGTCGCAAATGCCTTATGCGGCCGGCAGGTGGCCTGAGTGGACTGAATAGAAGAGCCGCAGCGAGGCCCGCGGCAAGTGGCTTTGCTAATTGCCCCCCCTGTAAATATGTCCTGACCTGACTGACTCACTCCTCCTCCTGTCGCTGAGTACTGAGTGGCTCCTCCTCTGGCTACAGCCAATGCATGGGGGGGCAGACCCGGCGGCAGCGTGCAGACTGGGTGGGAGTGGTCCCGTCTATCTGGGCTGTCCTGCAGTGTTGACGTCAACGTCATCACTCTGCGTGCCTGCCCGCGCGCCTGCTGCTAGGGAGGATTGTGAGGACGGCAAAGGAAGGCAGCGGGGCGGTGACGTGACGGCATCAGATGAAGAAAGAAATATAGAAGCCTGGCCAGCCACTGGCTGTGATAAGACTTAGACTTTATCCTACAAAAAGTTAAAAAAGTATGTACCCTCTGGCTGGTCCCACTCCCTACTATGTCTGTCCCATCATGTCCCTGCTACAACATACAGGCCCCTAGTGCCTGGCCCTGGACCCCCTGGCTGTGTAGGATAAGTTAAAAAAAAGTGTACCTTGGTGGTCCCTACATGTCCCTGCTACAGTGCTACAAAATACAGGCCCCTGTGGCTGGTCCCCCTGGCTGTGTAGGATAAGTAAAAAATAAAAAGTGTACCTTGGTGGTCCCTACTTTCTGTGTGTCCCTCCCTGCTACAGTGCTGCCCCAGGGGGTAATATAACTAGGGTCTTCTAGGGTACAGCCTTGGTTAATATAACTGAGGAGAGATATCAGGGGACATTATACAGGGGTAATATAACTTATCATACCCCTGTATTATGTCCCTGATAGCCCTCCTCTCAGTTATATTAACCCTGTATTATGTACCCTTGGTGGTTGTCCCTGAATCAGGGTCCATGATACCCCTTAGGCTACTTTCACACCTGCGTTTTGGATTCCGCTTGTGAGATCCGTTTCAATGCTCTCACAAGCGGTCCAAAATGGATCAGTTTTGCCCCAATGCATTCTGAATGGATAAGGATCCGTTCAGAATGGATCAGTTCGGTTCCGTTCTGCCTCCATTCCGTTCTGGAGGCAGATGCCAAAACGCTGTTTACAGTGTTTTGGTGTCCGTTTGACTATGCAGAGCCGAACGACTTACAGTGTAAATCAATGGGGACGGATCTGTTTTAAATTACACAATATGGTGCATTTGAAAACAAATTCCTCCCCTATTGACTTTCAATGTAAGTCAAAACGGATCCACATGAGAGCTGGGGCCCTGCTCTTACAGCCCAGACCTGCAGGAGAGCCGATCCGGGCTGTTTAACCCTTTCATGTCGGGCGCAATGGCACCTGCCGTATGTAAAGCGTTGACTGAGGGAGCTCAGCTCAGAAAAAGCATTCTAAAGTTATTAACATTTAAAGGGACCCAGTCACATTTAAAAAAAAATAAAAAGCCTGGTCATTAAGGTAAAAAATGGGTCCATCCTTAAGGGGTTAATATTTAGCAGAATTTATGTTTGTTTAACATTATAGGATAGAAGACAAATATGCATAAAAGTGTGTGAGAGTGTGACAGGGGACCAAAATTTGAATCAGGTCACCAAGAAAGAAAAAAGAAGATTGCTTTTGAGGAATGCAAAGAAGAATTACAGGGCTCTATGCATACGTTTTTAAAGACAGGGAAGATAACTGCAGTTGAAGAGGTACCTGAACATGAACAGCTGAAATGCAGTTTGGCTGAGAAAGATGATTCACAGCCAAGCACTTCTGGTCAGACTGAATATCAAAACATTTTGTGTAGCACTGAGGAAGGAGTTGCAGAAAATCCTCAGGATTCTGGTTCTGACCATTTAGAGTCTAGTCAGCCGCCTTTTTGTTATGATCCTGGAGCATGGAATTTCTCAGTGGACGATAAAGACGGAATGCTATTTCCAGAAAGGACCAATTAGGGAAGACAATGTAACTTTACCATTAGACAGTACAAAAAGACATTTTTCCAACTTTCATTACTTACTTATTCTTAGCAACAAGGAAACCCAAGACAGGCGCTGGCTGGTTTATTCTAAACAGAAGGACTGTGTTTTCTGTTTTCCTGTCGACTATTCTCAGTATCATGGAAAGCTTTTGTGTCTGATGGCTGCAGTGACTGGAAGAACCTCAACAGTTGACTGAGTCTTGATGAAAATAGTTCTGACCATTTAGAGAACATTCTTAAATGGATGGAAGCTGAAAAAAATGTAGATGTGGGATGACTCAATGCAGAAGCAGATACTGCTTTAAAAACAGCATTGGCGGGAGATTCTAGAAAGCCTGCTAGCCACAGTGCAGTTTTTGGCGTCTCATAACTTATCATTTAGAGGTTACAGGGATAATTTAGAAGAGAGAAGTTGAAATTTTATAGATCTAATTAAACATTATGCAAGATTTGATCCTGTTCTTCGTGAGCACTTACAGAGGATAGACGATAAACGTGTACACAACCATCACTTGGGCAAAAACATCCAAAATGAATTAATTGCACTAATGGCCAAACTTGTCAAGCAAACAGTTATTGAAAAGATTCTCCAGGCAAAATATTACGCAATCACTCTTGATTGCACTACATACATCAGTCACATTGAGCAGATGACTGTGATAGTGTGCCATGTCAATGCAAAGTCTAGAGACATTGAAGAAAATTTCATTGGATTTATACCAGTGGAAAAAACTACAGCTGAAAACTTGACCAAAACCAGACTCCTGGGAATTGAAGAATCTGGTTTGGACATCAAAAACTGTAGAGGGCAGGGATATGATAATGGTGCTAACATGCGGGGAGAGAAGAGTGGTGTCAAAACCAGGATATTAAATATAAATCTTTTAGCCTTCTTTACACCCTGTGAATGTCACAGTTGGAATTTGGTACTTGGAGATGCAGCAGCATCTTGTTCAAAATCGAAACTATTTTTTGGGGTTTTGCAACGACTGTACACATTATTTTCTGGCTCATCGAATAGGTGGGCTGCTTTAAAAGAGAAGGTTACTATTACCCTCAAGCCATTATCTGACACTAGATGGGAATGCAGTGTTGAGAGTGTAAAGGCTGTTCGTTACCAACTAAAAGAAATCGCTGAGTGTCTTAAAGAGATGGCACAGAAAAACAATGATCCTGCATTCTGTAGTGAATGTAATTTAAGAAGAAATTTTGTCATATGAGTTTGTACTATCATTAGTTGTGTGGTACGAGATTTTGGTGAAAATTAACATGATCAGCAATGTATGGCAAAAGTCTAATATGCAGTTAGATACATCATTGAAGCATTTGGAAGAATTCCTTCGCTGGTTGGAAGATTATATACAATATATACGATTGGCTTTACTTCTGCAATTGTCGCTACCAGCGATATAGCAGAAGAATTGGACATTCCAAAAGAATTTCAACAGAGTCGGATATGCAGGGCCAAAAGAATGTTTCACTATGAGGGCCCAGATGAACCAGTTGTTAATCCTGCTGACAAATTCAGAGCAGAATACTTCAACATTATGGTTGACAAGATTCACACTAGTGCTGCGCCTCGGTTTGAAGGTCTAAGAGGCTATGTTAACAATTTTGGTTTCTTATATGACATCTCATCTTTATGCCTGAAGTCTGATGAAGACCTTTTACAAAACTGCAAAGAACTGGAAACATTGCTTACTTTACCCAATTCTATGGGGTCTAGCATTGTATGAAGAGCTACAAATGTGTACTTGTACTATACCTCAAAAATTGGATATGTGCGGGTTTTCGAAATACCTCATTGATAATAACTTAACTGATGTTTATCCAAGCATTTATGTAGCATTAAGATTCATCTTAACAATTCCAGTTACTGTTGCATTGGCAGAGAGGAGCTTTTCAAAACTAAAATTAATAAAAACCTACCTCAGATCAACTATGAGCCAAGAGAGAGACAATTTTGTCTATTGAACATGATCTGGCTTCAAAATTGAATTATTCAGATGTGATTAATGAATTTATAACTGAAAATGTAGGAGAATGTTTTAAAATTCTGCTTGTGCTGACTTAATGATATGGTCCTTTTAAAGTTTACAACTGTTAACATGTCAAGGAGGCTTGTGTATGAGCCCCAACTGTGATGTAGCACATATTTTGTGATAATTTGTTAAAACTCAGGGATTTTGCTCCCTTTTATGTTATTTATTGTTGTAATATTGTTATTTAAGTTTCCAAATGCACAATTCGGCCAATATGACCGGCAAAAATCCCTGTAGGGGTCCTACCAACTTTTATTTTCAAATTTTATTAGGGTACTTATTAAAAATGGGTTACCTGCCTGTGTGAAACTCTTAAAATCTGCTTTATTTATAATATTATTAAAAATCTGTATGGCTACCTGACAAAAAATAACAATGAACAGGCTAAAGTATAAGATAACGTCCACAAAGAAGAAAATATTTTGTGGCACTCACCATAAATCTTTCAATGCATTTTTTTCCATATAAAATTGCAGACACAGGAATGCACAGGTGGTTACAAGGCATAGTCCCAAAAAGCTGCATTTCTTTTTCAGCTATCTGTGACACTTTTAATTTCAGTGCTTTTATACCCATGACTTGTGCACTGTTTCCACTCTCACACAAAATGCTCCTACATCTGCTCATCCTTCATTAATGCCTTTCTCACATGGGTCCATTGCCGTGGAATTTGATAATTCCATTGATATTTCGACACTCATATTGAAAAGCGTGCTCTAGTTGCCAGAAGTAAAAGTCTGCATACACACTTATTAGTTGGTAGGACCCCTACAGGGATTTTTGTCGGTCATATTGGCCGAATTGTGTATTTGGATTCTATATCCTTAGGGTCTTTGCCCGGGCATTATTGTGCAATTGTTATTTAAGTTTGTAACGTTGCTGGAAAATTTGAAACTTAGGGTTTTTTGATGCTTGGTATTTTAAGTTATTGATATTCTTTCTTGTTAAAGAAAACTGTGATACTTTAATTGTTATTCCCTATCCACAGGATAGGATATAAGTGTATGATCGCAGGTGGTCCGACCTCTGGGACCCTCCGCTATCTCCTGCCTTGTGCCTAGGTAATCCTCTGCCAGATTACTGTTGACCACAGCCTGAAGCTGTTGACCACAGTCCTAATTAATACCCCACATAGCACAATAGTTCACTGTGTTATGTGGGGTGTTACATACGACTGCAGGTAACATCTGTACTCGTAGAGTTATGAGATGGTGGTGGTCAGACTCTTGGCACCCCCTCCAATCAGCTGTTTGAGGAGACCACAATGTTCAGGGAGCGCTGCAGCCTTTTTGCTCGTTACCAAGCATAGCACTGTGCTTGGTATTGCAGCTCAGCCCCAATCAATCAGATGGGACTGACCTGCAGCTAGGGGCCAGAGTTGGGTAGACAGCCCCAGGCCTATCATGGACTTAATCCACCCCTGTCCCTGAATTCCAATCCTATCAACATAGAGTGTACATTTAATATATATTTTACATCTTATATTTCTTCTTTTTCAGTGTTTTTGTTTTTTTTTTTTTTTTTTTTTTGAAGCTATACATTTTCTCATTCATCACCAGGGAAAATTAAATGCTCTTAAAGGCTATGTAACCCTTTGGAGGCAATTTTTTTTCATGCTTCCCTTTTACTCATTTTGGGCTAAAAATAATTTCTTCAATTGGTCTTTATTAAAAATATTAAGCAGTTCTGTGACAAAGGGTTATCCCTTTTTCTATCTATGTGACTGGTACTTTCACTTTCACTTTGTTTGCGTCATCTTGTTCAATCATCGCAAATGTGACTCTATTTGGTTTTGTCAGCCCATGTGCCGTTTATTGCCATTATAGAGATGGTGAGGCTTGGGAAACTCGAGGCACTTGTTTAAATACAAATACATGCTCAAATGTTTACTCACCCTGTTGTGGCGGTTCACGGTGGACTCATTCCACAGCACGTTGAGTGTGAGGCTGCATCATCACCCATTTGAGAAGGATATTGATTTATTTGATATTATTGTTGTATCTTGTCACTTCTGATTTTATATTGAGATATATATAAATAATACAGAAAAGAATAAAAGGTGGTTGAGAAGGTGTCTTGCTTGCTTTTAGGTGTTTTTTTTTCCCCATCATTGTGGATATCAATAAAACTCATGTGATCTCATTAATTATTACTTGGTGTGCTCTTTTTTCATGTGTAGTTTCTATACCATTACCTTGTATTTGTACATGGAAAGCACCCTGGTGCCTACTATTTTCTGCCTGTCACCAAAGTTACATAAAGTATTAATACTGGTTTATAAAGGCTGCATGTGAACCTTGTAAACTCAAAGAGCTTTTACAATGCAAAAATTAAAATCATTGTCATATTAAGATATTTTAGAAATACAGTAGATAGTCTAAAACTTTTTTTTTATTCACACGTGTTCTTTCTCCCTTGTATATACAATGTTTGACTGCATACTTTTATAATAACTTAGCACCTCTTGCTTTTCTATTATTATTATAATTACTCAACATTTTAAGGAGCATTGTCTCTTGTGAAAACAATTTATTTGAAGAACTTTTCTTACAAATAGACTTCAGTACATTATGTCTATAATAAAAAAAACTTGACACAAT
The DNA here is from genome assembly GCA_033119425.1 of Bufotes viridis. Lineage (NCBI taxonomy): Eukaryota > Metazoa > Chordata > Amphibia > Anura > Bufonidae > Bufotes > Bufotes viridis. The sequence continues at coordinate 155,055,095 of CM065593.1, read as the reverse complement.
GGGATTAATAATACAAAAATACTGAAAAACATGATTTGAATTAATTATTTTGTCAATAAAATTGAAGTTCATGTTGGGCCTGTGTCACTGTAGGATACAAAACCCAAACATAAGAGGAAAGTTATTTTAGTTTGTATGTTTTAACATTCCATCACGTGGTATCTTCCTCTTTCATGTTTGAAGATGAGTCTTTCACTTTTCACATTACTCTAGTCCTAAAACAAACCTTAACCACTTCAGCCCCCTTGGCTTAAACACCCTTAATCACCAGACCACTTTTTACAATTCTGCACTGCACTAATTTCACGGTTTATTGCTCGGTCATACAACTTACCACCCAAATTAATTTTACCTCCTTTTCTTCTCACTAATAGAGCTTTCATTTGGTGGTATTTCATTGTTGCTGCCATTTTTACTTTTTTTGATATTAATAAAAATTACCTAAATTTTTGCCAAAAAATGGCATTTTTCGCTTTCTGTTGTAAAATTTTTCCAAAAAACCTACATTTCTATATAAATTTTTCTCAAAATTTATTTTTCTACATGTTTTTGATAAAAAAAAATGCAATAAGTGTATATTTTTTAGTTTGGGTAAAAGTTATAGCGTTTACAAACTACGGTGCAAAAAAGTGAATTTCCGCATTTTGAAGCAGCTCTGGCTTTCTGAGCACCTGTCATGTTTCTTCAGGTGCTGGATTGCCAGGATAGTACAAATACCCCCCAAATGACACCATTTTAGAAAGAAGACACCCCAAGGTATTCCCTGAGGGGCATGGCGAGTTCATAGAAGATTTTTTTTTTTGGCACAAGTTAGCTGAAACTGACTATTGTTTTTTTTTTTCATACAAAGTCTCATATTACACTAACTTGTGACAAAAAATAAAATTTTACATGAACTCACCATACACCTCGCGGAATACCTTGGGGTGTCTTCTTTCTAAAATGGGGTCACATCTGGGGTATTTATACTGCCCTGGCATTTTAGGAGCCCTAAAGCGAGAAGTATTTTGGAATCCAAATGCGTAAAAATTCCCTTCTTCTCACGCTTTAGAGCCCCTAAAATGCCAGGGCAGTATAAATACCCCACATGTGACCCCATTTTGGAAAGAAGACACCCCAAGGTATTCCATGAGGGGCATTGCGAGTTTATAGAAGTTTTTTTTTTTTTTTGGCACAAGTTGGCGGAAATTTACTTTTTTTTTTCCTTCTCACAGTCTCCCTTTCCGCTAACTTGTGACAAAAAGTTCAATCTTTCATGGACTCAATATGCCCCTCAGCGAATACTGTGGGGTGTCTTCTTTCCAAAATGGGGTCACATGTGAGGTGTTTGTACTGCCCTGGCATTTGAGGGTCTCCACAATCATTACATGTATGGTCAGCATTAGGAGTTTCTGCTATTCTCCTTATATTGAGCATACGGGTAATGAGATTTTTTTTTCCGTTCAGCCTCTGGGCTGAAAGAAAAAATGAACGGCACAGATTTCTTCATTTGCATTAATCAATGTGGATGAAAAAATCTCTGCCAAAAAATGTGCAAAAAAAAAAAAAAAGAGTGGAAAGGACACAGGAGTGCTTGCAAAGTAAGGCCCCATTCACACGTCCGCAAAAATGTCTGCATCTATTCCGCAATTGGCCGGAGTAGATGCGGACCTATTCTGTGTGAATGGGGCCGGCGGTGATGCAGAGAGTACACTATGTGCTCTCCGCCTCAGCATTTGCGTAGCTGCGGCCGCGAACTTCCTGGTTTCGGCCCCAAAACATCCAGCCACAGCTCCACAAAAGATAGAGCATGTCCTATTCTTGTAAAGAAATGGCATTTTCTATATACAGGGTGGGCCATTTATATGATGAGTGAAATTGCTACATGAGATGTGTTTCCCTCTTTATGCACTGAAGCTGGCACGTTCCTTGAGTTTTTCCAGCAAGATGTGGTATTATGGGTGTCAGGTCCGAGCATTCCTAGATGTACAGTTTCCTGGAAAGTGGATTGGTCATCGTGGGCCAGTTGAATGGCCTGCAAGGTTTCCCGATCTGACCCCCTTAGACTTTTATCTTTGGGGTCATCTGAAGGCAATTGTCTATGCTGTGAAGATACAAGATGTGCAGCACCTGAAACTACGGATACTGGAAGCCTGTGCTAGCATTTCTCCTGCGGTGTTGCTATCAGTGTGTGAAGAGTGGGAGAAGAGGGTTGCATTGACAATTCAACACAATAGGCAGCACATTGAACACATTTTATAAGTGGTCAGAAACTTGTAAATAACTCATGAAAGAATAAATTTACGTTAAAACCAAGCACACCATTGTGTCACATGACCCTCTTCCTATTGAAAAAACAAAAGTTGTATTCAAAATGGCCAACTTCAAAATGGCCGCCATGGTCACCACCCATCTTGCAAAGTTTCCCCCCTCAAATATACTAATGTGCCACAAACAGGAACTTAATATTACCAATCATTACCATTTTATTAAGGTGTATCCATATAAATGGCCCACCCTGTAGTTCTGGCAACGTGCGGATCCGCAAAATGAGGAAAGCACATTGCCGGTGTGCCAGGGGGGTGACATGGGGTGATCAGGGGTTAATCAGTGATGTGGGGGGGGGGTGCACTTACAGTGTCCTTTGGTGGTCTCAAGCAAAAGGGACCACCAGAGGAGCAGGCAGCAGGCATTACAGACGCTGTTTACAAAACAGCGTCTGATATGCGATTCAGATGCCATTTTTTTAACATCTACAGCCTGCCAGCGCATGATCAGTGCTGGCAAGCTGTAGATAAAGTTCCTGCCGTTGCGATCCTGTGAATGCACGCGCGTTCACAGGAAATCTCGTTCCTCGCAAGATGATGCGCCGATGCGTCTAGGAGCAACATCCCGGCCGCCCGCAGGACACATTCCTGCGTTGGGAGGTGGTTAAAGAGGTTCTATAGACAAAAAAACATTTAGCCAAGAAGGGCTTAAATCCATTTAAGAATATATAGACATTCTCATCTATCCCCCATTACTGCTGTTCCGACACTTCTCCAGTCTCAAATGCTTTCTACTTCCTGTCTGGCTTGATATATCAGAAATGCCAGAAAATGTCCGCTCAGCCAATCACTCTCTAAAGTGGATCACTGGAATATCATCAGAGTAACAATGGAGGGGATTGGATAGGGTTAGTATCTGTTCTTTCCTACGAAGCTGGCTTACATTTAGAAGCAGCGCTTGATGCGCTGAAGTTTGGCAGATGACATATGTATAACTGTCATCTAACCGTGGTTTGCTTAGTTCCTACTTTCAGAGTTTTACAAACAATCCAAACAGTTCACTGAAGATATGGAAAACCATTGTTTTTTTCTAAATACACACTGAAATTCTGGAGTTCTCTAGTGTTCTTCGTACAAAATTGTAGAGAGTATCTTTACATATTTTAACAATTTCTGAGGGGCAGCCTCATGTACCCTTTTATAACTCCTATAACTACTGTTTTAGTTTATCTGAGCCATTCAGAAGCTTAAAAAGCTGGGTAGTCGAAGGTAAGATCCTCAATGCAGAGTACCACCTGACATTCTTTCTTGACCTCTGAAGTTTCTGGCCCATTTTGAAAAACTTATTTAAAAACAATTTATTCTATTATTTGGAAATTGTTATGTATTGAAACAAAAAAATGCCTTGTGTATGGCCAGACAAAAAAAATTAAATAAAATCCTTTATTCAACAATGCCTTTGTTGAGCAGCCAATGCAGCATGATATGTTCAAATGTTCATCATACAATAGTTCTTTTTTATGATCTGTTGGCAGATGGCACATTGAATTTTATAGAAAATTACATGTGCTGAGGTCATTGTGTAGGCTGATAGGGGAGATGGAGAGGAGGTGAAGAGATACAATAGCATGCAAAATATTGGACACCCCTGGTCAAAATGACTGTTACTGTGAACAATTAAGCAAGTTCAAGGAGAGATTATCTCCAAAAGTTAAAGATGAAACACACTTTTCAACATTTTAATATCAGCTGGAAGTAGCTTCACAGCCTTCTTTCTGATTTACCTAAGTCGAGTGACGATGTGTTCATCGGTCACATGGCCGAGGTGTAGCTCAGTCCCATTCACTTCTAGATGTACAGTGCTGTGCTTAGTGAGCACGGAGAAGGTTGTGGTGCTCACAGGAGTGCTGGTGCCTTCTCAATCAACTGATCGCTGGGGACCCAGGGTGTCGGACCCTCACCTATCATATATTGATGGCCTATCCAGAAGATAGGTCATCAGTAGGGATGAGCAATTCGAGCTTCGGATTCAAGACCTGATGGCGCTTTGTTCCAAACTTAGTTTTAATGCTGTACTGAGATGTCTTCATACAGCATTAAAATGTATGGGCTTCTGCGAGGCAAATTCGTTATCACCAAAGTCTCGCAGGACTTGGTGAATAACTTCAGGATTTTATTTTTGAACTTGAAAACCATTTTAAAACTTGGGGGCACATTTATTAAGACTGGCATTTGAGATGCCCATCTTAATAAAGTGCTATAGCTGGCTTCCTAGCTGTCTTACATTTAGACCTTTTTCTATGCCTGAAACAAGCGTAGAAAATGGTAAACGAGACTGCCAACCAGTCCCCTTCCCTGCTCACACCACAACCACTTTTTTAGACCTGGAGTGAGCAAGGACAAGTCTTAGATTTAAATGCTTGTTTCTCAGGAAGTATAAGCCTATTAAGAGGTTCAATTTCCAGTGTGAAATTGACAAGATGCTATATTATTTTATTTTTTAATTTTGAAGACCGTAGCATAGAAAATTAATTTTTAACTGAGTTATCATGAAACTTTTGATATGTCATAGTGATATATCAAAGGTTTTGATCATCGGGTCTGTGTGTTGAAAGCCCCACCGATCTCTAGAACGAGGACTTAATAGAAGGTCTATGGGCCCATCTCGATTCCAACCCTGCAATGAGGATAGAGCATGATGTGAATGCTTGCCTCTCCTCATTCTAGCGATCAGTAGGGACTGTCTCAGCCCTCACCTGTCAAAAACTTTGATATCGCTGTATGACAAAATTTTATGAAAACTCAATGACCCTTTAACCCCTTCCCAACATATGATGAACTATTACATCATGTAATAGTACTTAATAGTACGTCATGGTGATCGGGCGGGCACCTTAGCGGTGCCCGCCCGATCACTGCAGGGGTTCGGCAGTCCCTGGAAGCCAGGCCCCTGCTGTATTGGCTGACATCGCTGTAATGGCCGATGTCAGTAGATTAACCCCTTCTATGCTGTGGTCCGCGCTGACTGCAACATCGAAGGGGTTTGTGTCGGGTGAGGGAGCGCATTGAGTTCCCGCGCTGCTATGGAGAGGACTTGATGTGTCAGAAAGCAGCCTGATGCCGTGCAGAGGCTGCCCAATGCCTTGAAAGGCATCTGGACCATCAGGCTGGGTCTCCTAGGCAACCTTTTAGTGTACTACTCACTGTAGTACATGAACAGGCAATGCATTACAATACAGATGTATTGTAATGCATTGCAAAGGGAATCAGACCCCCAAAAGTGAACGTCAGAAATAATGTATAGAAAAAAAGTACCGGCTTTATAAATATATCACATGATCCACCCTGTCTGATAAACACCATAAACAAAAGGTGTGAAAAAAAGCTATTTTTGTCACCTTACATCACAAAAAGTGCAACACCAAGTGATCAAAAAGGCATATGTCCCACCAAATGGTATCAATGAAACCGTCACCTTATCCCACAAAAAATGAGCCCCTACCTAAGATAATCGCCCAAAAAATAAAAAACTATAGCTCTCAGAACATGGAGACACTAAAACAGAGGTGGACAAACTTTTTGACTCGTGGGTCACAATGAGTTCATATATTGGACCCTGGGGCAGGACCAAGACTAGATGGATGGGGCGTTTGTGTGAATTAATATAAATTAAATTTAAATTAATTAGTTGAATTCAAGGTAGAAAAGCATAAAAATAGTTATTGTGCAAAACTTTTATCGAAGAATAAGCAGACGCCATCACGGGCACTAGTCAGAAGGCCTCAGAGGATTACCATATTTTTCACCCTATAAGACACACCTACCCATAAGACACACCTAGGTTTTTGAGGAGGAAAATAAGAAAATAAATATTTTTAAACAAAAGGTATGCTTTTGGTGGGTTTTGAACTAATGGTGGCCTGTAGATGACATTGTTATGGGGGATCTGTGGATGACACTATTATGGGGACATCTGTGAAAGACACAGTTATGGGGGCATCTGTGGATGGCACTGTTATGGGGGCATCTGTGGATGGCACTGTTATGGGGGATCTGTGGATGGCACTGTTATGGGGATCTGTGGATGGCACTGGGAGAATCTGTGTGTCATCCACAGATATCCCCCATAAGTGTCCCTGTGTACGTGAAATCATGTCTGGGCCAAGGTGCAGTCACTGTACTCTAATACACCGGGCCCCGCACACACAAGTACCGGTATTTATAAGTAAACTGGAGGCAAGGAATGGAATTGCTATCCACGTATCCTACTCACTATTGAACGTCTGTACTTGCAGGGACATGAGTGACTGGCCAGCCTGCCTGCAAGTATGAGCGTTCAATAGTGAGTAGCATAACGTGTAATAATAAATGATCAAAAAATTATATGTACCCAAAAATTGTACCAATAAAAATGTACACTCTTCCTGCAAAATAGGAGCCACTGCATAAGATGATCGGCAAAAAAATAAAAAAATAGGGCATTCAGAAAATGGAGATACAAAAACATATATTTTTTTCAAAAATGCTTTATTACGTAAAACTGAAACAAACAAATATAGAAAGTTGACATATTTGATATAATTGTGTCCATAACAACCTGCTCTATAAAAATAGCACCTGATCTAGTCAGATGAATGTTGTAAAAGATAAAAAATTTACTGTGCCAAAACATAAATTTTTTTGGTTACCTTGCCTCACAAAAAACGTAATATAGAGCAATTAAAATCATATGTACACCAAAATAGTACCAATAAAACTGGCACCTTATCCCCTAGTTTCCAAAATGTGGTCAATTTTTTTAGTTTCTACTGTAGGGGTACATCAGGGGGGCTTCAAATGAAACATGGCATCTAAAAACCAGTTCAGCTAAATCTGCCTTCCAAAAACCATATGGCATTCCTTTCCTTCTGCGCCCTGGCGTGTTGCCATACAGCAGTTTACGACCATATGTGGGGTGTTTCTGTAAACTGCAGAATCAGAGTAATAAATATTGAGTTTTGTTTGTCTGTTAACCCTTGATTTACTGGAAAAAATTGTTTAAAATGTAAAATATGCCAAAAAAGTGAAATTCTGACATTTCATCTCCTTTTCCCATTAATTCTTGTGGAACACCTAAAGAGTTAACAACGTAACGTTAACAACGTTAGCTATCAGACAACAGAGCTAAACCAGACAGTCAGAAGGACAGGGTGTCTGTTTCTTTTCTTTCAAAAAATTGCATAGGTGGAAAGTCCCAAAGTCTCTCATCATTAGATGGCAGTGCATTAACCCTTTCCACAGTGCAGTGTCAATATAGTGCAATAACAGCACAAATAATAGGATAGATTACAATAAATATATAAAATTCAGTTTGACAATACGAAACAGTATAAGTGCACACAGCAGCATAAATGACAGTGCAAGCTAACCCTTCAAAGTGCAATAAAGTAGTAAGCTGATAGTTTTGCATAGTACCAATAAGGGAAAATGTTCACTAGTGTCCATAGTCCAAAGTACCCTTGCTCTAGGGCCTTATACTGCCAGGATAATGCCCTTAGGGATAGCCCAAAGCCAAACCAGTTAGTTGGCACAATGGCCCCCCCTCTCCCACACACACACACACACACACTTCCCATTGTATATAATTATTACTCATATTGTATAATGGACTTTCACCTGTTAAGGGAAATTACAGCATAATTTATATTGGCTAACTGAATTATTTCAGTTAATTCTCAATGTCTAGGAGCAGAACTCCTTCCATTTCCTTAGCTCTCCCTGTTTAAACTCTAGAATTATCTAATAAATCAGTCTGTCTGTAGCATAAACATTGAGCTTCACTTATTTAAGGAAATGTGGTAATTAAAGGCAAATAAAGCCATATAAATTACTGGGTCTTCATGACAAGACATACATTTCCTCTATCGCTAGATCGTAGCATTAAATGGGTATTCCCAAGTTAGATATTTATAAAACACCCACAGAAAATGGTTTAAATTTCTGAAATATGCTTGTTTCAAAGTGGGGGAAATGGAGCCCTCATCACTGATCCCATTTTTGGATATTTCATAAATGGCTAAACTGGACTTTTTGCTGAAATTCTGTGTGATTTCTGCTGTTTATATCCAGTTCTGTGTCCACAAGGAATTCCCAAAATGTATGTTTTTTATTACAATGCTGTATGTATGAAATGTATAATCTTTATTGGTTTTTTATGTTGCTTATATTTTCACATGTATTACCATAATGTATATAACTTTGATGTGCCTCTATCTAAATGAAGGAATGTTATTGTTCCACATTGTACGCATTGACACTTGTCATTGTTACAGCAGGTTGCCGTCAGAAGTAGTTCATTCCTGCTGTTTTCAGATAGCAACTTTTTTCTTACCCCAAATGAGTTGCATCGACAAATTGCTTATGAATGAAACCAGGCAAATTTCAAATATACCGTTCTTATCTACTGTCAGCACGTTGACAGGACCAGCAGAATAATGTTTCTGACGTTTTTTCCAACCTCAACCAGCCAGAAATGTGCGTGATGCACAACCTTGATGTATTCCTGAAATTAACAATGTTAACATGTGTTTCATAGAAAATAGGCTGGAAGAAATGTACAATATTAATTACTTTTTTGCATATCATATGAAATGCCATGGGTGATGCCCTTTTGATAATAGCATCAGAATGTAATAAACAAATTAAATAACTACCATTCCTTAGAGATACTTGAACTTAGATTTTTTTATTTTATTTATAATTTATTGATTTCAAAAATACAAGAGCACAAAGCAGTGCAACAGTAGAAATCAAAACAGGCCATCCAGTGCCCCTGGTACCAGGTGTATATATAGGATATAGTAGTAGTAATAATAATAATAATAATAACAACAACAACAGATAGTAATTACCTCAGCAATCAAAAAGAGGCTATATGATGAAAACTGATAAATGGAAAAAATTCTGCCCTAGTTTTATGTTTTTTGTTACGCCATTCCCTATGCGGTAAAATAGACCTGTTTCCTTCATTATTCAGGTCAATATGATTACAATGTTACCACACTTGTATAGTTTTTCTTACGTTTTAATACTGAAAAAATAAAAAAACTTGAAAAAAAGTTTTTTTTTCATAGCCATATTCTGACCCCTATAACTTTTTAAAGTTATGTGTACCAAGCTGTATTAAAGCACATCTTTTGCAGGCTGATCAATACTTTTAAGTGATTTTTTGATCACTTTTTATTATTTTTTTATTCACCATATAGGATGAATATTGTTATATTTTAATAGTAGGGGCGTTTTGAAGTATGTTTTATTGATAATGAATTTTGATTTTGGGGAAAGGGGGTGATTTTAATTTTTCTGGACACCCTGAGTGACTATGGTAATCATTTGAATGCCCATTGAGTTCTGTGATGGCTATTAGGTTTACAAAATCGAGCTTGGGCTCATAGATGCAATGTCGATTAGTTTAAAAACTTTGTAATGCTATAATCGAACAGCATTAAATTTATGGGTTCCATGTAGCAAACCTTCATCTCAGCCAAATTTGTGGGAGACTTTGGTGAATGAGTACGGTATTACTATCTGCATATTTAAAAACATTTTAAAATAGGAAGTCATCTTTGGTACTGGCTGGTAGCTTGATAGCAAATTCAACTTTGGATTCCTATTTTAAAATGTTTTTAAATGCGCAGATAGGGACACCAAAGTCATTCAGAACTCTTTACCCTAGGTACACACCTAAGCGTTTTTAAGCGCGTTCAAACGCGCTGTAAAACGCACAACATGTGGAAAGACATGCTTCCCTATGGGCATGGTTAACATTTGGGCGTTTTACAGCGCGTTTGAACACGCTGAAAAACGCCAAACGCTGTCGCTTCAGCATGAGCTTCTTTTGGGCGTTTTAACGCGCCTATGGACCATGCTGAAATAGGGGAGAATCACTGAATCGCGCGTATGATGCGCGTTTCTTAGTTACGAAAATGCGCATCCAAAAACGCGCATAAAACGAGTGTCTTACGCGCGATTCAGAAACGCTTAGGTGTGTTCCCAGCCTTAGAAGAGACAAAGTTTTGCTACACAGAATCCCAAAATGTTAATGCTGTATGGAAACAGCATTACAACCAATGAGGTCATTTACTATTCTGAAATATGTCAAAATTAGATAACGATTAGTTGTGCTGATATCCGTGACTTCACCCCGCTCACACAAAGTCTAAAATTGTGGGTGTGGTGTGTTTTAGGCGTAGAAAATGTTCTAAATGTAAGACAGCTTTTGAGCTAGCGTTTGATGCGCCAAAGTTTTGAAGAGGCCTGAGCTTTTATAAAGACTGGCGTCTAAAATGCCGGTCTAAATAAATGTGCCCTAAAGTTTTTTAACTAATAGAACACTCCATTTACAATATACCAATACAGTGCTGCCACTTGCTGGCCTGTATTGGTATATTTCAGAAATAGCTGCAGAAGACTGCTTGAGGCTACAGGCTATTACTATAATGTAACAAGTCTCAGCTGGCAAATGCAATTACAGGAGTGCTCCTGCTTCCAGACTGCACAGATGCTGTGATCACGTTTTACCATGGCATTTGAGGGCCACATGGCATTTGAGGGCTGATTGCACACATTCGCGGGTCTCTACTGTTTGAAACAGCAACAAACACAAGGGGGGGTGTTCAGTCAGCACTCCCTGTATGCAGGTGCACGTAGCCACCCCAACCGTGTCAGGGTGAGTGGGCTTACTACCTTTTGATCAAAATGTAAACCAATGTCTCCACTGTTTGCATACAATATCACTAATGTCCTCTTATTGCTCCCATCTTGGGCAGAGCTCTTGTTGCAGAGTGCTGTGCATTTCTGTGTTTGTATGTTTGAAACAGCAGAAACCTGGTGGACATGGTGTCCGCTGCATGTACCAGCGGAAACCATATTTGTGACGACTTCTGCCATACATGCTAGTATATGCTGATATAACTCATTTTTAATTTAAAAAAGTAGTTTTATGCTGCAACAGTACTAAAACATGAAAAAACTATATAAATTTGATATTGGCATAACCATTTTGACACAGAATAAAATTATCATATGTACCACATGGAGAACCCCATGAAAATTTTAAAAAAATACTGACAAGTGGAATTTTTGCCCACCTCACCTCCTAAAAATAGTTAAAAAGTGATGAAAAAGTTATTTGTACCCCAAAATAGTACCAATAAAAACTACAGTCCCTCCTTCTAAAAACAAGCTCTCACACAGTTACATTTATGACCACGTGGGGTGTTGCCCTATTCAGGAAAAATAGAAAACAAATTGTGGGGTGCATTTTCTCCTGTTGCCCCTAATAAATATAAAAAATTTGGAGTTAAAGCAGTATTTTACTGGAAATAAAATAAAATTTTTCATTTTCACATCTAAGTGTTTCTAAATTCTATGAAATGCTTGTTGGATCAAAGCATTCACTTCATCCCTTGATCAATTCCTTGAGTGGTGTAGTTTCCAAAATGGGGTCACTTTTTGGAGGTTTCCTTTCTAGAGGAACATCAGGGTCTCTTCAAATGTCACATGGCACTAACAACCATTACAGCAAAATCTGCCCTCAAAAACAGTATTGCACTCCTTTCCTTCTAACCCCTGCCATGTGCCCAGGAAAAGATTTACGACCACATATGGGGTGTTCCTGTAAACTGCAGAATCAGGGTAATATAAAATGTATATTGCTGGTTGTTTTGCTGTTAACCCTTACTGTGTTACAAGAAAAATAGATTAAAATGGAAAATCTGAACAAAAAAAATACATTTTTAAAGTTCAACTCATTTTGCTTTAATTCCTGTGGCGAACCTAAGGGTTAAAAAAGTTTGTAAAATCAGTTTTGATATATGGTGAATGTTAATTATTAACTATTTTGTGAGGTTATCACCATTTGTATTAGTCCCAGTGCACGGCCATACCTGTACTGCGGCGCGCAGACAGCGGGTCCGAAATACGTGGGCATCGGCTGTGTGCATTCCCGCATCACGGATGCAGACCCATTAATTTGAATGGAGGCACGGAACCCCATGAAAGCACTGTCCTACGCCCAGCATAAAATGCATACTACTTTTTTTGCGGTGCGGACGGACCACCGACCCATTCATGTTAAATGGGTCTGGAACTGTCTGCAGAATCCGCACAGATGTTGCCTGTGCATTGGGGACCTCAAATTGCATGGAACGGCCGGTCAACAGCTGTGTGCATGAGCACTTAAAAGGAGAGAAATTCAAATTTAGATTTTTCTATACATTAGGCATCATTCACACAACCGTACGTATTTTGCGGTCCACAAAAAATACAGATGACGTCCTTGTGCATTCCGTATTTTGCGGAGCGGAACAGCTGTTCCCTAATAGAACAGTACTATCCTTGTTCGTAATGCGGACAATAATAGGACATGTTCTATTTTTTTGCAGAACGGAAATACGGACATACGGAAACGTAATGCACACGGTGTACCTTCCGTTCTTTTTGCAGGACCATTGAAATTATTCCGTATACAGTCTGCAAAAAAAAAAAAAACTGAACGGACAGGGAAAGTAAATACGTTCGTGTGCATGAGCCCTAAAGGTAATACATATGAACTCAAATTCACATGAAGTACAATGTGTCATGAGAGAACATTCTTAGAATCACTTGGATAACTAAAAGCATTCCAAAGTTATTATACCAGATAAAGGGACATAGTACAAAGAGGTTCAAGGAATCCAGCTCCACTTCTGTAAAGGAATATTTATTTTGCTTGTGGTAAAATCTCATCCAGTTACGGTTACAAAAGTCTTGTCTACGCGTTTCGGGCTACCAAGAACAATTCAAGCCCTTACTCATGACACAGTAAGACATTAAAAGTGGCACTATTTGTAGGAGAGACTGCACCTGTCTTAACTAATTGTGGTCACATGACTGCAAACACTTCTCATGAGAAAAAAAAAAGGAAAAAAAAAAAACATACAATAAACAATAAAAGAACCTATACAAAAACATGGGGTATATAGTGGCTGTAAGAGATGATAAAATAAAGGAGAAAATTTAATACATTAGGAAACTATGAGGACTCCTCCTCTCTTGGGTAATAAAACCCTTTCTACACCCTGTACCATCAGATCCAATGTGTCCCCACCATGGCAGACAGCAAAATGCAGACTAGCTGCAGATATATTGCGGCTGACATGGTGTGGCACATCGGAAATGTGTTTACGTATTCTAGCTTTAATGGCATTAGTGGTACAACCCACATATTGCAGTTTGCATTTTTTGCATGTGATTAAATAAACTGTGTAAATTGTAAATTAAGGTATGATTTCATGTGAAAAACCTTGCCTTTTGAAGCTGAGACAAAAGTATTAGAAATCGACATATGGGTGCAACAGATGCATCTATGATGTCCGCACCTGTAACTCCCTTTAGTCGTAAGTCAGACACGCTGGAATTTTTTCTTTTCTTGGTATAGACTAGGACTGACATAGTTTGCGATGGTGGGCGCTCTTCTTGCTGCACATTTAACCCCATCCGCAACTATGTCAGTCCATTCCTTGTCATATGCCAGAATAGGAAAATGTTTCTTTATGATGCAGCAAATTTGTGTGAACTCCATACTGTATTGTGTGACAAACAAATTGTTATTTTTGCTGCTATTATTTTTATTTTTGTTTTTATTTTTAACTATACTGCAGAGTTCAGGCCCCTTGGACATATTTTCTTGTTAAGGGGGAAGGGGAGAGAGATCCCCGAAACGCGTTTGGCGTAAAATCTGCAGGCTGCCACTGAGGAAGGGGAGAGAGATCCCCGAAACGCGTTTGGCGTAAAATCTGCACCCCATTAGGACCTCTTTTCCTACACTTGAATATACTGGAGGAGTGAAGGAGTCGATTCTGGGATCCGGCAATAATCCGAGACACAATCCGGTCACGTGACGCGGACACCACGAGGAACGCCGATACTGTTCAGAGCCGGGACGCCGGCTTCAGCATACTGGACAAGTCAAACCAGCGACAAGTTAAACTAGCGGCATTCCGATATAGTGGGGAACTACTGGAGGTAAGCCCACAAGAGTGGGTTACTTACTATTTGTGAAACCATCATATGGTGTTGAGTAACTTTCGAGGTGAGACACCGAACCCTGTTTTAAAGGAACGTAGACATCAAACCGTGCTTTAAAGAAACAGTGTCCTATGTAATTAAAGAAATCCGGACCAAACATAATACCATTAATAGAAGATATACACACTTTTGAAGGAGTCCGTTGAAGGACATGGACTGCTTGTAATACTTTCTGCAGTTTTTGCACATGCTATTTTAAAGTGAAGGTTTCTGAGGATATTGCGTTTTATTCATTATAATCGGAATTTCTGGTGATCAGTACGCATACAGACATCCAGAATTTCTCTTTTCTTTTATCCTTTTTATTTCCATTTTTATATATTGGTATATGTATCTTAATAAATTTTGTGTCCATAGGACGTCCATATACGAGTGCCAGTCCTTGCAATACTATTTTAAATTAAGGAACTACTTTCAATATCAGTCACCTGTCGTATTGCATCCTCAACTTGTTTTGTGGCATAGGCTCTTTTGTATAATCTATGAGCGATATTTTCAACCTCAATCATGAAGCTTTTTTGATCCGTGCAGTTTCTTTGCTATAACATGTCTGGGATGACAGGATGTGGTGTGTAAAGTAGTGTTCCCTGCCAGGGGCTTTCTATAAGTGCATGTATGAACTTTATTGGTGCAAGGATCCCCATTCAGGCGAAAATCCAGAAATGAAATCTCCTGTATATCATGATGGACACTAAAGGAAATGGTATCCACACAGGAGTTTATATAACAACCAAAGGCTGGTATGGCCGCCACATCGCCCGTCCAAACCAGGATCAGGTCATCGATGTAGCGGCCATACCACCTAATGCAATGCCAGAAAGGGTGGGTGTCGATGAGGAGAAAGCTCCTCTCCCACCATGCCATGAATATATTAGCTATGGAGGGAGAGAACTTGGCCCCCATCGACACCCCCGATACCTGCAAATAAAATTTGTTGTTAAACATAAAAAAGTTGCGCCTGAGGAGAAAATTCACCACCAAAAGCAAATATTCCTGCAGATCTGCAGTAATGTTTCCATAGGTATTTAAAAACCACGCTAAGGATTTAATGGTCAGTTCATGCGGAATATTAGTATATAAAGACACAACGTCCGCTGTGATCCATGTATAATTTGAGGACCATTAAATTTTCACAATTATTTGTAAACCGGACGTTGTGTCTTTAAGAAAACCTGGTATGAGCGGTATTAGTGGTTGGAGTATGAAATCAACCCACTGGGAGATTCTTTCAGAAAATGATCCAATCCCTGCTACAATATGCCTGAGGGGAGGTGGACCAATAACTTTGTGTGTTTTTGGGAGTGCATGGAATACCGGAATGACGGGAGATATAACATATATGTATTCAGATTCCCTATCAGTCAAAAACCCTGATTTGACTCCCAGATCCAAAATATTTTACAATTCCTTCTGAAAGGAGGGGAGGGGGTTGTCGCTGAGAGTAACATACAGTGTGATGTCACTCAGCATAGATTCAATTTGGTTCCTATATAGACCACTGTCTAATACGACAACCCCGCCTCCTTTATTAGATTGTTTAATTACAATATCATCCCTTAATTTCATATCTTGTAAAGCCTTAATTTAATTTTTAGTTACATTTTTAGTACCTACAGTATTCAGGTTAATTTAATAACAGGACTAGATCTCGCTCTACCAATTCTTGGTATCGATCCAGTGCTGGGGATCTGGATTGAATGGGATAAAAATCCTGATTATTGGTGTAAAAGTACAATGACCTGTTGTTCAATTCCAGATCCCCAGGACAGATAAAGGGTCATATATCATATTTTAAAAATGGATCTTCGAAATTTTGCTGGAAGTGGTAAAGTCATCTTCTACAATAAAATGTTGTTGAACTTTCCACTTAATTATTTAAACATCAACATTGCATCTGACACAGTTCTAAAACTTATTTGTCACCATAAAGACTTTAAATCAGGCATCCTCAAACTGCGGCCCTCCAGCTGTTGCAAAACTACAACTCCCAGCATGCTTTAACAGCCTACCGGTATCAGCCTACAGCAGGGCATTAAGGGAGTGGTAGTTTTGCAACAGCTGGAAGGCCACAGTTTGAGGATGCCTGCTTTAAATTAATGCATAATTGCTTTGATTTCTTAGAACAGCCTTCGTTTTTTAAGTTACAGTAGTTTACCAACGAGGATAAAACGACAAAGTAGAAAGCATGCACAAACCTCAATTATTTTTCATTTGGATGACTTGTCATAATAAACCACAAATTAACATGTCAGAACAACATATATTATTGGCCTTAAGGCCTCTTTCACACGAACGTGTCCGGATTAGGTCCGGATGCGTTGCGGATGCGTTTAGTGGAAACTGTGCGATTTCACAGGCAAAGCCATCCATTTTTTGTGTGTTTTTCACGCTGGTGATAAAAAACTGAAGGTTTACAAACAACAAACAACATCTCCTAGCAACCATCAGTGAAAAACGCATCGCACCCGCGCATGCGTTTTTCCCGCAGCCCCATTCACTTCTATGGGGCCAGAGCTGCGTGAAAAACGCAGAATATAGAACATGCTGCGATTTTCACGCAACGCAGAAGTGATGCGTGAAAAACAACGCTCATGTACACAGACCCATTGAAATGAATGGGTCAGGATTCAGTGCGGTGCTATGCGTTCACGTCACGCATTGAACTCGCTCGTGTGAAGGGGACCTAAGTGTCAGAAACTTTTTAGACATTTTGAAAAAAGTTTAGAAAGAGCTTTAAGACTCCATAAAAGCCCCAGCAATTATGTAATCATCAGTACTATAAGCGGCAAATCACTGCTTCTTCGACTGTACAGATGTGTTCACCACATCTTTAGCTCTAATTTGGTTCTAATGAAACCAATTCAGCATAACAGGGATCCTTTATCAAACAGGTCTTTTATGCTGGTCTTTGATATCCCCTGCTCTGCCAGAGGATGATCTTGATTTATGACAAGGCATTACTGCATCTCCAAATGTTAAACTATTAAAATATAAACATATTTATCATACTTGGTGAATGCCATAATGGAAATAAATTGCCAATTTACCATTTTTGGTGGTTTATCTTACAAGAAAAATGAACAAAAATCGATCAAAAAGTCATACAACCTCCAAAATGGTGTAAAAACTCCCCTATAGATTGCCTTGCAAAAGATAAGCCTTCACAAACTCTGTAAACATAAATAAAAAAGTTATATTTTGAAGTATTGAAACACGAGAAAACCTATATAATTGTAGTATTTCTATAATTGTACTGACTAGGGTTGAGCGATCCCGAACTGTAAAGTTCGGGTTCGTACCGAACATTAGTGTTGATCACGAATTTTCGAATTGCAAATTTTAATCGCGAATTTCGGCACTTCGAGAATTCGCGAATATTTAGAATATCGCGAAATATATTCGCAATCGCAAATATTTGTATTTTTTTAAATACCAGTTTATGCAATTTTTTATGCAAATTTTATGCGCATTTTTATGCAAATTTTCACGGTCAAGAAAATAATGACATTCGTAATCTCTAGTTTTTTTCTTGATTGCGAAAAGTCGCATAAACTGGTATTTAAAAGATACCGTTTAAATACCAGTTTATGCAAATTTTATGCGAATTTTTATATGCAAATTTTCGCAATCAAGAAAATAATAGTTGGAGATTATGAATTCGCGAATTTTCAAATATATGGCGAATATTTGCCCAAATATTCGCGAAGTATCGCAAATTCGAATATTGCCCCTGCCGCTCATCAGTTCCGAACATTACGGTTTTTCGCACCCGGTCCCGAACATTTCCGTAAAAGTTCGGGTTCAGGTTTGTTGTTTGGCGATTTCTTCCAGCTTTTTGAAAGGCTGCAGGGCAGGCAATCAACAAGCGTTTCACTACTTTGCCCTAAGAAGCCATCACAGCCATGCCTACTATTGGCATGGCTGTGATTGGCTAAGTGCAGCATGTGACTCAGCCTCTATTTAAGCTGGAGTCCTGAAGCGCCGCACATCACTCTGCTTCTCTTAGTGTAGGGACAGGCTGCTGCTGGTGCTCTCAGGGAGAGATTAAGGAAGAAATCTGTTGAACTTGGTGGTGTTAACTCTTCAAACTACAGCAATTATTGAGGGTGCTATGCTACATATTTTTACCCAGCCCCGAGCCCAGTGATACTGCTAAATAATTTTTAATCCATCTGTTACTGAGGTGAGGGTCGGTGGTCATTTTAGCAACTGCAGTGTCCTTGGAACTGCATGTGAACTGGCAGGGACATCAGTCTAATTATTTTTTGGTAGCTCAGTGGAGGAAAAATTCCTTTTTTCTGGCAGGTCAAGTCCCCTACATTACCTATTTTATAATTTTGGGGTGACATAGTGCATTTCTGTAGTTGGGGGTATAAACCCGTACTGTCTAACCACAGAGCACGTTTGCATACACTGCTGAAAAACCTATTTTAAGATATTGCGGTGACATAGTGCATTTCTGTAGTTGCTGTAATAAACCCATACTGTCATACCACAGAGCATGTTTGCATACACCACTGAAAAACGCATTTTAAAATTTTGCGTTGAGAAACATCATTTCTGTAGTTGGGTTAATAAACCCTTACTGTTGTGCCACAGAGCACGTTTGCATACAATGCTGAAAAAACTGTTTTAAAACTTTTGGGGTGACATACTGCATTTCTGTGGTTGGATTAATAAACTCGTACTGTTGTGCCACAGAGCACGTTTGCATACAATGCTGAAAAACCTATTTTAAAATTTAGCAGTGACATACAGCATTTGTGTATTTGGGGGAAATAAACCCGTATTGTTGTTCCACAGAGCAGTTTTGCATACAATGCACAAAAACGTATTTTAGAATTTAGCAGTGAAATACTGCATTACTGTATTTGGGGGAAATAAACCGTATTGTTGTTTCACAGAGCAGTTTGGCATACAACGCACAAAAAACAATTTTAAAATTTAGCAGTGACATACTGCATTTCTGTAGTTTGTTGCAATAAACACTGGTTTTGTGCTACATAGCAGATCTGAGGCCTACCCTGTATTTTAGTCATTTTAAGTAACCTTTTGAACTCTGCATTTACATAGTTGGTTGCAAACACATTGGTTTTGTGGTAGATAGCACATTAGTGGTGCATGCTGCATTTCTGCCAGTCAGATTAAACCGTTAACTTCTGCTTCTCCATTGTTGGTTTGAAAAATCAAATTTTTGGTGATCATGAAGTAATTGTATTGA
Source organism: Bufotes viridis (assembly GCA_033119425.1). Taxonomy (NCBI): domain Eukaryota; kingdom Metazoa; phylum Chordata; class Amphibia; order Anura; family Bufonidae; genus Bufotes; species Bufotes viridis. The sequence goes on along the minus strand of CM065593.1, from coordinate 155,035,520 downwards.
ACCTTTTGCACCTGTTCACATGGTACAGGAAGGTGCAGCGGCCATTGCTGCCTTGGTCCTGTGCTGGTGGAGTGATGGGGCCCAGAGGCAGGGTGGCTTTGCTGCACAGTGGGGGCACTGTGTGACTACTGGGCCCTGCCTGCTGCTGGTGCGGTGCTGGGGTGCCGGTGGTCGCTGCACAGAAGTGATGAGCGGGAGGTGCCATATTCGATTTCGCGATATTTCGCGAATATTCGATTGAATATTCGTCATATATTCGTCGAAATCAAATATTCGTCATTATTTTATATATTGCGAATTTTACGCGAATTTATATTCACGTCACGAATGAAACTTAGATCTGAGTTCCTAATGGTTAACTTGTATTGCTAGAATTGACAAAGATAACGAATATCACACGAATATAGCACTATATTCTCAATCTTTGTTATATTCTAACAATACAGCCACTAGGAACTTAGCTCTAAGATCAATTCGCAATGCGAGTATATGTTCGCCTCGCGAATGAAACTTAGAGCTAAGTTCCTAATGGTTGCATTGTTGCTAGAATATAACGAAGATTGAGAATATAGTGCTATATTCGTGAATTCGAGATATTCTCAGTCTTCGTTATATTCCAGCAATACAACCATTAGCAACTCAGCTCTAAGTTTAATTTGCGAGGCAAACATATACTCGCATTGCGAATTGATCTTAGAGCTAAGTTCCTAATGGTTGTATTGCTGGAATATAACGAAGATTGAGAATATAGTGCTAGATTCGTGAATTCGAGATATTCTCAATCTTCGTTCTATTCTAGCAATACAACCATTAGGAACTTAGCTCTAATATCAATTCGCAACGCAAGTATATGTTCGCCTCACGAATGAAACTTAGAGCTAGCTGAGTTCCTAATGGCTGTATTGCTGGAATATAACGAAGATTGAGAATATAGTGCTATATTCGTGAATTCGAGATATTCTCAATCTTCGTTCTATTCCAGCAATACAACCATTAGGAACTCAGCTCTAAGTTTCATTCACGAGGCAAACATATACTCGCGTTGCGAATTGATCTTAGAGCTAAGTTCCTAATGGTTGTATTGCTAGAATAAAATGAATATTGCAATGCGAATAATTCAGGTTATATTAATCTCATTGCGATTACAACTTAGTCAAATTTGTGAGATCGTGATTCTCACATCCGACAGTACATTTTAGCATGGAGGCGTTCCCATGCACATGGGAAGTCAGCAGAAGTGGCAACGGGCATTGACTGAAGCGGGCAGGGAGCCAGGAATCCTCCGGACAGGTAAGAACAGCTTTTGGGAACTGGGAACTGGGAAGACAACCAGAGAGCAACAAGAATTAACAACTAAAAAAAAAACAAACAAAAAAAAAACGAATATTCGAAATTGCGAATATATAGCGATATATTCGCAATATTAGTGAATTATCGAAGTTGCGATAAAAATTCGCAATTCGAATATTCGCGCTCAACACTACTGCACAGTGTTGCGCAAAAGTTAGAGTAGGTTCCCACTTGAACAGGCAACCTTGTCGCGGTAAGTGGGCCTATGCTTTTTGATCAAGCTGTATACCAATGCCGTATTTATGCACAGTGTAGAATATATTACAAATTGCGCTGAGATGCCATGTAATTATGCTGAAGGACAGTCAAAAGCATAGTGTTGGGGAATTGCGACCCAGCGTCACTCTCTCAAGTCGCATATTGTATTGAATTGCTCCGTTACACTTTTGTGCGATCTGAAGAAATTCATTCTGTTTATGACACGGCACTGCCTTACTGTTAGTGAACTTAATTGTTGACTATTGGCAGTTAAATTGACACCGGAGATAAAGCATCTGTTAGTTCGGTGGAGGATCGCAAATAATGATGACAACATCAAATAAGGGAAGTAGGCATGGTCGTGGTGGTGTTGGTGGAGCTCCTGTTGCTGGGAGAGGACATGACCATTCAGCGCCAACTACAGGTCCAAGTGAAACACCTTCCTCAGGTGTGAGTAGGCAATAGAACCTGCAGTGTTATTTTGTAGGCCTGAATGCCTCTCTACGGATGGTGAGGCCAGAACAAGTACAGGCGATAGTAGATTGGGTGGCTGACAGTGGCGCCAGTTCCTTCACAGTATCTTCCACCCAGTCCTCTGCAGAAAGCTCAGAGTTAGCACTTGCAGCCCATGCCTATCAGTCTTTCACCCCACCCCCTTGCAAAGCAGCCAGGCAGCCTGAGCTCCAAGTTATGCAGCAGACTCTTATGCTTTCTGATGACTCTGCTGGCAGGGTTTCCCCAGGCCATCCACATAGCCCTGCCCCAGAATTAGAAGATATTGAATGCACTGATGCCCAACCACTTATGTTGCAGGATGAGGACATGGGAATACCACCGCAGCACGTCTCTGATGATGATGAAACACAGGTGCCAACTGCTGTGGCTTTCTGCAGTGTGCAGACCGACGAGGAGGGCAGGGGTCAAGAATGGGTGGAAGATGATGTGGAGGATGATGAGATTCTAGACCCTGACTGGACTCAAGTTCATGCTAGTGACGTGTGCAGTTCTAGTAAGAGGCAGTGGTCGCACATAAGCAAAAGAGGGAGCAGGGTGCAAAAGCGGAGCGGCGCTCCCCGAGACAGTACGCCTGCTACTGCCCACCGCACCCAGGGACCCAGCACACCAAAGCCAGCTCCAAGGAGTTCATTGGCGTGGCAGTTCTTCAGACAATGTCCTGACGACAAGACACGAGTGGTTTGCATGTTGTGCTATCAGAGCCTGAAGCGAGGCATAAATATTCTAAACCTGAGAACAAGCTGCATGACCAGGTATCTACATGCAAAGCACGAACTGCAGTGGAGTAAACACCTTAAAAACCAGGAAAGGTCTCAGGCTCCTCCTGCTTCCTCTTCTGCTGCTGTCTCTGCCTTTTCCTCCACCTCTGGAGTCACTTTGGCACCTGGCACCAAGCAAACAGAGGATGTGCCACCAACACCACCACCTCTGTCATCATCACCAAGCATCTCCACCATGTCACACGTAAGCGTTAAGCTGTTCACCTCCCAAACACTGGAGAGAAAGAGAAAATACCCACCTACCCACCCTCGATCCCTGGCCCTGAATGCCAGCATTTCAAAATGACTGTCCTTTGAAATGCTGTCATTCTGTCTGGTGGAGAAGGAGTGTTACAGCGTTATTTGGTGGGCCCCAATGGGGAGGCCAGAACAACTACAGGCGCTAGTAAATTGGGTTTCTAACAGGAAGACCGCGCAGCTTTTGACTCCTTTCCGGGGATTAAAAGTCGAGTGGGATCCAGAAATAGCGTCTTTAAATGCATCCGATCACTGAATCTCCAGTCACTTTCATGTATCACCTCCTAGATCTTAGATGAGAGGGCTTGACATAGTGAAGTACCGCCACAATTAGCCTTATAAAAAGTATTTTATTATACTCACAAAGGTATAAAATTTCCACGCATAAAAAATCAACACTGAGTGCTCGCCCGACCCGGGTTTCGCCTGTACTTGCTTCGTCAGGGGCGAAGTACAGGCGAAACCTGTGTCGGGGACAATAATATAGTTAATCTGTCTGGGAATTCAGGGGTTGAAATATTAAAATTTTTTGCTGTCAAGTAACCCTGCACTGCATAGATTTCAGGGACTGAAAATTTGAAAAATCTTTTAAATTGTTGGGTGCAAAATTACCAGTTTTACCAGGGACAAACCCCTGCTCTGCATAGTTGACAGGTACCGAAAATTTGAAAAATCTTCTTTTAAATTGTTGGGTGCAAAATTACCATTTTTGCCAAGGACAAACCCTTGCTCTGTATAGGTAACGATGATCGAAAATTTGAAAAATTTTCATTTAAATTGTTGGGAGAAATATAATTTTTGCTGTGAATAAACCCCTCCTCTGCCTGTGTGCCAGGGAACTACATTTTTAAAAATCGTCTGTTCCTTTGGTGGGTGACACAAACCCCATTTTGCAGTGAATTAAGCCCTCCTCTGCCTGGGTGCCAGGGGCCTTAATTTCTAAAAATTGCCTGTTCCATTGATGGGTGACATGAACCCCGTTTTGCCGTGAATAAAACCCTGCTCTGAATAGGTGACAGGGACCTAAATTTCTAAAAATAGCCTGTTCCATTGGTGGTCTACATTAACCCCATTTTGCCGCTAATAAACCCCTCCTCTGCCTGAGTGCCAGGGGCCTACATTTTTTTAAATCATCTGTTTCATTGGTGGGTGACATCAACCCAGTTTTGCCGGTGAAAAACCCCTGCTCTGCCTGGATGCCAGGGGCCTACATTTTTAAAAATAGTCTGTTCCATTTGTTGGGCTATATGATCCCGTTTTGCCGTGAATAAACCCCTCTTGCCTGGTAGCCAGGGGCCTACATTTTAAAAAATCGTCTGTTCCATTGGTGGGTGATATGAACCCCATTTTGCTGCTGAAAAGCCCCTTTTGTGAATTGCTGACAGGGAACCAAATTTGGTATAAACTTCTGTTAATGATCGAAAGATGCGGGACTACAAATGCATGCTGGTAGACGCGCTGCTGATGGCATTCCCACCTGACGCCGCCTCAACCTCCTACTCAACATCCATTTCCTCCTCCTAGATCAAGATTTTGATTTTTAATTTTATTTTAAGTCATTTCCCTATCCACATTTGTTTGCAGGGCTCTTGCCCACATTTTGCTGCCTTTTGCAGCCCTCTAGCCCTTTCCAGGACTTTTTTACAGCCATTTTAGTGCCCAAAAGTTTGGGTCCCCATTGACTTCAATGGGGTTCGGGGTCAAGTTCGGGTTAAGTTCTTTTTTGTGCAGTTCCGCCAAACCCGTCGAACCCAAACTTCCAGGTGTCCGCTCAATTCTAGTATTGACGTATACAATGAAGGGAATTATTCAGTTTTACACCATAGGGAACAATGTAAAAACTAAACCTTTAAATTTATGGCAGAATTGTGGGTTTTTTTCAAAATCCATTCCTTTTGAAAAAAAATACCAGCTTCCCACTACATAGTATGCAATCTAAGATGGTGCCATTAGAAAGTATTACTTGCTCCTTCCAACACCCCCCTCCCCAGCACAGTGAAATAAAAAAAAATTATGGCTCCAGGAACACAGGTATTAAAAAAAAAATAATGCAAAAAAGGAAAATTGCCACCGCTGGGGGCAGAGTCTGACCACTGAGAGTGATGGAGGTCTGAGACAGAGCTCCTGCTCCATAAACCCGTGCCTTATTATTAACTGGACTACAGTGGTCAAAATTGGGAGAGACAGATTGAAGGAAAACCCTACAACCCCCAAATACAAGTAAGGGCAGGTAGAGATGGATCGTTTTGTAAGAAAGAAGCTGACTCTCTCACCAGTGCGCATGAACAAGATGGCGCCACAGACCTCATTACCGGAATCGGAGGAGGAGGCTGGGGGAGAGGACGCCAGAGCCTGCATAAGAAGAGAGAGAAGACTCATAAGTGGAAGATAACGCCATATTAACAAGATTTTGCTTAAAGGACTCCCTCTCTCAGGAACTGGAGGTTAGAGATATGCGACAAGACATGAAGTCGCTTGGTCACAGGGTGGAATCCCTAGAAACTAATCAGGGGCTGTTAACAAACCACGGCTCTTAGATTTTTAAATACATGGGATCGCAAATGGACTCCCTAAACAATGTCTTCCTCCTGATAGAAGACAATGAGAATAGGAGTCGGAGGAAAAATTTCAGACTAAAGGGCCTACCTGAAGCTTTCGAACCAAATGCTTTACATGCGGCTGCTATACAACTTTTCACGAACTCCTCGGGGAAGAAAGGGCACAGTGCATCACTATTGAAAGGATCCATAGGTCCCTACATGGGGTGCCGAGGAAGGGCGAACCGCCGCGCGATGTGATTTGCAGCCTACTCAGTTTCCGGGACACGCGGCCTTGCTCCAAACTGCAAAAGAGAGAAAGGATCTGCTATATAATGGTACCCAAATTCACTTATATCAAGATATAGCCCCCTCTACGCTGAATAAATGGCCAATCCTAAAGCTCCTCAAAGACTACTACAAAATAATGTACTGCTGGCTTTTTCCCTTCGGTCTCACTTTCAGTAAAGAGGGAAACCGCTACACAATCTGCACACCATCGGACTTACCAAATCTATGGCCTCAACTGGGAACTGATCCAATACTCATAGACTCTTGGCTCCCTCTGGATAACACAGCACTGAAGCTGCCTCCACTACCACGAATGGAACCGTGGTCGGTGGCCACCAAGCACAAGTCACCAAGTTCCAGGAGGAGAAGGGAATAAGCCCCAGAAGAAAAAGGGACTGAATCTGTCCATCAACCTTCTCAGATAAGTATTAACCAAATATATTTGCTGTGTTTATGGGAGGGGAGGCTGATTACAAGGCTATTTAGTTGCACCTGTGGGCCTAGGCTGGCTGATTGCTAGGCTATTTATAGGCACCTGTGGGCCCAGGCTGACGCCGAATCAGCTGATTTCACTACCTCTGGGTCAGCTGTAGGATATAGCAGCATGGTGTACAGCCTCCTTACGGCTGGGCGACGGCAGAATCTCTCAGGAAGGCGCTGGTATTCATGGTAGGATCGGAGTGGTTTTCACTGGACCCACGCTGCGGTCTGCGACATGTAGCGCTCCGGGTTGAAGCAGAGTTTGGGCGCTAAAGCTCGAGCGATGGCGTCAGTATTGTTTGACTGGCTTTTCAGAGGCCTGCGGGGGCCATTGCATACAGTTATTGGGGTAGCATGCGCTTGGAGTAGGTTTGGTCGTATGTTTCTGATAACTGGTTCACACGTGGGGTACGTATCTGCAGTTGGTTCAAGCTATGCACGCTGTGTTAAGTGTTGTATGTCAATGGTCAATGTAAAAAAAAAAAAAAACACAGCTGCATCATGTGCAGTCTCATTCACACCTGGGCAGCGGCAGAAAGTGCCAGGCGAGTGCTGGCATTCACTGTAGGATCGCACTTGTCGACACGTGACCCACACTGCGGTATGCGATCCGCAATACTCTGGGATGTAGCAAAGTTGGGCGCTAATGGTCAAGTGACTGTTAGTTTTCGTCTGGCTGTTCAGGGGCTTGTTGGGGGCTATTGCATATAGGGATTGGTGTTGCATGCGCCTAGAGTACGTATGGCTCCATGTTTTCTGATAACTGCTTGATACAGGACGCACGTCTCCAAGCTACGCACGCTGTGTTTAAGTGATGGTATTATTTAGGTTATCTCTCTGGAAGGGTCATGTATCAATGGCCGTTTAAAAAAAAAAAAAAATGCATGTTTACTGTCACCTGTTTTGCATGTGGGGCGCACGTTCGCAGTTAGCGCCAGACATGCAAGGTGTTGGTAAATGTATATCAGTGGTCCATATATGGGGGCACAAGCAGGTTGATCAAGGCGCCTATATTTGAGTTCTAATGCTCTGGTAAGCGTGTTTAATCTATAAATTGCATGTTATGGGCACGCATGTGTCAGCGGTTCTGTGCTGTGTTTATAGGGGCACTATCGTGCCGATTAATTGGCGTTGCATCAGGGTTTATGTTCAACCACGATTATGTTTCTTAGAGGAACACGAGGTGGTGTTGTGGTGACCATCTTAAAAAAAAAAAAAAAAAACTGCAGCTTTATGTGGAGGTCCATTCGCACCTGGGCAATGGCAGAAGGTGCCAGGTGAGTGTTGGCATTCATGTGGGATCGGACTTGGTTACACGGTCCGTGACTTGTAGCTCTCTGGGGCGAAGGGGGTTGGGCACTAATGGTCGAACGATCATGGCTAGGTTTGTTACCTTCAAAAGCTACGTCCGTGTGTCTGCATTTACATTTTGTCCTATACACCATTCACTACTAGAGCTGCCTTCATACATCTGTCGTTGTATTACATTAATACTCTGCTCACTTTCAGATTGCATTCATATGGCTGCGTTATACCTTGCTCTTCATGCTCAGAGCTAGGCCCATACCATGTTTTAGGCACCACTCACATCCAGAGCTGCATTCACCCACCTGTTCTTACACCATGTGTTATACTCTGCTTCCACTTATAGCTACATTTTCCTTTGAATTCGACATCCTGGTTACTCAGTATTTTTCATTAGGGCAGTCAGCACAGCGCTCTGACACTGCTCTCCCGGTTAACATAGCTGCTTTCTTTTCAAGCTTGCGTGCTTTTCCTCGTTGGTTTGTTACATTCCAAAGGCCAACTTTTGCAGTCCACTTCGGTAAAAAAAAATAAAAAAAATCTTTTTGGGTGTTTCAGTCCTGGTTTGCATTTACTTAGACTGGTCTCCTTTACTTCTGGTTCATTTTCACTCAGATTGGTCTCTTGCCCCAGTTAACCAAATAGCTTCTCAGCAGTCAGTAGGCCAATAGGAGTACGTTTCCTACTGTATTTTCACAAATCCTTCGTTTGTCAAGATAAGGGTCTTCTCTTAGTGAACTGCAAGGCCTCTGGCCTTCGTTTTCTCCCATCTGTTCATTTTCACGGTTCCCGGTTGGTTAATGTTTATTTATGCACATGGTTCACATCACTAATGGCCATGCATATCCCTTCGGGCCTGGCTCACGTTTTGATTACTACTCGTCACTGTAAGGCCATTCAGTTCAGTCTCATGGCTTCGGGGGCCCCGATGATCTCTTCGACTTCATGGCTCCGGGGGGCCCTTTGACCGTTCTTCATGCTGTTCGTTAGGGCTACCATGTGGTTGTAGGCTGTTCAGTGTCTCAGGTTCCCTGTCAGAGGGGTTCATGTCATACTGGTGCCGTATAGGTGCTTTATTAAAAAAAAAAAAAAAATCTGCCATTAGAGTCTCGCATGTATGGCTCCGCCATTAGTCTCTCACGCATAGCTTCTCCGATTTAGTGTTACACATATGACTCCACCATCAGAGTCTCTCACGCATGGCTTCTCCGTTTATGTTTTACACACGTGACTCCGCCATTATAGTCTCTCAAGCAATGCTTCTCCGATTAAGTGTCTGCCATTAGATCCCTCATGCATGGCTTCTCCGATTTAGTGTTACACATATGACTCCGCCATTAGAGTCCTTCACGCATGGCTTCTCCGATTTAGTGTTACACATATGACTTTGCCATTAGTCTCCCACACATAGCTTCTCCGATTTAGTGTTACACATATGACTCCGCCATTAGATTCTCTCACGCATGGCTTCTCTGTTTATGTTTTACACACATGACTCCGCCATTAGAGTCTCTCACGCATAGCTTCTCCAATTAAGCATTTCACATATGACTTCGCCATTAGTCCACCACGCATGGCCTCTCCGATTTAGTGTTACACATATGACTCTGCCATTAGAGGCTCTCACGCATGGCTTCTCTGTTTGTTTTACACACATGACTCCGCCATTAGAGTCTCTCACGCATGGCTTCTCCGATTTAGTGTCCGCCATTACAGTCTCTCACGCATGGCTTCTCCGATTTAGTGTCCGCCATTAGAGTCTCTCACGCATGGCTTCTCCGATTTAGCGTCCGCCATTAGAGTCTCTCACGCATGGCTTCTCCGATTTAGCGTCCGCCATTAGAGTCTCTCACGCATGGCTTCTCCGATTTAGTGTCCGCCATTAGAGTCTCTCACGCATGGCTTCTCCGATTTAGTGTCCGCCATTAGAGTCTCTCACGCATGGCTTCTCCGATTTAGTGTCCGCCATTAGAGTCTCTCACGCATGGCTTCTCCGATTTAGCGTCCGCCATTAGAGTCTCTCACGCATGGCTTCTCCGATTTAGTGTCCGCCATTAGAGTCTCTCACGCATGGCTTCTCCGATTTAGTGTCCGCCATTAGAGTCTCTCACGCATGGCTTCTCCGATTAAGTGTTTGACCTATGATTTCGCCATTAGTGTCTCTCATGCATGGCACCGCCGTTGAGTCTCGCACGCATGACTTCTCTGTTTATGTTTTACACACATGACTCCGCCTTTAGAGTCTCTCACGTATGGCTTCTCCGATTAAGTGTTTGACATATGACTCCGCCATTAGTCTCTCACGCATGGCTCCGCCATTAGAGTCTCTCACGCACGGCTTCTTCGATTAAGGGTTGACATATGACTTCGCCATTAGAGTCTCTCATGCATGGCACCGCCATTAGTGTCTCTCATGCATGGCCTTCTCCGATTAAGTGTTTCTTATATGACTTCACCATTCAAGGTCGGCCACATGGCTCCACCACAAGTAGGTTCCATGTCTTTTTCCACCACTCGGGCGAGGGTGTTGGTGTCAGGCCTAAGTCCTGGGTATCGGTCTGTCTTCCAGTAGGAGGTACAGTAATAAGGCGCAATTCTCAATGTCTCACGTATACAGACACGAGTCCTATCACGACTACAGGCGCTGCATACATAGTATCACGACCTTAAGCTTATTTCCTGTCACAACTGCAGGTATGGTGTGTACGTTTCTCTCTCTTCATTACAGGCAACATTAGCTCATTAATTGAAATAGCCATGTATTCGTGTTGATGGTTCCCCAGGCCTGGTGAGTTTACACATTCCACTTAAATCTCCTAATAGGGGAACACAGCATACGCCATGTTCTAACTTTTGGGCCCTTTATATATTTAAGTTGTGGCCTGGGGAATCAGTAGAGGTGTAGTAGTTTGCAGCCAGGAAGAGTTGGTGCCCGATCAGGGCCCTCGGCGAATGCTTGGAATTTATTTAGGCCTTCCAACAGATTCACCATGGTTTGTTTCAGTCTGCAACTCTCTGAATTCAGACCTTCTCGTAATATGTTCATATGTTGTAAATCGTTTCTGATTACCGGCCACTCCTTCAATCGCATCAGCGTTAGCCACCTCCAAGAACGATGTGTCGGTGCTCATGACAGAGGTAAGGTAGATGGTAGTCACTGTGATATGTACGGTACATTCCGCACCTTCATCCGGGAATGTCTTTTACGTTCGAAGTGGGTGTAGTAATGGTATGTATATATTTTGCTCTAACCTAAGGTCTGTTCTTTTTGGCCCCTTTAGGCTGCCCTACCGCAGCAGTTATGGCATAATTCTACTGCTTGTTGTAGATAGGGTTAGATAGGTTAGGTACACCTTTCTGATAGCCGATCCGACCACAAGTATTAAGCAAATATATTTGCTGTGTTTGTGGGAGGGGAGGCTGATTACAAGGCTATTTAGTTGCACCTGTGGGCCTATGCTGGCTGATTGCTAGGCTATTTATAGGCACCTGTGGGCCCAGGCTGACGCCGAATCAGCTGATTTCACCCACCCACCCACCCACACCATCTTACAGTCATTTCATATTAGGGTGGCCCCCTTTAGGCTGCCCTACCGCAGCAGTTATGGCATAATTCTACTGCTTGTTGTAGATAGGGTTAGATAGGTTAGGTACACCTTTCTGATAGCTGATCCGACCACAAAATAAATCTATCTCTATCTCCATATTTCTTCCTTCCTATTTCATTTTCATCCTTTCTATCTCCTTCTCTTCCGCCCTTTTCTTCTTTCTCCCTCTCCCAATCATTCCTCTTTTACAAATGCCTAGATCCTATTCAGTACACTTACTGTTTTTCTCATATATGTACCTGAGCACGACCCCACAGTGAAGTAACTGCTGGGTTCCAGATCATGATCTGTAGTCTCCAGGTAATACCTGGGAACTACAGGGCTATAGTTCCCACAATTATCACAGCTATCATATTCTCAATCCTTAGGGTGTATCTACATGTTTCTAGTGTTGTATTCCCTTTAGTGTTTTTTTAATAATTTAATTACATTTACTGAGCAACACAATCCATACCAGTCCCTTGTATGTTCTGCGGGCCCTCACCTGGGGCACTGGAATATCCTGGGCTGATGGCTGTTCAGCCCCAAGATAAAAACAGAAACAAACCCCTTGTTATTTTAGGATGTTGGTCTGCGGCGCCTGCTTCATTCATAAAGTAGGCGGCGCAGGCACGTGACATCAGGGAGTCCCACTGCCGCCCGCCTGGAGCATCGCAGCTTGCGATGTAAATAAAAGGGTCGCATGAGGCGAAAAATACTATATGTGTGTATGTATATATATATATATATATATATATATATATATATATATGTATATACCGTATTTTTTGCCCCATAAGATGCACTTTTGCCCCCCCCAAAAAATGGGGAGAAAATGCCTGTGAATCTTATGGGGCAAATTCTAATGAGCCGCTTCTATTATGGAAGTGCTCATTAGTACCGGAGGACTGGGAAGCGGTGAAGGCTATGTACTCACCGCTTCCTGGTCCTCGGCTGTTGGCTGTGCAAGCTGCACACAGCGTGAGGACGCACTGTGACGCCCCCCCCCCCCAGTATTAAAATCATTGGTATGCAGTGCGCCCCCCCCCCCATCATTGGTGGCAGCGGCAGTTCCGATCGGAGTCCCAGCAGTGTTAGGCTACATGCACAAGACCGTATGTGTTTTGCGGTCTGCAAATTGCGGATCCGCAAAAAAAATGATGATGTTCAGTATGGCATCCGTTTTTTTTTTAAAGTTCAGTTATTTTTGCGGATCCATTGTAATAATACCTGTCCTTGTCCGTAAACTAGAAAAAAATTGAATAAAAATCTAAAAATGATCGGCACTCAAAATCTGGAACTTATAGACTGCAAATATGATTAAAATAGATACCTATTTATTATTAAGATTAAAAAACCAAATTATAACAATAAAGCAAGAAATACATTATTTAAAAAGGAAAGCATCAATCCACCAATTCATCATAATTTATAGCAATCCATATTTCATCAGAAATGGTTAAATTGACCTTGCACCAGTATCTGTCCTTTTATATATCCAAGGTTATTATAGCCCAATATTCAGTTCATATCTTCCTGTTATGTCCCCTATATATTGATTACTCCAAATAGTTATATAATCAGATGGTAAAAAGTCCGCGGTCAAAAGTTCATAAATATATTGCACAACACTGCCCTCCAAAAATAGCAGCCATAATGGTTTATATTTAGCCGATAAAATATAAGGCTTTCCTTATCGTGCGCTCAAAGTAATGGTGCAGTCATTTACCTAAGTTCGGCGTTCTGCCCGGCAGTCCTCCTTAGGTCCGAACCGCGGCGTCCCACGTGTCAGGCCGATGCACGGAGGAGTCTTACCTCTGGTATCTTGTTTTACTCTGTGTCATGCACTAAGATGCCGTTGGTTCCCATCCCAATGTTCTCCGCTGTGCTGCCCGATATGTGCTGTTACTTGCTTGACCCGATGCTAATGCAGAGGGAAGATTGTATCGGAGCACTCTGTGTCTAAGTAAATAGGTTATTCCAGCTTAATGTGCATAGTCCAATATGGATGTAGGGGGTCCTCCAAACCAGACGCGTTTCGGGGCTCTAACTGTCCCCTTCCTCAGTGGTAGAAACCCCCATCTCCTCAGTTTAAGCTTTTTATATTCTCTGTCTATTTTGTTTCTGGGTCATACAGAAAAGCTGGACCGGATCCATGTTCAAAACAAACAGTTACGTGTATCCTTACTAGTCGGAATGGCCAGAACTTTTTATAACAGGAGTAATTGAGGATCATTAGTGACTTTCAAATGTGCATTATATAAGGTACATGGTATTGAATTGCTCATAAAAAAATATGCTCATAAAAAATATATGGGTATCGGATCAAAAAAGACCAGAATTAAATATGCATGATGAATCCTTAGTGGACCGTATTTAAACAAATAGACATATATCACACAATAAAAATATAAAAAGAGTATAAATAAATAAATAAAGATGTATATATGTCTAAAATTATATATATATATATATATATATATATATATATTATGTATATATATGAGAATGTAAGAATACTTATTGATACCTCAGTATTTCAACCAGTTCTATAGCAGTATAGAGATTATTTTATCATTTGTATAAAAATAAAATACTACAAATATTAAAGATGAAGCTGGTCACACAAAGAGTGCCCTGAATAATTTTTATTATTATTGTAGGATTAATAGAGGAATAATAAAAATATAAAATCTATAAGATATAGAACAGGGGACATCTGTGGATCTTCATTATTCATAAAGATGTGCATAATGTTAATAGAGGGGCAGGCTCATCGCTGGCAGGAGGTCAGGTGAAACATATAGTGAAACTGGCCTCCAGTAAGCGAGTGGGGCTGCTCTCCTAAAGAGCCGCCTTCATAAAAAAACAAAAACTTCTAAATCAGCATTGAGTCCCCTTGGTACTATCGTGTTGAAATCAAAGATACGTCTTGACTCTAATCTTGACATTCGGTTAATGTGATCTCCCCCCCCCCTCCAGTGTATATTTACTTTTTCCAAAGCAGCGAAAAATAAACCTGAAGGAACTTTATAGACACCTATGCACTGCATTAACTGCATTGGGTATAGTACGTCGGGGCGCGATGGTATTATAACAACGCATCGTCCACAGTGACAACTGAAAATGAACATAATACCACTCCGGTAAAGTAATCACCGAGATGGCCATAAAGGTAAGGTTGGCAGTAGTGCCAACTTTTGGAAATGATATTATTGATACCTAGAGGACAAAAAAGTCGAAAAATCAAAAGAGGAAAAAACACAAACAAACAAATCCTCTCCATCTCTCTCATACAAAAGCAGTAAAGGCAAAGCCTTCGTTAAGCCTTTTGGGATTTAAACTCTCAAAGCGGTAGATCCACCTAGTCTCTTCTTGCAGTAGGATGGCATCCAGGTCACCCTTTCTTGGTTTTCTTTGCATATACCCCAGAATTTAGGCTCCTTGTGGTTGCCACCATGATAGGCCCTAACATGCCTAGATATTGATGTGCCCGCCTTAGTGTTGATGCTGCTTATATGATGGCTAATTCTTCTTCAAAATTCTTAGGACATCTTACCAACATAGATCTTAGGGCACGGGAATTGAATGGCATACACTATGCCCTAGTTTGGTATTCTTTATTGTCCACAAGGTTACCAAAAGATCGACATCTCTTCACAAGGGGGCAGAAAACGCAATCCCCACAGGTGTACGTACCCACTATATTAGATGTTAACCATGTGGTTTTGGGGGGTGCGGGGCGGTAGAAACTGTGAACCAGCGTGTCTTTTAAGTTCCTACCTCGACGGTAGGTTACACTAGGATTCTGCGTAATAGCTGCCCTTAGGTCATTATCTACCCATAGAATATGCCAATGCTTCTTCAGGATTTGAAAGATACAATTGTTTTGGGCATCGAAAGTTCCAATGCATCTAACAACATGTGTCTTGGTGTCTTTATGTGTGGGCTTTAGTAATTCCATCCGATTGGTATTGCTTGCCCTAGCATAGGCATGATGTAAAACCTTTTTGGGGTATCCCCTTGCTCGAAAACGATTGTATAGTATCTTACTCTCTTTAACAAAGCTGGCATCATCTGAGCAATTCCTGCGGGCTCTGATATATTGGCCCACAGGTATTCCATTTCTAAGTGGTCTCGGGTGATAACTATTCCACTTGTAATAGATTATTCGTCGATGTAGGTTTGCAGTGGATTTCTGCCTGGATGTGGCCATTAGGGTCCAGGACAAGTTTAAGATCTAGAAACATGATAGTGTTCTTGTGAATCTCAGAGGTGAATGTCATACCAATGGTATTGGTATTAAGTGCCAAAACGAATTGGTGAAACTTATCGGTGGTGCCTTCCCAAAGAATTAATACATCATTGATGTATCGTCCCCAAAAAAGAATGTACTGAGGGAAGCAAGAGAAATCCTGTGTGAAAACAATAGTGTCTTCCCACCACCCTAAAAAGAGATTAGCGTAATTTGGTGCACACTTACTTCCCATAACGGTACCAATTAACTGTAAATAATATTGTCCATCAAAAAGAAAATAGTTGTGCGTGAGTAAAAATTTGAGAAGAGTCAAAAGGAACTCATTATGTGCACGAAATTGGATGCTTTTAGTAGAAAGGAAAGTAGAAACTGCCTTAATCCCCAGATCATGTCTAATATTCGTATACAAAGCCTCAATGTCAAAGCTTGCGAGTTTAGTCTGTGGAGTGACTTGTATATCCTGGAGCCTGATGACCACATCCTTAGTATCCTTGATGTACGATGGTAGGCTGGGAACAAACGGTGCGATAAACTCATCGACATATTGGCTGATGTTCTCAGTCAGGCTATTGTTATCAGACACTATAGGTCTGCCTGGCACCGGTCACCTCTGCTTATGCACCTTGGGGATGGCATAAATGGTGGCAATCGTCGGATGCATCTTAAAGAGGAATTTCTCTTTTGAGATGAGTATATCATCCCTTGCTGCAGTCAGTATCATTTTCAGTTCACCCAGAAACCTATCTGTAGGATTGTGATCCAATTTCTGATAGGTGTCAGTTTGCTTAATAAGGTCCTCAACCATCTTTTTGCAATCCAGCATATCCATAAGTACAACATTACCGCCTTTGTCCGAAGGTTTTATTACCAGATCATCATTCTTGCTTAGTTCATCCAAAGCTTGTTGTTCACCTGCCTCCAGATTAAGACGTGCGGTGGGTAATTTAGTATTAAGAGTTTTAAGATCTCTTGTCATTATTTGGACAAAGGTGTCTATGTTGCCAAACTGAGCGAATTAGGGCGTGTATTTAGATTGTGGTTTTAGTGAGGATAAAGGTGCCTAAATTAGGTCCTCGGCACCTTCCTCAAAAGTGTCCAGTGATTCTAGAATGGCCAGAGCTTCTTTTTCTTTGGCCTGTGTTCGCTGGAAATCCCTGGATTGCTGGTTAAAGGATTTATGAAGGGCAAGCTTTCGTGCAAAGAGGTTGATATTTTTGACCCAGTTGAAACAATGAAAGGACGGTGTAGGCGTAAAAGATAGGCCCCTACTCAATATTTGAAAGTGCCTTGTTTCTAACTGAAAGCTGGAGAGATTTATAATTCTCAATGGGTCACCTATGTCCTTACATTGTAAGCCCACTTCTCCCTGTCTCTCAGGGCTGGACCCTGGCCTAAAAAAGAAGAGAGGGCTGTGGGTACTTTTGCAGAAGCCGTTTTCATAGATGGGGCACAATAGGTACCAGATGGTACAGAGGATGACAATTGTCCACCAGAAACAGGAACACATTGTTGTAAATTGACTGTTGGGGCGAAGCTCGATACCGTAGAGACTGTATTTAGTGCAGAGGTAGGTGCCTGAATACCTTGCCATATTTGACCAGTTTGTGTTACTGTTCCTGTCTGGGGGGCAGGTGCCTTCCTTTGGCTAGGTGGTCCACGAGATCTATATTTGCGTTTAGTCCCAGCAGGATCAGTAGCCGATCGATTCTCTGATCCAGACCAATCTGACTCAGAGAAGTCAGATTTTGATGTGAATGGCCTGTTAGTATTGTGCCTTTTTGTTTAAATATTAGCAGTGTTGGGCTTGTGAGAGTGAATCTGACCAGTATCAAAATCCCTTTTGTCTCTGATGTATTTATTGTGCTTTCTTTCTTTAATTTCAGTTTGAAAAGACTCAATATGTTTCTGTAAACTCAATTCCTGTGATATAAAGTCTGAATTAGACCTTAAATTCAGAATCTGGGCGATTTCTAACTCCAGTTGTTTGGCTTTTGTGATCAGTGATTGTTTTTCATATTCCACCAAATATTGCTGCATACGTAGAGAGTAGTGTTGAGCGAACAATTCGAGCATAGTTCGGGTTCGTACCGATTTTTGGGGTGTTCGGGACACGGACCCGGAGCCGAACATTTTCAAAAAAGTTCGGGTTCGGGTCCGTTGTTCGGCGATTTCTTCCCGCTTTCTGAAGGGCTGCACAGCAGCCAATCAGCTAGTGTTTTACTTCTTGCCTTAAGAAGCCATCACAGCCATGCCTACTAATGGCATGGCTGTGATTGGCCATGTGCAGCATGTGACCCAGCATCTATTTAAGGTGGAGTCACGTAGCGCCGAACATCACACTGCTCTGATTAGTGTAGGGAGAGGACGCAGCTTCTGTGAGGGCGAGATTAGGCAGGGAAAAGTCAGCAAAAACACCTAATGAAGTGATTGATCTACAGCTGTGAATGATTCAACTTCTGCTAGTTAATTGCTCACTGGTTTTTAGGCTGCACAGAGCGTTTTTCTGTCACTTTTTTCTGGGGTGATCGGCAGCCATTTTGTGACTTGTGGTGGGGGTTAAGTTCAATTGCCAAAATAGCAATCCCCTAAATCTGGTGTTCCAGCTGTGGCTAGCCAAATGTAATACTGTCTGCTGTCTGGCAAAGGATAGATTATTTTCTGTGGTGAAATTCAATTGCCAAAATAGAAATCCCCTAAATCTGGTGTCCCAGCAGTGGCTGGCTAAGTTTAATAGTATCTGGCAAAGGATGTATTTTTTTCTGGGGTGAAATTCAATTGCCAAAATAGTAATACCATAAATCAGTGGTTTCAGCTGTGGCTGGCCAAGTTTAATAGTGTCTGGCAAAGGATATATTTTGTTCTGGGGTGAAATTCAATTGCCAAAATAGCAATACCATAAATAAGTGGTTTCAGCTGTGGCTGGCCAAATTTAATAGTGTACGGCAAAGGATATATTTTTTTCTGGGGTGAAATTCAGTTGCCAAAATAGCAATACCGTAAATCTGGTGTCCCAGCAGTGGCTGGCCAAGTTAAATAGTGTCCGGCATAGGATATATTTTGTTCTGGGGTGAAATTCAATTGCCAAAATAGCAATACATTAAATCAGTGGTTTCAGCTGTGGCTGGCCAAGTTTAATAGTGTCTAGCAAAGGATATATTATTTTCTGCGGTGAAATTCAGTGGCAAAAATAGAAATAAAGTAAAACTGTTGATCCAGCTGTTGCAGGCTTCGTTTAAATCTGTCCGTAAAAGGGTATATTTTTTTCTGGTGTGAAATTCAGTTGCCAAAATAGAAATACAGTAAATCTGGTGTTCCAGCTGTGACCGGACACGTTAAATAGTATCCTTCAAAGGATAGATTTTGTTCTGGGGTGATAATTCAATTGCCAAAATAGCAATACAATAAATCAGTGGTTTCAGCTGTGGCTGGCCAAGTTTAATAGTGTCCGGCAAAGGATATATTATTTTCTGCGGTGAAATTCAGTTGCAAAAATAGAAATACAGCAAAACTGTTGATCCAGCTGTTGCAGGCTTCGTTTAAATCTCTCCGTAAAAGGGTATATATTTTTTCTTGGGTGAAATTCAGTTGCCAAAATAGAAATACATTAAATCTGGTGTTCCAGCTGTGACTGGACAAGTTTAATAGTATCCGTCAAAGGATAGATTTTGTTCTAGGGTGAAATTCACTTGCCAATATAGCAATACCCTGAATCTGGTGTTCCAGCTGTTGCAGGCCAAGTGTTAATCTGTCCGTAAAAGGGTATATTACACTCAAGGTGTATATACAAGTGGTGAGAGGGTCATCCTCAATAACTTTACACGCTACCATGCATCTCCCATTGTATTTCTGTCCGTTAAAGGGTATATTACACAAAGTGTTAAAATACAATTGCTGAAGGCATATTCCTACATATTTTTTCACACGCTACTGTGCATCTCCAATTGTAAATCTGTCCATAAAAGGATACCTTTCA
Organism: Bufotes viridis; assembly: GCA_033119425.1. Lineage (NCBI taxonomy): Eukaryota > Metazoa > Chordata > Amphibia > Anura > Bufonidae > Bufotes > Bufotes viridis. The sequence goes on along the minus strand of CM065593.1, from coordinate 155,016,009 downwards.
TCCAGGGCCTGAATACTAGGCCAACAATTGATATTCCACTAAATCATTGGTTGCTGCTTCGCCTGGATTAGTGTAAAACGGTACATAAATAAATAGGCAGATAGTGTTAGGTGCCTGTAAAAAAAACAATACATTTGGCCAAATATTTTTTTTCTTATTGTGGTGCTTGGTGAACGGTAACAATGAGGAAAACATCTAGTAAGGGACGCGGTCGTGGTGGTGTTAGTGGACCCTCTGGTGCTGGGAGAAGACGTGGCCATTCTGCCACAGCCACACGTCCTAGTGAACCAACTACCTCAGGTTCCAGTACCCGCCAGAATTTACAGCGATATTTGGTGGGGCACAATGCCGTTCCAAGGATGGTAAGGCCTGAGCAGGTACAGGCGCTAGTCAATTGGGTGGCCAACAGTGGATCCAGCACGGTCACAACATTATCTCCCACCCAGTCTTCTGCAGAAAGCGCACAGATGGCGCCTGAAAACCAAGTCCATCAGTCTGTCACATCACCCCCATGCATATCAGTGAAACTGTCTGAGCCTCAAGTTATGCAGCAGTCTCTTATGCTGTTTGAAGACTCTGCTGGCAGGGTTTCCCAAGGGAATCCACCTAGCCCTTCCCCAGTGGTGGAAGACATAGAATGCACTGATGCACAACCACTGATGTTTCCTGATGATGAGGACATGGGAAAACCACCTCATCGGAGTCCGCACGTCTCTGATGATGACGAAAACACAGGTGCCAACTGCTGCGTCTTTCTGCAGTGTGCAGACCGAACAGGAGGTCAGGGAGGAAGGCTGTGTGGAAGATGATGCAGGGGAGGATGAGGTCCTAGACCCCACATGGAATGAAGGTCGTGCCACTGGCTTTCATAGTTCAGAGGAAGAGGCAGTGGTGAGACCGAGCCAACAGCGTAGCAAAATAGGGAGCAGGGGTCAAAAGCAGATCAGCCGCCTCCAAAAGAGTTCGCCTGCTACTGGCCACCGCCACCAGGGACTGAGCACCCCAAAGGAAGCTTCAAGGAGTTCCCTGGCATGGCACTTATTTAAACAATGTGCTGATGACAAGACCCGAGTGGTTTTCACGCTGTGCCATCAGAGCCTGAAGTGAGGCATTAACGTTCTGAACCTTAGCACAACCTACATGACCAGGCATCTACATGCAGTGGAGTGGAGTAAACACCTTAAAAGCAAGGAACTCACTCAGGCTCTCCCTGCTCCCTCTTTTGCTGCTGCCTCGGCCTCTTCCTCCGCCTCGGGAGAAATGTTGGCACCTGCCACCCACCAAACAGAGGATGTGCCACCGACACCACCACCTACGTCACCAAGCATCTTTACCATGTCACACGGCAGCGTTCAGCTCTCCATCTCACAAACCTTGGAGAGAAAGCGTAAATTCCCACCTAGCCACCCTCGAGCCCTGAGCCTGAATGCCAGCATTTCTAAACTCCTGGCCTTTAAATGCTGTCATTCAGGCTGGTGGACACAGACAGCTTCAAACAGCTATTGGCCATGGCTGTCCCACAGTATGTTGTTCCCAGCCTCCACTACTTCTCCAAGACAGCCGTGCCTTCCCTGCACAACAAAGTATCCGATAAAATCAAGTGTGCACTGTGCAACGCCATCTGTGGCAAGGTCCACCTAACCACAGATAAGTGGACCAGTAAGCACGGCCAGGGAAGCTATATCTCCCTAACTGCACACTGGATAAATGTAGTGGCGGCTGGGCCCCAGGCGAAGAGTTCCTTGGCGCACGTCCTTACGCCGCCAAGGATCGCAGGGCATCATTCTTTGCCTCCTGTAGCCTCCTCCTCCTACTCAGCTTCCTCCTCCTCTGCTTCCACCAGCTCATCCAGTCAGCCACACACCTTCACCACCAACTTGAGCACAGCCCGGGGTAAACGTCAGCAGGCCATTCTGAAACTCATATGTTTGAGTTTCAGTGTTTATGTTGTGGCGGGGTATTGAACAACAGACCGATGAGTGGTTCCTGCCAGTGGGCCTCAAGCCCGGCCTGGTGGTGTGCGATAATGGGCGAAATCGCATCGCAGCTCTGGAACTAGCCGGTTTGACGCACATCCCTTGCCTGGCGCATGTGCTGAATTTGGTGGTGCAGAAGTTCATTCACAACTACCCCAACATGTCAGAGCTGCTGCATAAAGTGCGGGCCGTCTGTGTGCGCTTCCGGCGTTCACATCCTGCCGCTGCTCGCCTGTCTGCGCTACAGCAGAACTTCGGCCTTCCCGCTCACCGCCTCGTATGTGACGTGCCCACTAGGTGGAACTCCACCTTGCACATGCTGGAGAGACTGTGCGAGGAGCAGCAGGCCATAGAGGAGTTTCAGCTGCAGCACGCACGCGTCAGTCGCACTGTGGAACAGCACCACTTCACCACCAATGATTGGGCTTCCATGCGAGACCTGTGTGCCCTGTTGCGCTGTTTCGAGTACTCCACCAACATGGCCAGTGGCGATGACACCGCTATCAGCGTTACAATACCACTTCTATGTCTTCTTCTTTGAGAAAACCCTTAGGGAAATGATGGAAGAGGAGGTGGCCCAGGAGGAGGAGGAGGAGGAGGATGAGTGGTCATTTTTAGCACTTTCAGGCCTCAGAGGGAGTTTTTTTTGCAACAGCAGAGGCCAGGTACAAATGTGGCCAGCCAAGGCCCACTACTGGAGGACGAGGAGGATGAGGAGTAGGTGGAGGAGGATGAGGATGAAGCAGGTTCACAGCGGGGTGGCACCCGACACAGCTCAGGCCCATCAATGGTGCGTGGCTGGGGGGATACGGAGGACGATGACGATACGTCTCCCACAGAGGACAGCTTGTCCTTACCTCTGGGGAGCCTGGCACACATGAGCGACTACATGCTGCAGTGCCTGCGCAACGACAGCAGAGTTGCCCACATTTTAACGTGTGCAGACTACTGGGTTGCTACCCTGCTGGATCCCCGGTACAAAGACAATGTTCCCACCTTACTTCCTGCACTGGAGCGTGATAGAAAGATGCGCGAGTACAAGCGCATGCTGGTAGACGCGCTCCTGAGAGCATTCCCAAATGTCCCAGGGGAACAGGTGGAAGCGCAAAGTGAAAGCAGAGGAGGAGCAAGAGGTCGCCAACGCAGCTGTGTCACGGCCAGCTCCTCTGAGGGCAGGGTTAGCATGGCAGAAATGTGGAAAAGTTTTGTCTCCACGCCAAAGCTAACTGCACCACCACCTGATACAGAACTTGTTAGCAGGAGGCAGCATTTCACTAACATGGTTGAACAGTACGTCTGCACACCCCTCCACGTACTGACTGATGGTTCGGCCCCATTCAACTTCTGGGTCTCCAAATCGCCCACGTGGCCAGAGTTAGCATTTTATGCCTTGGAGGTGCTGGCCTGCCCGGCGGCCAGCGTTTGGTCTGAACGTGTATTCAGCACGGCAGGGGGCGTCATTACTGACAAACGCAGCCGCCTGTCCACAGCCAACGTGGACAAGCTGATGTTCATAAAATTGAACCAGGCATGGATCCCACAGGACCTGTGCCTCCCTTGTGCAGAAAAGACATTTATAACTGCCTCCCCCTCAACCTCATGTATTCTTGTACTCCGGGGCACTTCTTTATTGAATTCTCATTTTTTTAACTTTACCATGATCCCGAATCCGAACATTTTCGGGAAGTTCGGCCGAACTTCTCGAACCCGAACATCCAGGTGTTCGCTCAACTCTATTCATGATGTGTTAATAGAAAAAATATTGCTTAAAATTCCATACTCAAGGGAAAGTATTGGATTAATTCTAAATAAAAATAAGATCAGATTTATCATTTTTTGTTACTTTTCCAATTCCTTTTTAGACTTTAGGTTTTGATTTCCTATGTCTGTTTTTGAGTCTTGTATTTAGTACCAGGTGGTGAAAATCAGACAAATGCTAATGCTAGATATTTGTTTGGAGGAACCGAAATATATTTGCTTCAGATGGACTCATTAATTTACGCCCACTGTTGTTGCATGAAACATGCAGTAATCAAAGCACATGCATCATCATCACCTAAATGTGACAGTAATCGACGACTCAACACCTAGTCATTTTTATATAACCCACGCTGTTATTTAAAAAAAAAATAATATCATACTTGCAAAATCACTTCCATGATAACCCGTTTACACAGATAGTCTATAATTTATGAAATTTACAGGTGCACATGCATAAAACGAGCGTGCAGGCAGCAAACAAAAAATGTATGGCAGCACATTATTATACATACAAACAATATAATTAAGGATTAGGGATTATTCTGGATTAAAGTGATACTATACCTACTATACATGAAAAATGGAAGCTCTTTGTGCACATTTTGATCAAACGTTTGTCGGGCCCTGATTTGGATCCGGACAGTAACAGACCGTATGTGGTGATCTGCCGTTGAGCCTAATTAATGGAATGCATGCACGCCGGAAGAATAAACTGACACTCTGTTCAGTTGGAATGCTCCCAAGACTCTCTCCTTTAATAGGGTGGGGTGATGCCTTATATAGGACACAGAACATAGGTTTAAATAGGCAATGTTTTATAGTACATTAGGCAGTTCATGATTGGCTGGTTCCATATAAGGTGGTCTTCCCTTCCCAGGATTCTTGTCTTGTGTACACAAGGTGCAGTCCCAGATGGAGGAGTCATTTTAGTCTCTGTGAACTTTACTCAACGGAAAGGGGGAGAGAGAAGGAGCTGGCAGCCATGTTGAATAAGGAATGTATAACAAGTGAAATGAGCATTTTATAATTCTCTCACAGGGCCATTTACAGGAGTCAAGGTGGCTTCCGCAGATGATTACAGTGCCTAACATTAACAGAACTGCCTCTCCTGGGTCTAACCTAAGCCTACAATGTTCAGGGTCGTGTAGGAACCAGCTACATTTATACTCTGCTCAGAAGTCCTGGGCAGAAGTGCAATGAGTGCGCAATCTAATGGAGGGAGCTACTGTCACAAGGAAGGGGTGGGGAAGGTGCACAACTGACTCCACCCACACCTCTGTCCCTGACTACTTGCACTTACCCGTTCTAGGTAACGGAGCGCAACTGGGCGGCAGTCCCTGACCTGAGTAAGAGCGGAAGAGACAAACGAGAAAGACAACACACAAGGAGGTATCTGCGGCACAAGCGAGCAGGCGGAGACAATATCGCACAAGCCAGAAATCAATACCAGGAGATATAATCAGACCTAGGGAGCAAGAGAGGACAAGTCAAAACTAGCCAAGAGTCAATACCAGGCAAAGCAGTCAGACACGGGGAGCAGGCGAAATCAACATCAAAAACAAAAGCAGGAGTCAATATCAGGAGATGCAGTCAGACACAGGGAGCAAGCGAGGACGAGAGCAATACACAAGCCAGGATCCAAATACCTAAACCAGGGATACTCACTAGGAGGATAACCAAGTATAGGACCTTAATCACAGGTAACCTGTGGCCAGCAGGCTTCCTGCTAAATAGTGGAAAGAAGGAGTCATGTGACGGGGCTAGCGTCACAGGACCCATTACCCTTCATCCAGATAAGTGTCAAGTGCCCAGTTCGGCACTCAGACTCTTTGCAGAAGTTATAGGAGTGCAGTGCGCGTCCTGGCTCTGAACTCACCGCAGGGCGCCAGCGGCACTGAGGAGGGGGAGTGCAAAGCTGGCATCCTGTGACAGCTACCCTCCAAAAATACTACAAGAAAATGTAGACTAGCACATCCAAAGTCAAAGGTGCTCATCCATAAAGCTAGCATGCAGACATCTACCAGCATCAAGGTGGCTTTTGTAGATGGGTACCTAACACTAACAGAACCGCCTCTCCTGGGCTTAACCTAAGCCTACAATGTACAGCGTGGTGTAGGAGCCAGCTATATTTATGCTTTGCTCAGAACCCTGGGCAGATGGGCAGGGAGTGCTCAATCTAAAGGATCAAGGGGAAATGCTGGGCCCAATGGGTCGGAGCGAGGGACAGCACGACAGGCGCACTTGCTCATTCAAAACACACGGTTCTTTATTGAAATGGTTAGACAACGCTTTTCGGGGTCTCTAGTACCCCTTTATCAAGTCTAAAAGGATAATAAAAATGGTAATAGTAATAATAATAATAAAATAAGGGTACATCGAAAAAATGGCTATCGAACAATCAGGATAAAATAACAAATGCACTAAAAATTAGATGAACGATATGTAAATGTATACAAAAGGTTCTTATAATTAGATGAAATAAAATGATCTAAACTGTTTCATATGTATAAAAAAAATAATACAAAATATATATATATATAGGACATGCAAAAGTTTTCTGAGGTTTGGATACCTAACTGATATATAAAAAAAAAAAAAAAAAAAAAAAAGGAGATACCAGAGTAGTATGATCCTATATGTAATAATAATAAAACATGGGCCTATAGCATTATTTATCTTACTATAGTTTAATCATATACCCATAAAATGCGTAAAAGCATCCGGACAAGCTTTGGCTGCACTGCCTATCTAACGCTCTTATTGTTGTTGTGCCCAATTGAGACACAACTGGAATAGGTGAGCAAGCTTCCATACATTCTATATCGATTGCTGACCTTTCACTGACATTATCACCCTATGAGCGCCTTTCTCTTTCAATTGCCCTGTGTTCTAACGCTCAATCTAAAGGAGGGAGCTACCCTCCAAACATACTACAAGAAGATTTGACTAGCACTTCCAAAGTCACAGGTGCACATCCATGAAGCTAGCATGCAAACAGTAAAACAAGAAACGTATGGCAGCACACCATTACACATGCAAATAATAGAACTAAGGATTAGGTATTATTCTAGATTAAAACAGTACTATACCTACCATACATGAAAAATAACTGTGGCATATACTGTGCCTTATACTGTGGCAGTGGAGCTGCCAGAAAGCCATGAGGGCTATTAAGATAGCATATCTCACCCAAAGGAAGCCAGAAGCTCTGGGAAAATAGTGTTTTCCCTCTGCGTGTATCAGCCGGTCTGTTAATTAAGTTAATTATGAGCCAGCTGAGGAGCTCAGTGAAATATGGGCTAAGCTCCTCAATCAGAGTTGTGTCTTGGGGAGCTGGGTGGTAGAACCAGATCCCGATAGAGAGGCAAAAGTACTGTGTAGTTAGTGCCCAGACGGCCTAAGACTTTGAATTTTGCAAGTAAGCTGCCTGCTACAAAAACATAATAGAGCTGGTTGCGGCCAGTTCGCAGCCAAATCTGCAGTGCTGGAGAAGCTTTGCTGCAGTGTTGGAGAAGCTTCTTGAGGTGTGCCAACCGTCTAAGGTGAGAATACGGAGATCCTGGAGAGCTAAGTGACCCTGAGTTGTTACAACACCTAGAGAGCAAGTAATGCACACCATTATTTTAACTATGGGTATGTCAATAGAAAAAAGCAGCTCTCCAGTCTAATATTCAACTTATTTTTTTTTTTACTTACATACTTGTATGACTTTCTATGGGAGGGTAGCAGATCATCCCATGTGCCAATCAAGTACCTGTATCTCCCAAAAGGGCACTGCAGTTAGCTCTTGTTAACCCCTTTCTCCTCTTCATAGCAGTAGTTTCTCACACACAGCTCCAATGATTATACTAATAAATAGCACTATGCTTTGTAATGCAACCTATTAATTTCCTTTTCCATTGTATAGAGCAGGTCCAGACTGGGAATCTGACATACTGGTCAGATTCCTGGAGGGCTGCTACACAATGTTTGGCCTTTTGCTCTGCCTCTGTACATTTATGGCCTCCTATTTATATTCTGGCCTGCCACTGTACAGCCTGCCTCATACATACTGGCCCACCTACTGTATATATAGATCAGGCCCTTCTTCATGCATTTTGGCTCTCTACTGTACAGATCTGGCCCGCCTCTGTACACATCCGGACCACTTCCCTACATTCCGATCCTGCTCTTTAAATCCAGCCTGCACCTTCTTACCTTTGCGCAACTAAACAATTGCTGCTTTGTTCTTCTTTTATTATGTATGTAGCAGACAGCAGGAACACAGTGTCCCCACACTAGACAGGGTGAGGGACATCCTGGTCTTCTGTGTGCAGTTGAGTAAAGCAGTTAACCCCTTAAACTGCTGTCTCCATCTTCCTTTTGTTCCTGTGCTTACAATAATGATGGTATGAAGATACTAGTCCTTCCATGATGTGACCAAGGGCTTAAGTGTGGGCACAAACCATGCAATGCACTAACTCTGTTCCTCACAGATCTGTGACCCATGTGGTAAATGTTTCAAATCATGATCTGGATTGCAATTTTAAATTACTACACTTAAAGGCACTTTATTTTTTAAGGCATAGCTATGTGAGTGTGACCGCTAAAAGTATACGTGCTTTTATCTGCCTTTTTTTTAAAAATGTTTTAATATCAATGACATTTTGGACTTTATCACATTCACACCATGATGTGGCAACATAGCCTTACAGACTCCATAACAATGGGTCATTCACAGATGTCCCACATAAGTATATCATCCACAGATTCCCCCATAACAGTGTATCATCTACAGATGTCCCCCATATCAGTGTATCATCCACAGATGTCCCCATAACAGTGTGTCATCTACAGATGCCTCCTATAATAGGTTATCATCCACAGATTCCCCATAACAGTGTTTCATCTACAGATACCTCAGAGCAGTGTAAAGTCTACAGACCCCCAATAACAATGCGTCATCCATAGATGTCCTTAGACAGAGTAGATTGAGACAGCACCATCAAAGGTTATTAGACCAAAAGTCAGTTTAGTGGCGGTGCAACGCGATGTCAGGTCCCGGCCTTTGAAACCCCCAGCGTATTTGAGTAAATGAAGAAAATCACAGCACTCCAACGTCTTGTAGTAAAAACTTCTTTATTTCACCTCAGAAAAGCGAGGTTTCGACTTACTTGAAGTCTTTATCAAGCTTAATAAATTTACATTTGTCTTTAGTCATGTGATTAGGTTTTTCTGTCTTCCTCAGCCATAATTCATTTCTCAGTGAATCATGGAAGCGTACTGTCTGTTATCTCTACTGACACATGTAGTCATTTACTTTGGGGGTCATTTATCATACTAAAATACTCATATATTACATGTATTTCAGGAGCAGATGGCAGCACAATGATTAGCAATGGAGAAGGAGAACTGACTAGCAGGCCTGTCTCATTCATCCTTTTCTACACCTGTATCGGGTGTAGAAAAAGGTCTAAATGTAAGACAGCTAGGAAGCTGTCTTAAATTAAGAACTGACTCTGGATGTGCCAAAGTTATGGAGAGGCCTGTGCATTTTCATAACTTTGGCGGAAACACCACCAGCTATGGGGCTTTATTAAAACCGGTGTCTAAAACGCCAGTTTTAATAAATGTGCCCCTTTGTATGTATTTACGGATCAGTGGTTTTTAGAGACCATTGGTAGGAGATGATCTGGAAGGTAATGTTCAGCCTAGTAATGTCCATGGAATACAGATAACAGATGGAGATAAAGATGGACACATAAACTAAGCACATATCTTTCACAGACATCTTCCCTGATGAACCACTGACCAGTATGGATCTCATCATGGACACAGACACGTGAAAGATACTTTGTTTTTCTTCTTATGATTTACATAATTGCATAAGTAAGTAGTGAGGGGCATAACCAATTAAAGCCAAATTTGAAAATCATGTGCATTTGATGGAAAATTGGATATCATTCTTGATCAACTAAGATGGCCCCCATATCCTCCAGCTCTCAAACAATGCCTTATTCACTCAAGCTGGGACAAAAGTATATAGACTTCACCTTATTCAAAAGGGTGTCCTGATGGGTCCCATATGACGTATGCTACACTGATGCTAATGTGAAGCCATTACAAGATTGCGCTTGCACCTAGATATTTACATAGTTTGCATAGTTAGTAAAACAATGCACAAGCGCAAATGCCAAATATTATCTCTTTTCTTATTTTGGTATTCTAACCAATGGAACAATGCCACAAGCCTCAGGGGGGATGCCCCCTCTGATGTACTTATAAACTGCTTAACTTTCTGTAAAAAATGAGAAATGCTTTGACCCTTGCCTGGTGTCAGTGTTATTTCTTCCATGCATGTAAGATCCTAGTATTACTACTAATTTGGAGCAGTAGAGCAAACAAAATTAGCCGTGATAGAGGGCTTGGTGCCCAATGTGGGGCTCTGGAGAAGGCAGCATCACTAGCTGAAGGTTTGGATTCCCAGAGCACAATGGATGACACTTGAGGACGGGGACTGCAGCCCCAGAGACAAGGTAAGAAAACTGGTTACCTTACCTGCCTCTAGTTGTACCCCGCTGTGCTGTGGTGATCTGTTCTGCTTGTTGATGGTACACTGTGAGTAGCAGCCCTCGGCTGATGTTGAAATATTGAGTCCCTAGAACCTTAGACTGAAAAGGAAGATTTGCTCTACTGTGTCAGGTGCCTTCATGGTTAAACAGTTAAGCAGAGCAATAGAATTCCCCTGGCAAGGGGAGCTCAAATTAGGGGCTACAATAAATATCTGCCTGCAGTGGCAGAGGGGTTAGCCCTGGGGGACTACAATGAATCTGCCTGCAGTGGCAGACAGGTTAGTCCCGGGCTGGCAGACCAGATGTGGGAGCCAGGGAAAAAATAAATATCCTGCACAGGGGTGAGGTCTGCTTGTTGGAAAGAGAGGGAGAACAAAAAAGGGGGAGGTGCCAGTTGTTTTTGTCTTGTTTGTGATTAAGTGGTTAAGCTCATGGGACAGTCATCGTCCCTCCCTGAGGGCGATTATACTGCCCCTCAGTTGGTAGCCCCAGAAGAAGGAAGTAAGCATGTGAAGCATTATAGAAAGCTAATGAAGATTGCTGGTGGTCATGAAAATGGACAGCTAAACTCTGAAATGTGGATGAAAGTGATGAGACAGTGTCGTGACAAGTTGTGTAATAAAGGTATACTCGGTACAGCACAAATGTGGCACAGAACAGCAGATCGCCTGGCTGCCAACGGAGGGCAGAGAGATGGGATAAAAGTCTGCAAGCATATGTCTATATGGCAGAAAGTAGAAAGCCACCACCCTATAATGTCGCCCGCGAGAAAGTGTCTGATGACCCACACTCTATGAGGCTCTGCCCACAAAATGGTGTTTCAGTGGAAAAACCAGCTGGATGGACGTGAGCACATTGTGGGCAGCAGAATCCAGATTCCTGTGATATGTGTCTTGCTTGTGGGGCCCCCCATCCCCACCCCTCTAGAAGTGAGAGGGCCTCTGTGATGATGCATCTTCAATCCATAGATACCCACTCCCCAGTAAAAGTGGTCCTCTGCCCCACATCCAGCCCCCACCACAGGCTGGCAAACAGACCACTCCTTGTTGCTCCAATGTTCCTCTGATAAAATTTGAGGAGGCGGCACAGCCCTGTGAAGACTAAGTCAGACTGAATGTAGGGGAAATGCTGAAGACAATAGTTCCCCTTTATCCTGTGTTGAATCCCTACGGCACCCATCACGTGCCAGGGGGTTGCTGGTTGTCCAACCGACGACCCCCCTCAATGTGCCCATAATGATGCAAGTTGAAACTCGAGGACAGAGGAAAGAACAGAGTAAAGATGAGACCAAACCTCCTCAAGACTCTGAGGAGGGCCCCCCTTACTTCATGTAGCTGCCAGGCACAGAAGGGGGAGGATGAGCTGAGGAAACGCGAAGTGCAGAAAGGGAGGGGGGATGGGGAGAGAGGGAGAGAAACCGGAAGGTGGCCAGATTTGCTGGACAGGTACATCTAGCTAGAAAATTCCAGACTCCCAAACCTCTCCTCGAGATAAATCGAGAGGAGAGATATGTAACTTTTAATGTAACTTTTAATCCCACACAAGCCACTAACCTGGTAAACTCTCTCTCTGATCCTGAACAACATCTCATGCCCTTTTATAGGGCATTAGAACAAATCAGGAAAACGCACATTGCCACATGTACAAACACTTTAACACTCTAACACTCTAAAGTGTTTAGACAACGCCTATTTGATTATAAAAGAGCGGATTGCAAGTTCAGTATAGAGTTGCCCCTGACAAAGCAAGCGAGAGTGAAACCCGGGTCGGACAGTTGGAGGGCTAGGACCAGGCTGGCAGATGAGGCAATTTAAATTCAATACATGAAACAAGATAAGGGGGAGTCACTTGAGAAATTTGCAAATCGAATGGAACAAATGTTTAAGGATCTGGGTTTTAGCAAAGAAGACCTAGTACAAACTAAAATGCGGTCTAGTGCTTTTGCTGATGGATTAAAACCTCACATCCAAAAGCCACTAAGAACTGCTCGACCAGAGTACCGTTCTGTCCCTATTGAGACGTTAACTTTGGTGGCTAAAATCATAGAGGCAGCTTCCAGGACTAACATAATGCTTGTGACAGAGGAGAACTTCCCCCGCCCTAGGGGGGATAGCATAAAAGCATATAAGATAGGAAGTACCACGGCACTCAATTTTGTGATGCAAAGTCAAAATCATTTTTAATCCATTTTTTAAATCTTTCAACATGAACATTTTACTCTTATTGTCTGGCCAACATCTCTGTTCAACCATAGACCTTGTTCACGGCCCTTGACATCAGTATTGTTACGTTGGCCAGACAATAAGAGTAAAATGTTCATGTGAATGGATTTAAAAAATGGATTAAAAATCATTTTGACTTTACATCGCAAAATTGAGTGCCGTGGAACTTCCTATCTTATATAGTATTGCCTCTTACCACTGAGCACCACCTCTCAACAACCTGTGGAGTGCCGTTCAACAATTACAACTAGGGGGATAGCAGACATATTCGTCTCTGCTATGGGTGTGGCCAGCGTGGACACCCGGAGCAAGGGACAGGGGAGCCGCCCTGTTCGTACCCATGGGCTCTTCCCCCGCCAGTAGGGGAAGGATACCACGCCCAATAGGACAGGGGCAAGCCAGATCCACACATCAAAGAAGTCAATCCCACTACGGCCCTCCTCCCTCCCCACTGTGGTGCGCCTACGGTGCAGCTGCAGGTAGGGGGTGATATACACACATTTCTCGTTGATACTGGTGCAGCCAGAAGTTTAATCCGACGTGTTGAAATCCCCGATCCCGCTTTCCTGGATAACATTACTGTACAATGTATCGGCATTGATGGCCATGCTAGATCCTCTCCCCTAATGAAATCAGTGTCTTTTTTGGACCACAGCCGTCCAAGAAAGTGTTTTCACAATTTTTAGTCTCCTCTACATGTCCTCTTAACCTCTTAGGAGCAGATCTGCTACAGAAAATTCAAGCCACTATAGAATTCCAACCCAATAGTACTGTCACCTTTACTAATCCCCTCCAGCCGGAGGAAACAGTAATGCTGGCCGCTCTTATGTCACTGGAAGACTGTCTGCCTGAAGGACCACAACCAACTGCTGTATTATCTGTCATACCTGAGACGCTGTAAAAGGACCACAGAATGTAGGCAGACTTTGGGTACAAACTGTCATGGTACACCTTAAGCCAGGAGCGGTATTCCCTCAGAAACCACAATATCCTTTGTCTGTAGCATAAATACATGCTGTCACTCAACAAGTAGGGGCTTTCCTAAAGGTTGTTGATATAATTCCCACCACATCCCTCTGTAATTAACCCCTTTTCCCAGTGAGGAAGAAGGGTAAGAAAGGACAGCCTTATACCTATAGGATGGTACATGATCTTTGGGCTTTGAATTAAGCCACCATCTTGGAAACTCCGATTGTACCAAACCCCCACTCCCTACTTTATGCAATACCACCGGATGCACCAGCCTTCACAGTCATTGACCTAGCTAATGCCTTTTTCTCTGTGCCTTTACACCCTTTTTGCCTTCACTCATGCAGGGTTGCAGTATACCTGGACAGTCATGCAGCAAGGAGCTCAAAATAGCCCATCCCAATTCAGCAAAGCCATATCATCTATATTGGATGAATGGAAACAAATTCATAATGATGATGTACTGCTCCAGTATGTGGATGATCTCTTAGTGTGTTCCCAGGATACGCATATGTGCTCAGATGCCTCGCTCTCTTTGCTCCTTTTCCTGTCAGATCAGGGGTGCAAGGTCTCTTAAGACAAAATCCAGTGGTGTCAACCAATGGTAGTGTTCCTCAGACATTGCCTTAGCCCTGGTGCTAAACATCTCACTGAAAAGAGGAAACAAGCTATCTTGCAAATATAAGAACCTACTACCTCAAAACAATTACAGGTCTTCCTAGGTCTCATCTCTACTGCCACCCTTGGATCCTGGATGCTTCCATCCTCATGCAGCCCTTATGTGACTGCATAGCGCACACTCCATTCTATCTAACAGAGAATAGTAAACTCTGTTTTCAACAATTGAAGGCAGCGGCCTCATCTTCTCCTGCCCTAGGACTACCTAACTATAACCTACAGTACCTTTTAGACTGTATGTCATGGAACGTCAGGGACATGCCACCGGTGTCCTTACTCAAAGCCATGGAGGCAGGAACAGGCCTCTGGGCTACTACTCAGCCTGTTTGGAACCAGTTGCTCGAGGGAACCCCTCCTATATATGAGCCATTCGCACCTGTCATGTTCTTGGGGACAAAACTTCTCATATTGTCTTGGGTCACCCTCTGCCGATTTTGGCCCCCATAACATTCCTGTACTCCTCCAGCAAACTCAGCCAGAACATCTCTCAGCTGCTAGACACCTTTGTATTCAGTGTTCACTTCTCCTCCCGGACACTGTTACTATCTCTAGGTGTCATGTCCTCAACCCTGCTTCCCTCCTTCCTTTCCTTCAAGGGGGGATGGCTCAGGAGGCAGATGTTTATTCTGCTGATGATGATTTCTACTGTGGAGATTGCTATGATTGCCAGGAATTGATTAAACAAGAGACTGAGCCTCTCCTGAATGTGACTGAAACAATGTTGAACAAACCTGATCTTAATCTGTTTGTAGATGGCTCTCGATACGTAGATGATCAAGGTAGATATCATACAGGATATGCGTTCACCTCCTTACATGATGTGCTACCCTCTCTCTCCTGACAAGTCTGCCCAAGAAGCTGAACTGATAGCCCTCACCGAAGCCTGCAAGATAGCTAAAGGGAAGAATGCCAATATATACACTGACTCTAGATACGCCTTTGGGGTAGCTCATGACTTCGGCCCTATCTGGAAGAGCTGCAATTTCATCATGGCAAGTGGGACTTCTGTAAAACATGCTGAAGCTGTGCAAGCGTTGATGGAGGACCTGACACTCCCCAAGCAAGTAGCTATACTCAAAGTCAAGGCATATTCAAAAGTGGATACTCGGAGGCCCAAGGAAACACCAGAGCCGACAAAGAGGCAAAGGAGGCTAAAATGAGTAAAAGGGAGGAGGTGAAGATGATGATAGCCCAGACACGATCTAAGGTCGCAAGTGACGAGGCAGGTATACCCCGTGGACTCCTTCTTACCAAGGAAACACTGGAAGATATACAGGAAGCGGCCTCAGAAGAGGAGAAAGAAGTGTGGTTTGAAAAAGGAGGAGGCCCTGATGACGACAGGATTTGGAGGAAAGCATCTCCTCTGTTTGCCTTGAAGTCTCTACCCTGTGGTAGTCTCCTGGGCTCATGGGTAGTGATGAGCGGCAGGGGCAATATTCGAATTCTTGATATTTTGCATGCGTGGCAGAATATGCGTCATATATTTGAGAATATTCGCATTCAAGATTGTTCTCTTGATTGCGAAAAATCGGAAATGTAATATGCTTGGTAATAGAGTAAGGGCGGGTTATAGGCAACTTTCCTATTGGGTTGACTTCAGTTGCCTATAACTCGCCCTTACTCGATTAACGCACATATTACATTGCCGATTTTTCGCATAAGGCCATTACCTGCCTGCTTCTTGCTTGTGTGCCAATGTAAGAAGGCTGTAATATCTTAGTCTGTAGTGAATTAGAATATTCTTCATTATTTAATTTATTTCATCTTATGTGAAATATCGGCAGTGTAATATGCGCGTTAATCGAGTAAGGGTGGGTTATAAGAAACTTTCCTATTGCTTGGCTTGCTAGAATTGGCGAATATGTAGAATATTCACCACATACAGATGCCCCCTGCACAGGGATTTCAGTATGCTCTGGTGGTCATAGACATGTTCTCTGGATGGCTTGAAGCCTACCCCGTGAACAACCAGATATCAAAAACAACAGTGAAGAAGCTTTTAAATGAAATTGTCTGTAGATTTGGGGTACCTGAAGTGATAGAGAGTGATCAAGGAACTGCCTTCACAGCAGATTTGGCTCAGAACATATGGGCCACACTGGGGACTCATCTTGTTTTCCACACCCCATACAGACCACAAAGCAGCAGTAAAGTTTAAAGAATAAACGGCACATTAAAACTAAAAATGCTAAATTAAGCTCAAGAGACTGAAAGACCGGGGCTAGAGCCTCTTCTATTGCCCTAGTCAGTGTCAGATGTACCCCTAGGGGGAAAGAGAAGTTGTCCCCTTTTGAGATTTTGCTTGATGGTGCCCCCAAGTTAGGACAGTATTTTCCCCAAGAACTTGCTTTGCAATATGATTGCTTATCTGCTAATGCATCTGCTCTGTGTAAGCATCTGACTGACCTACATTTTCAAGTATTTTCCTCGCTTCCAGATCCCAGCCAGATCCCTTGGAGCCATACCCTTCAACCAGGAGATTGGGTTCTAGTGAAGAGGCACATCATAAAGACTCTAGAGCCCAGATTTGATGGCCCATTCCAGGTCCTGCTAACCACCCCCACGTCAGTTAAACTTAAGGGCAATAAGGCCTTGGCACACACTTCACAACTGCAGGAAGGTTCCAGCCCCCCAGACGGAGACCTGTTGAAAATTATATTCTATATGGTTTTTGTGTTGGAAGGGGGTGTGGGTATTGTAGGGGCTTATAAGGCCCCATGCTCATACTGGGCCTCAGACACCTCAAGGGGTAAATGGGTCTTCTGGGTAAACATTACAGAGCCAATACAGGTGTTTGAATTTGACTTCGGTGATATTGCTGATTGCAGATGTCACTTGGATGTTTAATTTTGCTGTATTTTAGTACTATGTATGTGTTACCAGAATCAATAATGAGTATTGTGCATCCTGGTCAGATGTACTTACCACTACAGGAGTCGACTGGGGATACAGACCAGTTGAGAGGATGCAAAAGAAAGACATAGGGGGAAAAACTCTTCTAACCAGAATGCAAAACTCAGCTCAAAACATGTCAAAAATTTTCCACCAACAGTGAAGGTCCCCTGGGTTGTCATCCCTTAATATTGACAATATAGTATCCCCACCCAACTGACTTGAGGATGTATGTCTTGAGAAAGTATCCATCTGACAAATATTGGCCATGGGGGCAGTTCTACCATGAGGACATCACAAACAAGCCTGTCCCAAATTCTGCCACCAGTTAACTCCCAGCACAAGAGCTCAAGTCCTTGTTACCGGAGAAAGTAGCTAGTACCTCTTCACAGTAGAGGAGACACTGGCAGTGGAAAAGGGATTTTTTGACTGCAATTTTTGGTTGGAATGGATAAAGTAAACAGCATCTCAGATAAACAGATCTGGGTGTATCACCTATGCCACAGCTAGACCACACTTAGGAACTGCCCCCCTCCACCTAAATCCTAGTCAATATTTGGGTTTTACAAGCATGTATGTGAATCTGTCATGATGCGTTGTAGGAGGAAACTCCTCACCGAACACCGATGGGAAGCAGGAACAGAAACTAGGCCTGGACACTCATGTAAGGGAGCAGGTCACCTCCTAATGCCACCCTCATCCTAGCCCTGACTCCTTTCCATATGAGCCGACATACACCGGAACCTCGGACCCTGAGTTGCACTGATGATCTCTGGAAATAATGTCAGGAGCTAGAGACGACCTGTTCCTCCAAGATACGGATGAACAAGAGTCTCCCACTGGCCTAGATGCAAGGAAAGAAAAAGACATTGAAAAGCAACTGCATCGGCATGTAAGAACCCAGAACAGCTAGCACTTACTGTCCCAATTGTCCACCACTTTTACATAGTAAGAAAAAATCACGCCCAAAATCACGCCCCTCAAAAAAAAATTATATATATATATATATTTTTAGAGGTAAAATTGTTAGGAAAAATTCTTTCCTGTATATTCAATTTTATATACAGTGCAAATGCTGCCAAAAATTACAAGGAAGAAGCACTCTAATACAGCCTTTATATCACATAAAGGAGGACCTCATTCACATGGTGCAACAATTGTTCAGGCACACCACTACACTCACAAAGCCCATGCACTAAGTGAAAGGGCTGGCAAAAATTACAAGGAACCGGCACTCCAATACACCCTTTATTACACATAAAGGAGGGCATCATACACACCCTTTAAAAATTATGACTGATGGCCTGCTAGTGACCCTCAAAAACATTTGTAGCAAGGGCTTGCTGGTTACCCTCTAAAACATTATTGTTGAGGGCCTGAAGGTTAGCGGACCCTATAAAAAATTGTAGTGAGGGCCTGAAGGTGAGTGAACCCCATAAAACATTGCAGTGATGGCCTACAGCTGAGCAGACCGTATAAAACATTAAGCCAGGCGAACCCCATAAAACATTGCAGTGATGGCCTACAGGTGAGCAGACCGTATAAAACATTAGAACTGAGGGCCTGAAGCCGAGCAAACCCCATAATATATTGCAGTAATGGCCTACAAGTGAGCAGACCGTATAAAACATTGAAGGGGAGGGCCTGAAGGTGATTAAACCCCATAAAACATTGCCGTAATGGCCTACAGGTTAGCAGACCATATAATACATTGGAGGTGAGGGCCTGAAGGTGATCGAACCCCATAAAACATTGCCGTAATGGCCTACAGGTTAGCAGAACATATAATACATTGGAGGTGAGGGCCTGAAGGTGATCGAACCCCATAAAACATTGCAGTAATGGCCTACAGGTAAGCAGACCGTAAAAAACATTGGAGGTGTGGGCCTGGAAGTGAGAGAACAACATAAAACATTGCAATGATGGCCTACAGGTGAGCAGACCGTATAAAGCAATGGAGGTGGGGGCCTGAAGCCGAGCGAATCCCATAAAACATTGCAGTAATGGCCTACAGGTGAGCATACCATATAAAAGATTGGAGGTGAGGGACTGAAGTTAGTGAACCCCATAAAACATTGCAGTGATGGCCTATAGGTGAGCAGACCGTATAAAACATTGCAGTTGAGGGCCTGAAGGTAATCAAACCTCATAAAAATAGCCTTAATGGCCTACAGGTGAGCAGACCTTATAAAACATTATAGTTGAGGGCCTGAAGGTGAGGGAACCCTATAAAAAATTGTAGTGAGGACTTGAAGCCGAGCAAACCCCCAAAACATTGCAGTGATGGCCTACAGGTGAGCAGACCTTATAAAACATTAGAGGTGAGGGCCTGAAGGTGATCGAACCCCATAAAACATTGCAGTAATGGCCTGCAGGTGAGCAGACCATATAAAACATTGGAGGTGAGGGCCTGAAGGTGATCGAACCCCATAAAACATTGCAGTGATGGTCTACAGGTAAGCAGACCGTATAAAACATTGGAGGTGAGGGCTGGAAGCCGAGTGAACCCCATAAAACATTGCAGCGATAGTCTACAGGCGAGCAGACCGTATAAAACATTGGAGATGATGGCCTGAAGCCGAGTGAACCCTATAAAAACATTTCAGTGATAGCCAACAGGCGAGCAGACCGTATAAAACATTAGAGGTGAGGGCCTGAAGCCGAGCGAACCCTATAAAAACATTTCAGTGATGGCCAACAGGTGAGCAGACCGTATAAAACATTAGAGGTGAGGGCCTGAAGCCGAGCGAACCCCATAAAACATTGCAGTAATGGCCTACAGGTGATCAGATTGTATAAAACATTAGAGGTGAGGGCCTGAAGGTGATCGAACCCCATAAAACATTACAGTAATGGCCTACAAGTGAGCTACCATATAAAACATTAGAGGTGAGGGCCTAAAGGTGACTGAACCCCATAAAACATTGAAGTAATGGCCTACAGGTGAGCAGACCGTATAAAACATTGGAGGTGAGGGTCTGAAGTTGATTGAACCCCATAAAACATTGCAGTAATGGGCTACAGGTCAGCAGAAAGTATAAAACATTGGAGGTGAGGGCCTGAAGGTGAGCAAACACCATAAAACATTGCAGTAATGGCCTACAGGTGAGCAGACCGTATAAAACTTTGGAGGTATAGGCCTGAAGGTAATTAAACCCCATAAAACATTGCAGTGATGCCATACAGGTGAGCAGACCGTATAAAATATTGGAGGTGAGGGCCTGAAGGTGAGGCGATCGAACCTCATAAAACATTGCAGTAATGGCCTACTGGTGAGAAGACCATATAAAACATTATAGGTGAGGGCCTGAGGCCAAGCGAACCCTACAAAACATTGACAGCATATATATTCTGTATGGAAGAGGACACAGAGAAGGAGGCGGATGAGGAAACAAGATTCAAACATATACCCTTTTTTTGCGGTGAAAAGGATGCATCTGAATCTTGATTGAGTACATTATAAAGCATACATTTAAATTGTGTTTTTGTTCTTCATTAGCTCAGCTTTCCTCTGGTGGAGTGGAGAAGTCAGGGGTAATCCAGGCCTTGTTCATTTTTATCTGAGTCAACCTGTCAGCATTGTCAGTCTCAATGGGTATTAGCCTCTGTAGCAGAGGCAAGTGTCTCCAGCTCCTCCTCCTCCTCTTCATGGCCCAATTCGCGTTGAGAAGACAAACTGGGGGAGGTCTGGCTATAACCCTGTGTCATATCCTCCCCCATTACCTCGTCTGCCACATTCAAAGCATACTCCTTAATTGTGAGCAGCGATCGTTTGAGTAGACACAGCAGTGGGATGGTTACACTGATAATAGTGTTATCGCCACTAACCATCTGTGTGGATTCATCAAAGTTTTTTAAAACCTCACATAGGTCTGACATCAATGCCCACTCCTCGCTTGTGAATAGTGGCAGTTGACTAAAAAGGCGACGACCATGTTGCAGCTGGTATTCCACAACAGCCCTCTGCTGCTCACAAAGCCTGGCCAACATGTAGAACGTAGAATTCCACCGCGTGCTCACGTCGCACAAAAGTTGGGGAGCTGGAAGTCGTAAGCACTGCTGCAGTGTAGACAGAACAGCTGAAGCTGTGGACAACTTTCGGAAATGGGCACACAAGCAGCGTGCCTTCACTAGTAGCTCCTGCAAATTTGGGTAGGTTTTGATAAACCGCTGAACCACTAAGTTTAAAACATGGGATAGGCATGGAATGTGTGTCAGGTTGATAAGCTCCAAAGCTGCCACCAAGTTACGGCCATTGTCAGACACAACGATGCCTGGTTGTAGGTTGAGTGGTGAGAGCCAAAGCTCGGTCTGGTCCCTTATACCCTGCCACAGCTCTGCGGCAGTGTGCTGTTTGTCCCCTAAGCAGATCAGCTTCAGCACGGCTTGTTGACGCTTACCCACAGCAGTGCTACACTGATTCCAGCTAGCGACTGATGGCTGACTGCTGTTGGAGGTGGAGGCGGCAGAGGAGGAGAAGTGGGGATTGGAGCCAGTAACATAGCTGCTGGCTAAGACCCTGATGGATGTAGGGCCCGCAATTCTCGACGTGGGTAGCACCTGTGCCACCCCAGGGTACGACTCACTCCTGGCCTCCACAACATTCACCCAGTGTGCGGTCAGGGAAATGTAGCGTCCCTGGCCACCAACACTTGTTCATGTGTCTGTGGTGAGGTGGACCTTACCAGTAAGTGCGTTGGTCAGGGCACGGGTGATGTTATGGGAGATATGCTGGTGTAAGGCAGGCACAGCACACCATGAAAAATAGTGGCTGCTGGGGACTGCGTACTGAGGGACGGCCGCCGACATCAGGCTGCGAAAGGCCTCAGTGTCCACATGCCTAAATGGCAACATTTCAAGGGCCAGTAATTTCGAAAGTTGCACATTTAGTGCTATGGCCTGTGGTCGGGTTGGGTATTTGCGCTTGCGTTCGAATGCCTGTGTTATCGACATTTGGACGATACACTGGGACAGGGAAGTGGATGTTGTTGTTGACGGTTCATGCGAAGGTCAAGGTGCAGGGCGAGGGGCATCTGGGCATACGCCTTCGACAGTGGATTGGCCAGCAGTGCGTAACGCAGGGGAAGAGGAGGCAGTGGTGGGACCCGCAGACCCAGAGTGTGGACCCAAGCGTTCGGCCCACTTATTTGGGTGCTTGGATGCCATGTGAAGGATCATGCTGGTGGTGGGGAGGTTGCTAGTGTTCAAGCCCCAGCTCATTTTAGTAAGGCACAGTTTGCAAACTACCACTCTTTTGTCGTCTGCACTTTCCTCAAAAAAAGCGCCATACAGCGGAACACCTATCCCTTAGCAAGGTAGATTTATGCATGGGGGTGCTCGGTGTAACGGTTGCAGACCTGCTTGGTGTGGGCCGAAGTCTTCCTTTTGTAACCCCACTGCCTCTTCCAAACTGTTGCGGTGCTGCGGATCCCTCCCCCTCTGTACAGCTGTACTCATTCGGCTTTTCACCTTCCCATGTTGGGTCAGTGACCTCATCGTCCACCACCTCCTCTTCCACTTCCTCACTCTGCTCATCCTCCTGACTTGACCCAACCACTACCTTAGTGATTGGCAACTGTGTCTCATCATCATCCACCTCGTGAACAAATGATTCCCATTCACCACCGTCATCTTCTTGAGACTGTGAAGGCTCAAGAGGTTGGGAATCAGGGCACAATATCTCAGGTACCTCTTCATGCATGCTTGGCGAGAGAGCCAAACCAAGTACTGACGATGAAAAGAGGTCATGTGAATATCCGAGTGTGGGATCACTTGTTTGGCCAGACGCGACATGGTGGGAGGAAGAAGGATTAAAGTGAGTATTCTGTTGACCAGTAGAGATGGCCCGAACTATCCGCCGGCGAACAGTTCCCGGCGAACATAGCTTGTTCGCGTTCGCCTCAACGGGCGAACACATGCGATGTTCGGTCCGCCCCCTATACATCATCATTGAGCAAACTTTGACCCTGTACCTCACAGTCAGCAGACACATTCCAGCCAATCAGCAGCATACCCTCCCTCCCAGACCCTCCCACCTCCTGCACAGCATCCATTTTAGATTCATTCGGAATTTGCAGTCTTAGTGAGAGGAGGGAGAGTGTAGTTGCTGCTGATTTAATTGGGAAATCGATAGCTAGGCTAGTGAATTCAGTGTCCACTCCAGTCCTGAAAGACTCATCTGATCTCTGCTGTAAGGACAGCGTCCTGACAGCACCCCATAAAGCCCTTTTTAGGGCTGCAACATTAGTGTGCTTTTTTTTTTCCTTTATATACATATTGCAGTTGCCTGGCCCGCCTGTGTGTGAGGAGCTGCAGGCCCACAGACTGTAGTGTGCCCACTGCCAGTGCCCACCCCTGTCATCCCGTGTGGCACAGGACTTTGCATCAAAAAAGGCATTTAATTTTTACACTTTAATCTAAGGTTAGTTGCCTGCCAGTGTGTGTCAGGCTGACTTCCACTGACTGTAGTGTGCCCACTGCCAGTGCCCACCACTCATACCGGCTGGCACAGGACTTTGCATAAAAAGGCATTTAATTTTTACACTTTAGTGTAATTTCAGCTGCTTGCCTGCTGCTAGTGTGTGTCAGGCCGACTTCAACTGACTGTAGTGTGCCCACTGCCAGTGCCCACCCCTGTCATCCCGTGTGGCACAGGACTTTGCATCAAAAAAAGGCATTTAATTTTTACACTTTAATCTAAGGTTAGTTGCCTGCCAGTGTGTGTCAGGCTGACTTCCACTGACTGTAGTGTGCCCACTGCCAGTGCCCACCACTCATACCGGCTGGCACAGGACTTTGCATAAAAAGGCATTTAATTTTTACACTTTAGTGTAATTTCAGCTGCTTGCCTGCTGCTAGTGTGTGTCAGGCCGACTTCAACTGACTGTAGTGTGCCCACTGCCAGTGCCCACCCCTGTCATCCCGTGTGGCACAGGACTTTGCATCAAAAAAAGGCATTTAATTTTTAAACTTTAATCTAAGGTTAGTTGCCTGCAAGTGTGTGTCATGCTGACTTCGACTGACTGTAGTGTGCCCACTGCCAGTGCCCACCCCTGTCATCCCGTGTGGCACAGGACTTTGCATAAAAAAAGGCACTTAATTTTTACACTTTAATCTAAGGTTAGTTGCCTGCCAGTGTGTCTCAGGCCGACTTCCACTGACTGTAGTGTGCCCACTGCCAGTGCCAACCACTGATACCAGGTGGCACAGTAGCTTGCCGATAAATAAGGCATTTAATTTTTAGACAGTAGTCTAAATTCAGTTGCTTGCTTGCTGCCAGTGTGTGTCAGGCCCACTTCCACTGACTGTAGTGTGCCCACTGCCAGTGCCAACCACTGATACCAGGTGGCACAGTAGCTTGCCGATAAATAAGGCATTTAATTTTTAGACAGTGGTCTAAATTCAGTTGCTTGCCTGCTGCCAGTGTGTGTCAGGCCCACTTCCACTGACTGTAGTGTGCCCACTGCCAGTGCCAACCACTGATACCAGGTGGCACAGTAGCTTGCCAATAAATAAGGCATTTAATTTTTAGACAGTAGTCTAAATTCAGTTGCTTGCCTGCTGCCAGTGTGTGTCAGGCCCACTTCCACAGACTGTAGTGTGCCCACTACCAGTGCCAACCACTGATACCGGGTGGCACAGTAGCTTGCCGATAAATAAGGCATTTAATTTTTAGACAGTAGTCTAAATTCAGTTGCTTGCCTGTTGCCAGTGTGTGTCAGGCCCACTTCCACAGACTGTAGTGTGGATGAGAATAGTACTACAGAAAATACCACTCATATCGGGTGTGACAGTAAATTGCACGGCGCAGACGCAGTGACCGTGGATAAAAACAAAGGAGAGGGAGCTAGTGTTTTTTTAAAACCATCTCCCCGTTCGAAAAATCAATTCAATTCACCTTTTGGGGACCCTTGGTGTTGTACGTGGCTGGGTGGAGGAAGAAACCTTCAATGACATCACCGGGACGTGGCTAGCTTGGTATCCAACCTTGTGCAAATGGGGAGTTTGCGGTTGTGCAAATGAACTGTTTGCGGTGCATTAAATGGGGAGTTTGGTCTGTCAATGTCTGTAGAGCGGACGTAACCCTTACACTACCTGATCGATACAACATCATACCTGATCGTATACACACACTGGATGTTTTAAAGCACGTTATTCCAAACAATTGCGTCCACTATGTAATTTTCCATGGGAGTTTTGCCATAGATCCCCCTCCAGCATGCCACAGTCCAGGTGTTAGACCCCTTGAAACAACTTTCCCATCACTATTGTGGCCAGAAAGAGTCCCTGTGGGTTTTAAAATTCGCCTGCCAATTGAAGTCTATGGCGGTTTGCCCGTTCGCGAACATTTGCGGAAGTTCGCGTTCGCTGTTTGTGAACGGAAAATTTTATGTTCGCGACATCACTATTGACCAGACTGGACTTTGTGGAAGAGAAGGTGATGCTTAACCGACTGGAAGCATTATCTTCTGCAATCCAACCAACCACCTGTTCGCACTGGTCCGACTTGGACAGTGTTGTCCTGAACCGCCCAGCTAAGTTGGACATGAATCTGGTTGAGGTGGATTTGGTTTTTTTTTTGGTGCACTAGCAGCAGGCACAGTTTCATTGCGCCCAGGGCCATGGCGTCTGCTTGCACCATCAGCATCACGCCCACTTCCCTGTCCCTTTGTGCTCGCCTTCTTCATATTAATGTTTTTGTCTGTAAATGTGGCGCAGACTTTTTTACTGTCTGCTAAAGACACAGTTTTCTGATGCAGGACAGTACTGGATACAGAAAAATACAGATTTTGGGCAATACACTAGCCCACAGATAATGTAATTTTTACAATACAAACTGCATTGACTTCCAGTAGGGTACTGGATACAGAAAAATACAGATTTTGGGCAATACACTAGGCCAGAGATAATGTAATTTTAATATACACACTGTATTTGGATATAGTTCTATATTGGATACAAATTTATCCCAAATAAAATGTATTCTCTGCTGGAATACTGTATATTCAGTTACGGCCTAAACGCGCACACAGATGTGTCCAAAACTATTTAACTATGGCCAAAATATAAATCACTCTCTTCTGGAGGATTGAACGCACACATAGATGTGGCACAAGTTAGTTTAATTTCCCCAGAAAAAATAATTTATCTGATGGTGCAGTGTATATCTCAGTACCAGGCAAACTTTAGTGAATAAACCCCTTTTTATAATTTCTGCCCAACACACTGCTTTATGATGGTGCAGTGTAAATCTCAGTGCCAGGCACCCCATAGTGAATAAGCCTCTTTTTATAATGTCTGCCCAACACACTGCTTTATGATGGTGCAGTGTATATCTCAGTACCAGGCACACTGTAGTGAATAAGCCCTTTTTTATAATAACTGCCCAACACACTGCTTTATGATGGCATATTGTAGATGTCACTAATCTGAAATCTTTCTGTCTTTTAGGCCCCTTTCACACGGGCGAGTTTTCCGCGCGAGTGCAATGCGTGAGGTGAATGCATTACACCCGCACTGAATCCTGACCCATTCATTTCTATGGGGCTATGCACATGTGCGGTGATTTTCACGCATCACTTCTGCGTTGCGTGAAAATTGCAGCATGCTCTATATTCTGTGTTTTTCAGGCAATGCAGGCCCCATAGAAGTGAATGGGGCTGCGGGAAAATCGCAAGCATTCGCAATAAAGTGCAGATGCAGTGCGATTTTCCCGCAAGGTTGCTAAGAGACGGGACCCGATCTTTATTATTTTCCCTTATAACATGGTTATGGTTAATACAGAATGCTTAGTAAAATGTGGATTAAGGGGTTAAAAATAAAAAAAATAAACTCCCCTTATCCGCTTGATCGCGTAGTTGCCGATCTCTCCTCTCTTCTTCAAGCATTAGCTACCAGCTAAAGGACCTGTGATGACGTCACACCACATGGTCCAATCACATGGTCCATCACAATGCTAATGGTCCATGTAATTGGAACATGTGATGAGCTCAGTGACCTCATCACAGGTCCTTTAGCCGACAGCTAATGAATGAGGAAGAGAGGAGAGATCGGCAACTACACAATCAAGTGTATATGGTGAGTTAACTTTTTTATTTTTAACCCCTCAATCCACATTTTACTAAGCATTCTGTATTGAGAATGCTATTATTTTCCCTTATAACCATGTTATAAGGGAAAATAATAAAATCTACAGAATACTCAACCCGAAACCAGACTTCAGTAATGAAGTCCGGGTTCGGGTCTGGGTACCAAACATGCCGATTTTTCCCACGCATGTGCAAAACGCATTAAAACGCTCTGCACTCACGCGGAAAAATCATGCATTTTCCCGCAAGGCACCCGCCTCTTATCCGGGCGTCAAACGTGACGCCTGTGTGAAAGAGGCCTTAGAAGTTTGGATAGTTAAAAAAGCGATTTTCAAGCCCTGCAATATCTGTTCCTTCCTAGTGACGCCTAGGAAAAAAAAGTTGCTGAACTGCTGTCAAACACACACTGTAGTCCTTAAAAGGACTGTCTTTCAATAAGGATTTTGGAGTAAAATAGGTAAGTTTAGAGCAAAACGCTATCTGTCCCTGCCTACTGTCTGCAACCAGCATGCACAGCAAACATGTCACGGCAAACAACACAGAGACCGAGACACAGCCATGACAGTATCAGATTGCCATTAAGACTGAATGTAAGGTTTGGGAAGGGAAATTCACAATCTTAAGAGAAACACCTGAGCCTGGAGGAGGGATAACTATATACAAAGGGAATAACACCTGTTTTGAGGTAGAGGCCAAAGAAGGGAAGAACATGGGTAGGATCCCAGAAGGATATTGTGAAACTGTGGTGAATACCACCAGGGAGACCTTCCAAAGTCATTTGATGAATCAGACTCAAGCACTGGGAGATGTGATATGGTTGTGTGCAGATATAAAACTGAGGACAAAGCGACTTTGCCCCAGTGATGATGCCTTTCCATGTATTCAATCCCCTTGACTGGGAAAAAACTATAGAAAAACTAAGAAACCCTGAGCTGGAATATGATTATGCTTCATGGGAGGCAGTGGTAAGGAGGAAGCTGAATACCAACCTAGGAGGCAGCCTCAATTCCCTGGTATACATAGATGCCATAGTAGTGCCTAGGGGTGTCCCAGAAGAGTTCAAAGACAGAGGTCAAGTGGCAGCAGAGTTTGAATCTTTAATCCCTACAGTTACTATAAACAAAAATGTGGATTGGATCAGATACATCTATTGTAATCAACAGAGATTTGTAAACTATACCAGGGACACATTAAACGTTATAGTAGAACAGCTGGGGCCCACTAGTGTTACGGCATTCCAAAATAGAATGGCCCAGGACATGTTGTTAGCAGAAAAAGGGTGTGTGTGCAAGATAATGGTTAGACCTGCTGCACTGTAATTCCTGTTAATTTAGGACCAAATAGCCAGGTTATGAATGCTCTGAAGGGGCTTACTTCCCTGTCAGAAGAATTAAAGAGAAATTCTGGGATAGACAATTCATGGGAGAATTGGTTCAAAAGCTGGATTAGAAATTGGAAGCAGACCAGGGGCTGACTGGCAACTTTTGGCCCAGGGGGCAAGTAACTCTCAGAGGCCCACTGAGCCCCCCTCTACTTCCTGATTCGCTGTCACAAGAGGCTGGGCAGGGAGTTGCGGGAGGAGAGCACAGCCTCCTTTGACAGCATTGACAGCTACCTCCGCCCCCACATCTCCGCTCTCCTGATCTGTCACAGCGGAGAGGATAGATGTTGGCCACTCACATCGCTCATAGCCCCCCCCCCCTTATGTGCCAGTAGCCCTCCTTATGTGCCAGTAGCCCCCCTTATGTGCCAGTAGCCCCCCTTATGTGCCAGTAGCCCCCCTTATGTGCCAGTAGCACCCCCTTATGTGCCAGTAGTCCCCTCTTATGTGCCAGTAGTCCCTCCTTCTGTGCCAGTAGTCTCCCCCTCCCCACCATATCATGTGCCAGTAGAATCCCCCCCTCACCTTATCATGTGCCAGTAGAAACCCCCCCACTCACCTTATCATGTGCCAGTAGAATCACCCCCCCTTACCTTATTATGTGCCAGTAGAATCCCCCCCTCACCTTATTATGTGCCAGTAGAATCCCCCCCCCTCACCTTATCATGTGCCAGTAGAATCCACCCCTCACCTTATGTGCCAGTAGCCCCCCAAAAAATAAACAAACAAAAAACACTTATACTTACCTCCAGCGATGCGATGCAGGCCTCTTCCGGCCTGTGTCCCTCGCTGTACCGCTCCGGCGGCGCAATGACATCATCGCGCCACCTGAACCAGCCTCTGATAGTGCTGGCAGCCTATCAGAGGAACAGGGAGGGGACACGCCTCTCCCTGCTCTGCCGCAGCACAGACATCTGTATCGCTACAGTGGAAGCGTTCATCTCTCTGTGCCCTGTCGCCGCCGCCCCCACTTGTCACCAGGGCCGGCCCTGGGTGACACTACAGAGGGGCCTGGGGGGAAATTTCCCCCCTGCGCCCCAGCCTAGTCCGCCCCTGAAGCAGACTTTCTTACAAATTGGAATGATCACAGTCATTGTCTTATTGATACTTGCAGTAATTGTATGTTGTGTCATCCCCTGCATTAGGAGGCTTCTGTTCAAAGTTGTAGCTGATGCTACCCCGGAGATGATCATGGGGGAGCTGTATGAGGATCAGAGACAAGGTCCAATTAATTCTGTTGGTCAGCCCCACCCAAGACACCATCTGGAAATGAGATACACGGTAGGGACAGACATCTAACTTCCCTATGTTTAAGTCCAGTGTCATGGGAGGCTATTCATAAGAAATAGGTTGTCATGGAAGCTGGGGAAGAGGAGAGTCGAGACATAGAGAACAGATGTGCTAGGCATCGTTAGGGAAAGAATGAGATCCAAGGGGGACTGATAGAGAAGTTGATATCATTCTTGATCAACTAAGATGGCCACCATATCCTCCAGCTCTCAGACAACACCTCATTCACTCAAGCTGTGACACAAACGCAAAGACTTCACCTTATCCAAAAGGACCCTCCTCCCTGATGTGTCCCATATGATGTATGCTGTACTGATGCTAATGTGAAGCCATTACCAGATTGCGCTTGCACCTAGATATTTACATAGTTTGCTTACCAAAGTTAGTAAAACAATGTACAATGTGCAAATGCCAAGTATTATCTCTTTTCTTACTTTTGTATTCTAGCCAATGGAACAATGCCATGAGCCTCAGGGGGGATGCCCGCTCTGATGTACTTATAAACTGCTTAACTTTCAGTAAAAAATGAGAAATGCTTTGACCCTTGCCTGGTGTCAGTCTTACTACTTCCATGCATGAAAAATCCTAGTATTACTACTAATTTGTAGCAGTAGAGCAAACATAATTAGTAGAGATTGAGCAAATTTTTCAAAAATTCGATTCAGCCGGTTTGCCGAATTTTCCGGAAAAGTTTCCTTCGATCCGAATTTATTTGCGGCGACTCCTGTTAAAAAAAATGTCTATTTCCGGGTTGCAGAGAGCCTTTATAGGGATGTAGAACACTGTGACTTGCAGTAACACGCATAGGGAGTGTGCTGTGGTAATGAAATAATCAGGGCTGGGACAAGGTCCACCACCAACAGAGGCTGAGCTGCCCAAGTGCGCCCCCCCCCCCCTCCAACTTGTGGATGACACTGCTATGGGGGATCTGTGATGAATGATACTGTTATTGGGGAATCTGTGGATGACACATTTGTGTCATCCACAGATCCCCCCTCCCCATAACAGGGTCCATGTAGGAATGACCCCCAATACAAGGGGTGAGGCTGTGGGGTTGTATCTGCTTTTTTGATGACAGCGCTAGCGGAGCTCGTGCAGTGACTGTATTCTACTACACCCTCTCCCACACACACTGTATATAATCTTAACTATATAACTGTAGTGATTTGCTACAGTTATATAGTTAATAAGATTATATCCAGTGAGCGGGGGATGGGGGGTAGTAGAATACAGTCACTGCGCGGGCCCTGCTGTCATTATGAAATAGCATATGTGACCCCCACCTCTTTTATTGGTGGTCATTCAGTAAATTAACCCTGTTTTGGGGGAGGGGGGTGTCTGTGGGACAAATATGTGTCATTCACAGATTCTCCCCATAACAGGGTTCATTTAGTGATTGACCACCCAAATTGTGGTGACCCAATACATGGGAGTTGCATCTGCAGAGCTTTTGTATAATGCCACCCCACACTGTAGTGTCCCCCACACAGTAATGTCCGCCACACTGCCCCCCGCACAGTAATGTCCGCCACACTGCCCCCGCACAGTAATGTCCGCCACACTGCCCCCCGCACAGTAATGTCCGCCACACTGCCCCCGCACAGTAATGTCCGCCACACTGCCCCCACACAGTAATGTCCGCCACACGCCCCCACACAGTAATGTCCGCCACACTGCCCCCACACAGTAATGTCCGCCACACTGCCCCCACACAGTAATGTCCGCCACACGCCCCCACACAGTAATGTCCGCCACACTGCCCCCACACAGTAATGTCCGCCACACTGCCCCCCACACAGTAATGTCCGCCACACTGCCCCCACACAGTAATGTCCGCCACACTGCCCCCCACACAGTAATGTCCGCCACACTGCCCCCACACAGTAATGTCCGCCACACTGCCCCCCACACAGTAATGTCCGCCACACTGCCCCCACACAGTAATGTCCGCCACACTGCCCCCCACACAGTAATGTCCGCCACACTGCCCCCACACAGTAATGTCCGCCACACGCCCCCACACAGTAATGTCCGCCACACTGCCCCCCACACAGTAATGTCCGCCACACTGCCCCCACACAGTAATGTCCGCCACACTGCCCCCACACAGTAATGTCCGCCACACTGCCCCCCACACAGTAATTTCCGCCACACTGCCCCCCACACAGTAATGTCTGCCACACTGCCCCCCACACAGTAATGTCCGCCACACTGCCCCCCACACAGTAATGTCAGCCACACTGCCCCCCACACAGTAATGTCAGCCACACTGCCCCCCACACAGTAATGTCAGCCACACTGCCCCCACACAGTAATGTCCCCCACACCCCCTCAACCACACAGCAGTGCCCCCACATAGTAATTTGTCATGCCCCCTCTTGTCATGCTTTTTCTGCCCCGTCATTCTCCCCCATCTTTTCATGCTCTTTTACCCCCCATGTTGTCATGCTCTTTCTGCCCCCCATGTTGTCACAGACTTAATGAAAGGGGGCCCAGCATTTTCAATGTACTTAATGCCGGGCCCCATCAGAGCGCTTCCTCTCACCTCCATTATGGTCACTGCTCCAGGCTTCCAGGATCAGGCCCCAGCGCTGCCTCACATTAGCAGGTGGGCGGAGCCTAACGGAGGTCCGTTAGGCTCCGCCCACCTGCTTACTCTGTTTCTAGTTAGAGCCAGAGGCAGCGGGGCCTGAAGCAGCATAATGGAGGTGAGAGGAGCGCTCTGACAGGGCCTGGCTCAGGGAATGACAGGAGGGAGCGCTGAGCGGTTCCCCCCTGTCAGTCCCTCTCCCTCTTGCCGGTCCCTGCCTGCGCCCTGAGGCTGGAGCCTCCCCAGCCTCTGTGTCGGCCCGGCCCTGGAAATAATAATGTGAGTCAGTATGACATGCAAATAACATACGTCGCTTTTAGAATCACTGCACACTTCACTTATTTTGGCAGTTACGTGGCGCTAGCATTAAGAAGATGACCACTCCTTTTAGACCCTTGTCAGGTGATTCCACATAGATGTCTACAAAACAAGTTATATTAAACGCTTATACAAATAGAGCCCCCCGACAGCATGGAGAGGGTCCAATGAAATTTGTGAAAAATAAAAAATAAAAAATGGAGACAGCACGTCCAAATCGTGTGGTTTAATCCAGATGCAACGTTTCGACAAAGTCATGATGAGGGGAGGGAGGGAACAGCATGAGAAGTCCACAGAGTGGCCCTATGACATAGTGGTGAGGTGAAAGCAGGGCTGGTGCAAGGAATTTTGCCGCCCTAGGCAAGATAAAAATTGCTGCCCCGCCCCCATCAGATGATCTGCCCTTACAGTACTGTAGCGGCGGCACGAAGCGCATGGTGTCATAGCAACCAATGACGCTGTGCGCAGTGCATGCTATATGTGTATAACAAACATATTTCACATGAAAACTTACAGTTACTTGGCTTGGCCCTTGGGGATCTCGGACACCACTTCACACTTTGGCCGGGGGATCGGTGTAAAGGTATACTGTATATTGTGGGGATCGGCGGAGCTGATGATGTGTTTTATCCTAATGAGAAAGATTTCAGAATAAGGATTTGGAGAAGGATCAGAGGGATAGCAGAGCAGGGAGAGGCACTGGGGGGTCATAACATGGGGGAGTAATAAAGCCCACAATAATACCCCCCCCCTCCCAGTAGTAATCATTCTTCTCATAATATACAGTGCAAAAAATACCCCCTTGTAATGCTCCAGCTGAGCTAATGTCCCCATAATGTACCAGTATGAAATACCCCTATATAGTGCCCCTAGTAAATGCCCCCATAGTGCTCCTCTCCGCATTCCTCCGAGTGCCCCCATAATATAATACACTGCTTCATTTGTGGAGCACATCCCCCCCTACCCCTACCACATTTCTCCCCTTCCATGGCAGCACTGTTGATGAGGGTATATAGGGTATATCCCAATTCTCCCCCTCCATGACATGGCAGCACAGCTCTGTATTATTATTAATATAAAGGCCCTCTCTGTACTATTATAATAATGGCCCCCTCTGTATAAATATTAATACTAATACAGTGGGGGCTATTAACATAAGAATACTACAGAGGGAGCCATTATAATAATAATAGTACAGAGGCAGCCTTATAACAATAATAATAGCCCCCCTTAAGAGCCAGTAGTCCCCCCTTATGTGCCAGCAGTCCCCCCTTATGTGCCAGTAGCCCCCCTTATGTGCCAGTAGCCCCCTTATGTGCCAGTAGCCCCCCTTATGTGCCAGTAGCCACCTTATGTGCAGTAGCCCCCTTTATGTGCCAGTCGCCCCCCTTATGTGCCAGTAGCCCCCTTACTTATGTGCCAGTAGTCCCCTTACTTATGTGCCAGTAGCCCCCTTACTTATGTGCCAGTAGCCCCCTTACTTATGTGCCAGTAGCCCCCTTACTTATGTGCCAGTAGCCCCATTACTTATGTGCCAGTAGCCCCCTTACTTATGTGCCAGTAGCCCCCTTACTTATGTGCCAGCTCTGGCACAATGACAGAGTCTGGAGGTGGCGCAGCAGTAGCAGTATCAGGAGAAGACCAATGAGTGGCACAATGACAGAGTCTGGAGGTGGCAGAATCAGGAGAAGGCCACCGAGTGGCTTAATGACAGAGTGTGGAGGTGGCAGCAGCAGCATCAGGAGGAGGCCACAGAGTGGTACAATGACCTTGTCTGGAGGTGGCGACAGCAGCAGCATTAGGATATCACAGAATGGCAAGGTGATATAGTGTGAAGAAAAACAAAAGGGGGTTAGTCAGTACATCCCAATATGAAGGTGCACGTTGCTATGGCTGAAAACAAAACTAAACTAAATATATAATGCAACAGCACTCTGCGATCCAAATAAAATACAAAAAAGTATTTATATTGCTAATGCTATGCTTAAATTAGAGATGCTTGGCAAATCCATTTTGTACAAAATTATTTGAGCCCATCTGCCACACGTCAAGGCGATCTCTGATTAGACGGGTTTCTAACACAAAATCACACATGTTTATGTGCCATAAACAGCTGCCATAACATTGAGAGAGCGTAGGTTCCACATGCATGCTGGGCCCCTTTTTAATTTTTGTCATTTTGGTACCAAAATGGCCTCCATTGAATCTAATGAATATAGGTACCATATATGCATGCCAAGCCCACTCCACATATCCCCTGGTGCGAAATGGCTACCAGTGGATGCCGTAAGAATACACCATAAAGGTGACATAGTGTGGATATGGCAGCAGCAGCATCAGGAGGCCACAAAGTGACCCGGTGACAGGGTGGGGCAGTGGGTGACAATGCAAATACCCGCTGACGAAGGTGGGTGAAAGAAGGAGCACTTGGCATCAGATGTGTGGCATCAGGCAGGTGGTAGCATCAGAGTAGTAGCTGAGGCAGGTAGCCAGAAGAAATCTGTCTCCTTTTTTAAGGTTTGGGTAAGACGGCATGGATGATCTTATCAGATGCGTCGGGAATTGGTGGTTGGAAATCCTGGCTGATCCACGCCTGATTCATCTTGACAAAGGTCAGCCTCTCCACTGATTAGCCAGCATTGTTCGTTGCTTATCATTGTGGTGCATCTTTTTCAGTGATTTATGTATTTTTATATTTTCATCCACACATTATTCCATCTTGTGTAGGATGCTTTTGTGGTGCATATGGACTGCGCCGACATCCTTTATTGTACGCATTTTTGCTGGGGATTGCCGTTAGCAGCGGAGCACATGCAGAGGAACTGCTCCCCCGGTTAGAAACACGCTACAGTGTTTGAGGTTTTTGAGCAGTTCTTCCCAATTAGGCCACTTTATTTCAGTGATTTTTTTTTCTATATGTGTATTGAATGTGCCATTGCGTTTTGCTGGTAACATTCTGTTGCACCTTGTAGCCTGTGTCACATGGTCTGTTATAGGTGTGCTTACAGCCTTATTCTACCTGACATTGCATTAGTGATCCTACTATGGAGGTATGTGGGAGCCTGGCTGTGAGTTGGATCTGAGCACCTATCAGACCTTGTTCACAGACCATAGGTAGTCTAGTGGTAGGACCCATTGCCACTCTGAGACACCTTGACGGTGGTGCAAAAGGGCTCCGATATGTTCCTGAATGGAATATGTTGGCGAAAGTCTCAGGCTTTTAACATCAGCTTGAGGGATTAGCCAGCATTGTTAGTTGCTTATCATTGTGGTGCACCTTTTTCAGTGATTTATGTATTTTTATATTTCCAGCAACACATTATTCCATCTTGTGTAGGATGCTTTTGTGGTGCATGTGGACCGCGCTGACATACTCCATTGTATGCATTTTTGCTGGGGATTGCCGTTAGCAGAGGACCACATGCGGAGGAACTGCTCCCCCGGTTAGAAACATGCTACAGTGTTTGGGATTTTTGAGCAGTTCCTCCCATTTAGGCCACTTTATTTCAGTGATTTTTTCTTTAAACACTTTTGCCACAAATAACTGCGACAGTGAAGTGCATATATATTTTTCTTTTTTCAACTGAAATAGGCCACTAAAACGCCTTCTCCACAAATAGCTACAACAGTGAAGTGCGTATATATTTTTCTTTTTGTACTGAAATAAGCCACTAAACGCTTTAACCTTATGTAACTGCAGAAGTGAACTGGGAAAATATTTTTCTTTTGTACTGAAATAGGCCACTAAACGCTTACCACATATAACTGCAGAAGTGAACTGAGAATATATTTTTCTTTTTGTACTGAAATAGGCCACTAAACGCTTTTACCACATACACTATAACTGCAGAAGTGAACTGAGAATATACTTTTCTTTTTGTACTGAAACAGGCCACTAAACGCTTTTACCACATATAACTGCAGAAGTGAACTGCGTATATATTTTTCTTTTAGTACTGAAATACATCACTAAATGATTTTACTGTAAATTACTGCAACAGTGAATTGCGTATATATTTTTCTTTTTGTACTGAAATATGTCACTAAACGCTTTAACCATATATAACTGCAGAAGTGAACTGCATATATATTTTTCTTTTTCCATTGAAATACGCCACCAAACGCTTTCACCACATATAGCTGCAGATATGAACTGTGTATATATTTTTCTTTTTCTACTGAAATACGCCACTAAACGCTTTCACCACATATAGCTGCAGATATGAACTGCATGTATATTTTTCTTTTTCTACTGAAATACGCCACTAAACGCTTTCGCCACATATAGCTGCAGAAGTGAACTGAGAATACATTTTTCTTTTTGTAATGAAATACGCCACTAAAAGCTTTCAACACATACTGTATAGCTGCATTAGTCAACTGCGTATATATTTTTCTTTTTGCACTGAAATACATCACTAAACGCTTTCTCCACATATAACTGCAGAAGTGAACTGCGTATATACAGTATTTTTCTTTTTCCACAGATATAAGCCACTAAAGGATTTTCAACATAGCACTTGCACCCCAAGAACAAATTGCTGGAATGACAGAGCTGTATAATAGCCATTTGGATCCCCGAATAATCTTTCCCTGCATTTGTAAATTGCTTTTCTAACACTGTCTCTAGCGCCTTCTGATGTCTCTACCTGCACTAAGATGCTGTGAAATGAAGGGAGCTGAGTGGGTTCTGAGCATGTTAAGGTGGATTTAGACAAGTAGATAATTGTTACGATTCCAACGTAAGATAAGGAAGATGAACGATTATCATTTCATGTAAATGCTTCTAACGACAATCATTGGTTGTCTTTATTGAAATGCACGCTAATCCTTTCATTTAGATGCTAGTTGTCTGCTACAACGTTTACACGTTGGTGCCTGTGATCGCTTAAGCGATTATCTGCTCGTCTAAATCCACCTTTAGTCCACCACTGAATGCAGAAGAAAGTGGACTATAATTTCTGCCACAAAGCAGAGGGTGTTACCAGAAAGGAAAATGTTATGTACATAAAAAACAACCATATTTTATTGCATTTATATTGCATCAATACTTCCTTTGAGATGCTCTATTTAATGCATAGAGGGGGTTTGAGTAGGATAAACCATCAATAAGAAACAAAGAGAAGTAAAAATTTGATGGAATGAAGCATTATTTTGTTTCAGTAACTAAAAACTATATTTAGGAGGGAATTTATAAAAGGATGTCTTAATAAATTCCCCCACTGTGCTATTTTTGAACTATTAGTCAATTAGGAAGAGCAGTTAACATATGGTAATTTTATATTTTTACATTCATATATAATGGAGTCTTTCTATTTTGTCAAGGCAGACATTTTTGCTAAAGTAACAGCAGGAAGTATAGTTAGTATCGAAGCTTGTGACAATTTTTCATTTTGTCATTATCCCAAATGAGAAACATGGAAGACTTCCTGCTTCAAGATTCCCTTTGAGCTTGATCCTGACATAAAAAATAAAAGTAAGATGAGAGTGAAAAAGGTAACAAAGAAAACTTTTTGAAGTAAGGCAGCTTCTGTGCCCCTTCTAAGGATGTTGGTGATCACCAAGATCATCCTTCTGGAAACGTGACTTTAATACATTTATCTTTTCTGTATGACTGAAATAAAATAGCACAATGCTTCAAATGGTAAACACATTTGGTGGAAATGTATAAACAAGATTGTGCTCACCTAGAAGAAAGTGCAAACACAGTCACATCACTAACAAAGGTTAGGTAGGGTGAGAATGACAGACTACAGCAATCCTTATGAGAAGAGAAGGTGCAGGGGTTGATATTGACAAAGGATTCTGACAAAGTGGAAAGTTTGGCCCAGAAACCTATTAATATAATCAAGAGCATAACTACCACTGTAGCAGTCTTAATGGTAGTTACAGGGCCTGCAGTATCAAGAGACCGGGTCTGCACAGTATTTTACTATACAGACAAGCTCAGTGTCTCCTGTGTGGAGTGGGGCCACACACATACTGCTCTACTGTTGAAGAGGAAAGCAACCATAGGGAGGAAGACTATATAACAGTAAGTCAGTGTCTTCGCTCTATTAGTGAATTATATATTGGAAGCTAAACCGGTGTCTTCAATCTCCTGTAACCCCCCATACAGTCTACTATATCCTCTGCCTCTCTCCATATTGCAGCCTTCATGTGATGCCATCATCCCCTCTCCTAACTATATACTCACCTTACACCTTAGTCTAAACCATTTTCTTCCCTCTCCAGACTAAAGCTGTATAGTGCTCATATACCCCACCCTATATCCTTGTTCTCACTGTTGACAGGCATAATACACTGTAATATAGAAGTATTGCAGTGTAGTATATACACAATTACATTGTCTAGTCCTCTAGTGGGACCAAAACATGAAAATTAAATGTTGAAAACGATATAAAAATAAAGGAGAAACAAAGAAATAATAAATTCTAAACATAAACTGTTTTATTATGTAAAAGAAAAAAAAAAGTACACATAATTTGTATTACCAGGGTCTCAACTACCACTATAGGAGCCATAGTGGATGTTAGAGAGCCAACCTAGCACACAATCAGTGAAAAGAGTGGTAGATGTGGAGCATTACTTACAGTGTATGCAGGGCCAGTTCTAGTGGAAGTGGGGCCCTGGGGCGAAAAACAATAAGGCCCCCCCTCCATGTCATGTCATCACTCCCTTTGCGTCACATTATCCCCCCGCCACCCCTCCATGGCAGCATAGTCCCCCCCTCCCCCAAATGGCACATTTCTCCCCCTCCATGTCACGTCATAACCCTCCTTTTTACATCACCCCCTTCGCGTCACATTATCCCCCCCCCTCCATGGCAGCATACAGAAATACAGCACCCCATACCTCTTACATCCAGTGACATCTCCTTTGATGTAGGTGTCCTCTGACCTCTTCTTCTCCTTTCAGACCCGACCACCATTT
This sequence comes from Bufotes viridis, assembly GCA_033119425.1. Classification (NCBI taxonomy): domain Eukaryota; kingdom Metazoa; phylum Chordata; class Amphibia; order Anura; family Bufonidae; genus Bufotes; species Bufotes viridis. The sequence goes on along the minus strand of CM065593.1, from coordinate 154,976,360 downwards.
TGTCGCCATTTTCCGTCTCTGCAGTTTGTGAACAAAAAAAAATCTTAGTTTACTACTTTTCCATTATCCTCCCATCTTCTGGACAAATCATCCTACTACCCCTAATACTACACTGCAGAAACGGATAATACCCCTGATAATACTAGTACCACACAGAGCCCCCATATTAAATACCCCTTCTTTGTGGACTCAGTAGAAGCCCCCATAGTTCCCCATAATAATGTGCCAGTAATAAGTGCCTCTTTAACCCCCCCACCCCATGTGCCAGTTACAAGTGCCTCTTTAACCTACCCACCCCATATGCCAGTTACAAGTGCCTCTTTAACCCCCCACCCCATGTGCCAGTTACAAGTGCCTCTTTCACCCCCCCACCCCATGTGCCAGTAACAAGTGCCTCTTTAACCCCCCCTACTCCATGTGCCAGTTACAAGTGCCTCTTTAACCCCCCACCACATGTGCCAGTTACAAGTGCCTCTTTACCCCCCACCACCATCCCCCATGTGCCAGTTACAAGTGCCTCTTTAACCCCCCACCCCATGAGCCAGTAACAGATAGTCCGTTATATTGAAAAAAAAAAAAACACTTATATTTACCTCCATGGCAGCGATGCGATGCAGGCCTCTTCTGGCCTATGTCCCGCGCTGTACGGAACAAGGCCCGTAGCCTATCAGAGGAACAGTTAAGGGATACGCCTCTCCCTCCCCTGCCCCACAGCACAGCCATCTGTATAGCTGTCCTGAGGACGGCGATAATGCTGACTATGGACTCGAGCCGATGCCGGGCAGCTGGTGGGCTTGGGGGCCCCTAAGGACTTAGGGGCCTGGGGGGCAATTGCCCCACTTGCCTATATGGTAGCGCTGGACCTGAGTGTATGCAGCACATTCTCCAAAGTCCTCTTCTTACTAAACTGCCTAGAACGGCCAAGTCAATAAATATGCCGAAAAAGTGCCTGGAATTCAGAAGCTGATTTCACTTTAAATCACTCCGTATAAGCTCCAAATTTTTCAACTTCAAAATTATGTCTTGTGAACAGATTGTCTAAGTACCTATCATTAAAATGGTGTACAGACTTTTGCCACATTTCTGATGCAACATCCATCACCCCCCTACCCCACCCCTTTGCTGGATTATAATGGTTAATACCTATCATGCAACGCATGTCTGCCAGCTTTATTGGTGCAAATCAAGCCAGGATTCTGCCGCATTTTGATTAATAAATTTCCCCCAATATATTTGTCCTCAACTAAGCTCTTTTATGCACAAATGTAACACTTTACAGTAAAAAAATATGCTTCAATTAATTTAACTTACAATGTAGGCCCTCAATTTCCTGAATATGACACATGCCAAGTCTACACAATCACATGCACGCCACTTTCCAATGCTGTAACCTCAGTGGGAAACCGAGCACAATATTGTGTGGGAAGACTATAGGGTTGCTGTAGCCTTCTTTGTAATGCTTTGCAAGTGCATTTTATTCTCTCAAAGCTGCGGTATTTAGATAAGATTTATTTTTATGTAAATGTGGTTATTTTCTCTCCAGCATAGCTAGCCCACTTCAGATATTTTAATACTTTGGTTTGATATCTAGGGGGTTACAGTATATTACTTTCTATGTATCACAAGTAATTGAAAGTTCTTTCACTACAGTGCCTGCCAACAGAAAGCCTATTGAAATATACTTTTATTACCAAATATATCCTTGATTGTGAAACTCTTACAGCAATCTCAAAGGGATAGAGAAATGCTAAGGAACCAGACAAAGATCTCCCAATACAGGAAACAATGAGTAAACTGCCCATTGTCTTTTGATTTAGTAAAAAAGGGCTTAAGCTTATGAATCTTTCTGTAATTAAGTAATTTCATGTTTACATGAACAAGGTTCTTTAAAAAAGGGAATGAGTGAAATAAAACTCATATACTGTAATTGTACTTGTTTTAAACACAGTAATAAGACTCAGTGCATATATTATACATTATGTGTGCATTCCTATGTTAACAATTTTTAAAAAAAAAAAGACATACACAAATCATATGAATTTTAGTCCATAACTATATCTGTTGGCAAAATAACTGCATAGACGGAAAGACAAAAGATCTTTTCTTATATCATTTTGCCACAATATGTTACACAGCTTTCATTCTTTGTTTAAAAAAATCGACAATTATCATCGGTCATTGTCCATTTTTAGAAGAGCACCAAGATCCAAAGGCTTAAGAACTGTGTTCACAGTCTAATCTATTGTGTCACCAAACACAATTAATTGGACAACGCATGACAAAGCACTCCTCAATCCGCCTTTATTAAGGATTACCATAAAAATTCATCTGTAAAATAGTACTTGCATTGCATTGATATACATTTACCTGTAAAGGTGCCCTTACCCTTTCAATGGCTTTCAGTTGGCAGGTTTGTTCTGTTAACCTTTTTTCTACCACCTTCTCCATACACAATATCGCTCAGTTTGACAAAACATGTGTGTGTTTTCAATTGGGATAGTAGAGAAAGCCACTGCCAGACACTTGTGGTGTTGACTTATGTCCATGAAGAACAAAAGGATCAGGTATTAAAATTCAAAACACCCAATCTATCTCTCCCGAACATGATCTGTTGGGGGACAGTTGGAAGTACCCCATACACATTAAACTGTCAGCCGATCCCACTAAAAATGGCATGTTTGGGCACCAATAGTAAATGTAAAACTGGGCGTCCTTGGACCCACCAGAGGAAATTTTTATTGAGGCCTAACCCTAATATAATCAATAATGTCAAACAGTTTTTGAATCAAAGAAATAGACTCTAGTGGCAATTTATTGGCTCCAAAGGCTGTCAAATTGTTTTTTCTTCTCCTGGATCTTTGGGGCCGATTATAATATCAGAGCCTGGGTGCACCTGATGATCCTTTTGTACTCTGGTGGGCCACTCCAACCCTGCCAATAGTAATGTTTATGGGAGCCTTAGCCCCTTAAGGACACGGCCCTATTTCACCTTAAGGACCAGGCCATTTTTTGGAAATCTGACCAGTGTCACTTTATGTGGTGATAACTTTAAAACGCTTTTACTTATCCAAGCCATTCTGAGATTGTTTTTTCGTCACATATTGTATTTCATGACAGTGGTAAAATAAAGTCGAAAAATTTCATTTTTATTTATAAAAAAATACCAAATTTACCAAAAATTTTGAAAAATTTGCAATTTTCCAAGTTTCAATTTCTCTACTTCTAGAATACATAGTAATACTGCCAAAAAAGTTATTGATTTACATTCCCCATATGTCTACACCATGTATCGATTATTTTGGGAATGCCATTTCATTTTTTGGGGACATTACAAGGCTTAGAAGTTTAGAAGCAAATCTTGACATTTTTCAGAAATTTTCAAAAACCCACTTTTAGGGACCAGTTCAGGTCTGAAGTCACTTTGTGAGGCTTACATAATAGAAACCACCCAAAAATGACCCCATTCTAGAAACTACACCCCTCAAGGTATTCAAAACTGATTTTACAAACGTCATTAACCCTTTAGGTTTTCCACAAGAGTTAATGGCAAATAAAGATAAAATTTCTGAATTTCGATTTTTGGAAAATTTTCCATTTTAATCCATTTTTCCAGTAACAAAGCAAGGGTTAACAGCCAAACAAAACTCAATATTTATTGCCCCGATTCTGTAGTTTTCAGAAACACCCTATATGTGGTCCTAAAATACTGTATGGCCAAACGGCAGGGCGCAGAAGGAAAGGAACGCCATATGGGTTTTGGAAGGCGGATTTTGCTGGACTGGTTTTTGACACCATGTCCCATTTGAAGCCCCCGATGCACCCCTAGAATAGAAACTCCATAAAAGTGACTTCATCTAGAAACTACACCCCTCAAGGTATTCAAAACTAGTTTTACAAACTTTGTTAACCCTTTAGGTGTTCCACAAGAGTTATTGGCAAATGGAGATGAAATTTCAGAATTTCAATTTTTGTTACCTTTCCTCAAAAAAGTGTAATATAGAGCAACCAAAAATCATATTTACCCTAAAATAATACAAACAAAACTGACACCTTATCCCGTAGTTTCCAAAATGGGGTCACTTTTTGGGAGTTTGTACTCTAGGGGTGCATCAGGGGGCTTCAAATAGGACATAGTCTCAAAAAAACAGTCCAGCAAAATCCGCCTTCCAAAAACCATATGGCGTTCCCTTCCTTCTGTGCCCTGCCGTTTGGCCATACAGCAGTTTACAACCACATATGGGGTGTTTCTGCAAACTACAGAATCAGGGCAATAAATATTGAGTTTTGTTTGCCTGTTAACCCTTGCTTTGTTACTGGAAAAATGGATTAAAATGGATAATTTGCAAAAAAATAGCTGTTTTGGGACAGTTTTGTATTTTTGTTATTTACATCGTTGAACTGACAGGTTAGATTGTGTGCTATTTCTATAGAGCAGGTTGTTACTGACGCGACAATACCAAATATGACTACTTTTTGGGGTTTTTGTTTCAGTTTTACATAATAAAGCATTTTTGAAAAAATGATTTTTATTGTCTCCACATTCTGAAAGCCATAGTTTTTTTTTTTTTTTTTGCGATTGTCCTATGTAGGGGCTCATTTTTGCGGGATGAGATGGCGGTTTGAATGGTACTATCTTGGGGTGCATATGACTTTTTGATCACTTGCTATTACACTTTTGTGATGTAAGGTGACAAAAAATTACTTTTTACAACGTTTTTATTTTTATGTTTACAGCGTTCACCTGAGGGGTTAAGTCATGTTATATTTTTATAGAGCAGGTCGTTACGAACGCGACGATACCCAATATGTATACTTTTTTATTTATTTTGGTGTTACACAATAATATCCTTTTGAAACAAAAAAAACATGTTTTAGTGTCTCCATAGTCTGAGAGCCATATTTTTTTCAGTTTTTAGGCGATTGTCTCAGGTTGGGTATAATTTTTGCGGGATGAGGTGGCGGTTAGATTGGCACTATTTGGGGGTCATATGACTTTTTGATCGCTTGCTATTACACTTTTTGTGATGTAAGGTGACAAAAAATGGCTTTTGACAAAGTTTTTTTTTTTTTTTACAGTGTTTACTTGAGGGGTTAGGTCATGTGATATTTTTATAGAGCAGATTCTTACGGACATGGAGATACCCAATATGTCTACTTTTTTAATTTTTTACATTTAACACTAAAAAGCATTTTTGAAACAAAAAAATCATGTTTTAGTCTGAGAGGCATAGTTTTTTTATTTGTTGGGCAATTGTTTTATGAAGGGGCTCATTTTTTGCGGGATGAGATGGCGGTTAGATTGGTACTATTTTGGGAGGCATATGCCTTTTTGATCGCTTTGTATTACACTTTTAGTAATGTAAGGTGCCCAAAAATGGCTTATTTACACCATTTTTTTTTTTTTTTATGGCGTTCACCTGAGGGGTTCAGTCATGTGATATTTTATAGAGCTGTTTTTACAGACGGCGATACCTAATATGTGTAGTGTATTTTTTTTTTTTACTTTTTATTCAGTGATTTGTGTTCTTTTTATTTTCACTTTTTTCACTTTTTACATTTTTTGGACCCAGACCCACTTGGTTCTTGTAGATTCAGTGGATCTGGTGTCTATATAATACAGTACAGTACACTATATAGTGTACTGCACTGTATTTTTACTTTCACAGTCTGGTCAGACTTCTGCCTTTAGCAGAAGTCTGACCAGAGTCCTACTACCATGGCAAGCAGGGCGCTTCTGAAAGCGTCCTGCTGCCATGGCGCATTCATCACCCACTGCCATTAGAGAGCAGTGGGTGATGGATGAGGGAGGAGGAGCTCCCTCCCTCTGCGATCCTATCCTGGGGGGCTGCATAGGCACAGCAGCCCCCGATGGGAAGAGGAGGATCTCCCTCCCTGTTAACACCTTCCATATCGCGGTCCGTCCGGACCGCGGTAGAAGAGGGTTAAGCGGACTGGCATCTGCAGCACAGATGCCAGCCGTTTTCTATCAGAGTGCCAGCAATGTGCTGGCACTCTGATCAAACTCACTAGACACCAGGGAATTATTACAAGGGGCGGGGGGATCGCTATTGCGTCCCGCCTGCTACCGCTCGCCTCCGCCCGCCGCCGCAACCACCCCCTGCACCCCCCGCCGCCATAACAAGATTGGGGGCTGCAGGGGGTTAAAGTCCACAACTTTGGGGCAATTAACTCTCTGATCCCCGCAGTCACAGACCGCGGGGATCAGAGATCACTCGCTTCGCTGCAAACCGCAGGTCTGAATTGACCTGCGGTTTGCAGCGATCGCCCGATACGGGGGTCACATGACCCCCTCGGCATTAGAACATGGTTCCTGCTGATCTACATCAGCAGGAACCATGTTGCTACCGCGCCCACATCGGGTGCAGTAGCAGTTTAAACACAGGGCGTGCAGGTGCGCCCTGTGATCACTAGGACTCGGACATTAGGGCGTACCTGTACGCCCTGTGTCCTTAAGAGGTTAAAGAAGAACTCCCGCAAAAATGTTTATTCACTGACTTGTTAGAAAGGTGTATGATGTAAACTGTAGTGAATGTAATATTCTCATCAGTGAATGTATTTGTGTGCTATCCCCTCTCCTTTAATTTTTAGCTGTATCATGCAACCAACTGATCTCCTACTGATACAGGACAGGAAGTCAGTTACTTCTCAAATCATTACTATGAGTCTGAGAGTGAGACTCTCATAGGAATATATAGAGAAACTGACATCCTGTCCACACATAAGATGCTGTGTTATTTAGGGAGTGTGATTGCTGGTCACATGACACAGCCAAGAAGCAGAATGAGGGCATAACTCACAAATACAGACACTGATAAGATTACATTCATTACAGATTACATCATGTACCTTTCTAACAGGTCAGAAAATAATATTTTTTGCAGGAGTTATTCTTTAAATTAAAAATATTATCAAATGCTTCAGAATACAGGGACTAGGGCAGGGGTATACAGGAGAAGAAACTATGTGAATACCCTCTGCTGACTACCTGCATTTAACCTCCTGAATTTCAGTGATTATGAAAATCAGGTGAACATATTTCATTATGGGTTTCCATGGGGGCAGTGCAAGTGGAATTTTTGAGGGATTACAATCAATGTCTTTTTACACAAGGCAATTTTAGATCCTGACTTAGTGCTGAGTGAACATGTAAAAGTTGATTGGTGCTCATTTTTACATGGTTTGATGGAAGTTGAAGGAAGAATTATTGTTACTACAACTGGATGTTTCCCATTCAATTTGCCTATTGTCAGCAGCACATCCCCAGGTCAAAGTGCTGGCAAGAAATAATTAGTTTTGGTGACTTGTGAAAGATGCAACCACCCATTTAACTAGAGTTTGCTTGTTTGTCTGTTAATCAGCCTCATGTTTACTATATCTTACATTGTTTACCTAGATCTTTCTCAATAGGAACTAAGAGGACACACTATCCTGACTGCTTGCTTAAACAGGACTCGTCACCACAAAATGTAATGTAAGCCATAGGCAGCATGTTATAGAACAGGAGAAACTGAGCAAACTGGTATATAGTTTTAAAATAGTAATGCAAGGACTGGCACTCATATATGAACGTCCTATGGACACAAAGTTTATTGAGGTACATATGAACATAAAATAAAGAATAAAAGAAATTCTGGATGTCTAAATGCGCAATATACACTGACCACCAGAAATCCCAAATACACTAATTAAACGCGATACCCTTAAAAACCTCCACCTTAAAATAGCATGTAGAAAAACTGCAAAATGTATTGCAAGCAGTCCATATTCCTCAACGGACTCCTTCAAAGATGTGTATAACTTCCATTAATGGTATTAAATTCAGTCCGGACTTCTCTGATTAAATAGGACACTGTTCCTTTAAGACACGTTTTGGTGTCTGACCTTAAAAGTCACTTTACACCATATGGTAGTTTCGCAGATAGTATATGTAACCCACTCTTGTGGGCTTACCTCCAGTAGTTCCCCACTATATCGGAATGCCGCTGTTTTAACTTATCCAGTATGCTGAAGCCGGCGTCCCGGCTCTGAACAATATCGGCGTTCCTCGTGGTGTCCGCGTCACGTGACCGGATTGTGTCTCAGATTGTTGCCGGATCCCAGAATCGACTCTTTCACTCTTCTAGTGTATTATTCATCAAGTGCAGAAAAAGAAGTCCTAATGGGGTGCAGATTTTCGCCAAACTACCTACTACTACTACTACTACTATGCGAAACTACCATATGGTGTAAAGTGACTTTTAAGGTGAGACACTAAACCGTGTCTTAAAGGAACAGTGTCCTATTTAATCAGAGAAGTCCGGACTGAATTTAATACCATTAATGGAAGTTATACACATCTTTGAAGGAGTCCGTTGAGGAATATGGACTGCTTGCAATACATTTTGCAGTTTTTCTACATGCTATTTTAAGGTGGAGGTTTTTAAGGGTATCGCGTTTAATTAGTGTATTTGGGATTTCTGGTGGTCAGTGTATATTGGGCATTTAGACATCCAGAATTTCTTTTATTCTTTATTTTATGTTCATATGTACTTCAATAAACTTTGTGTCCATAGGACGTTCATATATGAGTGCCAGTCCTTGCATTACTATTTTATCTCTACCTTGGTTGAGTGGTGAACCAATCTAGGATTAGAGCACCTGTCTTTGAATACACTGGAGTGAGCTATTTCTATCTCTTGCGTTTTCTGGTATATAGTTTTGTAGATAAGAATTTCGTAAAATAGGTAAAAGGGTACAAAATAGGTATTTTATACATTTAAACAGGCACGTATGCTCTTTCTATACTTAATAAGAGCAGCTCTGAGTGACTGGATCCCAAATTTACTGCACCCCCCCCCAGCAAAAACTAACAAAAAGTGATACATACAGACGAGCTAAATTTGATGGTTAATGCATTAAGTAAAAAATGGCATAAAAGGGTTATCTAACTCTTTCAATGTATTTCAATGTCTTTTGTCATAAAATGGCACCAGTTAAAAATGTGACGTGTTATCAGAGTCAATTTTAGCTCGGCTACATCTGTACCCTCCCTAAAATGGTATTAATAAAAACTACAGCTTGCTGGCAATATCAATCAATAATTACAGCTTGCCCACAATAAAGAGACCTTACAAACTTCATAGATGGAAACATAAAGAATGTTTTGGGTGTCAGAATATGGCAATGCAAAGATATTTTTTTCAAAGATGAAAAAAACTGAATTAAAAGATAAAGGTAACATGTAATTTTACATAGTTTTCCAGCTTTCCATACAATACATAGTATGGAACATTAAATAGTGCCACTAGAAATAACAATGTGTCTAGTAAAAAAAAAAAAAAGGCCCCATACAGCTATTTAAATGGAAAGAAAAATTTGTTATGGCTCTTAGAAGGCAGGAAAAAAAAGCAAAAAAAGCAACAAAAAATAAATGAGAAAATATTTATGGTGCCAAGGTATTAAACAGTCTCAGCAGTCTCAACAGGAATAAAAACATGCATCTCACACTGCTCTAGTTCCAAAGGGTGGCTGGTCTCCCAATGTCCACCACTTCCTCTTGACATTTAAACACAAGAATTTGTGATACTGCAGCCAATAACCCTTTACAGCCAGTAATTGGCATCATATATTTTTCTCAGAAAAAAAAAAAAACTTTATATTTTCTAATATATTGTATCTGTATCAATTTCTCATGATTTTCAAGGTTTCTTCATTCTCTCTTTCAGTTAACTTTCATGGTTTAGTTCCAAGTTTAAAAAGCTGTCCTGGCCATATGATGGACACTTACGTAGGTCTATGACTCATAAAACTAACAACATAGTTATCAAAGCTGTGATTTCTAACAAGCTCTGTACCTATGTGTGTAAATGAACCCAATTAAATGTCTTTAAGCATCAATAATAAAAACTAAAGTTTTAGGCAGGTGTGGAAGAAATGCTACAAAGTAAGAATGCTTTCAAAAATAGAAGTGTTAATAGTTTATTAATATTAATTAATAAAATTAAAAGGGAATTAAACAGAAATCGAAATATTTGGTGTAGGCATACTGTGCCTTCAAAGCAGCATAAATTTTTCTAGGTACACTTGCACACAGTTTCTATAGAAACCTGGTAGGGAGGTTGTTACAAACATCTTGCAGAGATAATCACAGAACCTTAGTGGATGTAGACTTGCTCAAATCCTTCCGTCTCTTCATCTAATCTCAGACAGACGCAATTATGTCAAGATCGGGGTTCTGTGGAGACCAAATAATCACTTTCAGGACTCCTTAGGAGAGATTTATAAAGACAGGCGCTTTCTGCTCCGGTCTTGATATTTCCTGTACTACTGAAGGATGGACCACATTTATGACAAGTTGCAGGCCTCATCATAAATTAGGCACATCCTGCTGTAGTTCATGCACCTAAACAGAAATCTATGCCTTAGATTTCTGGCTTCATTTGAACCAGAAGACTGGCATAAATGAAGATAAGTATGTCTCTGATGTTGGCCACGCCCGTTCCCTGCCCTTATCATGCCCCTTTTTGGAAAAGTGATGAGAGCGGCATAAAAAGAGGAACTTGCAAAAAAGTTACATTTAAGAAATCACAAACACACAGTTTGAGACTTTTTAAAGCCGCTTTTTGGGTGCACGTGAGATGATAAATCTCCCCTCTTGTTCTTCTTTAAACTCAAGACAGTTCTTAATGACATTGGCTGTATTTTTGGGATCACTGTCCTACTGCAGAATACATTTGGAACCAATGAGATGGCTTCCTGATGGTATTGCATGATGAGTAAATATTAATCCTGCCCAATTCTTTTCCTTTATTTGCTGAAAACTTAGTGCAACAGATGGAAGACACACCATTAGGGATGAGTGAACCCGGACTGCCGGACATTTGGATGTCCATGTATCAAACCCGGATTTTGGCGCTAAAGTCCATGTCCATTGTTCATACTTTAAATAAAGCTTGTTGAAAGGCTGCAGCGCAGCCAAAAATGAATTAAGCTGTGGGCACTCGGAAGCCTTCACAGTCATGCCTAGTATTGGCAGGGCTGTGATTGGCCGGCACACCATGTGACCATGCATAAATAAATGCTGGATCACATGGTGCGCCGCCATTCTGCTCTGATTAGTGTAGACACAGGATGCTGCTGCAGGCAAGGAGAGTGTTAGGCCTTTATTTTATTTTTTCTGTACAATCCTACTCCTTTGCACCAGTAACAGGGAGATGTAATAGTTAATCAGTCTGGTAAATGTGTGGGTGAGACATACCTATTTTTCACTTTCCATTGTCAAAGGGATATATAATAGTTATCCAGCTGGTTAATAGGGATGGTGTGTCCTACCTTTTTTTTTGTTTTATAATACACTGTACTTGCCATCGTCAAAGGGAAAATATAATAATTATCCAGCCGGTTAATTGGGTCATTGTTATATATATATATATATATATATATATATACAGTTGTGTTCAAAATTATTCAACCCCCAATGCTGTAAAGGGTTTTAGGGAATTTAGTGTACATTTGTAATTGTGTTCAGAATGAAATCTTACAAGGACTTTTTAAAGAACCAAATTCAACTAAAATGACATCAATTGTTTTTGTAATACAGTATTAAATGTTTTTTTTGTGATTTCTTCATTGACACAATTATTTAACCCCTTAAAGACTACCACTCTTAAGAACAGAGGTTCATTCAAGTGTTTTCGATCAGGTATTGAAAACACCTGTGGATGTCAAGGAGCAGCAATCAAGCATAATAAGCACCAATTAGGCAGATTTAAAATGACTGTGATACTCAGCTCCTTCTAGACATTTACTGGTGTGTTTACAAACATGGTGAAGTCAAGGAAGACAAGAGAAGAGGTGAGTTTCTCTTCACAGGAAGGGCAATGGCTATAAGAAGATTGAAAAGATGTTAAACATACCAAGAGACACCATAGGAAGCATCATTCGCAAATTCAAGGCAAAGGGCACTGTTGAAACGCTACCTGGTCGTGGCAGAAAGAAGATGCTGACTTTGACTGCTGTGCGCTACCTGAAGCGCAAAGTGGAGAAAAGTCCCCGTGTGACTGCTGAGGAACTGAAAAAAGGTTTGTCAGGTGCGGGTACTGAAGTTTCAGCTCAGACAATAAGGCGCACACTGCGTAATGAAGGCCTCCATGCCAGAACTCCCAGGCGCACCCCCTTGCTGTCTCCAAAGAATAAGAAGAGTCGACTGCAGTATGCCAAAAGTCATCTGGACAAACCAGAAAAGTTTTGGGATAGTGTTCTGTGGACTGATGAAACAAAATTAGAATTGTTTGGGCCCATGGATCAATGCTATGTTTGGAGGAGAAAGAACAAGGCCTATAAAGAAAAGAACACCTTGCCTACTGTAAAGCATGGCGGGGGGTCAATCATGCTTTGGGGCTGTTTTGCTTCTACAGGTACAGGGATGCTTCAGCGTGTGCAAGGTACCATGAATTCTCTTCAGTACCAGGAGATATTGGATGCAAATGTGATGCAGTCCATCACAAACCTGAGGCTTGGGAGACGTTGGACCTTTCAACAGGACAATGATCCCAAGCATACCTCCAAGTCCACTACAGCATGGTTGCAGATTAAAGGCTGGAACATTTTGAAGTGGCCATCGCAGTCACCAGACTTAAATCTGATTGAGAACCTCTGGTGGGACTTAAAGAAAGCAGTTGCAACGTGCAAGCCTAAGAATGTGACTGAACTGGAGGCTTTTGCCCATGAAGAATGGGCGAAAATACCCATAGATCGCTGCAAGACACTTGTGTCAAGCTATGCTTCACGTTTAAAAACTGTTATAACTGGAAAAGGATGTTGTACTAAGTACTAAGATTGAATGTCACTTGGGGGTTGAATAAAACTGATAATGATGTGAGCGCAGAAAAGACATTTGTGGTTATTTCATTATAAATGTTATGTTATATTTGTCTGACTTACAAATGCCTGTTTTGAATGAACCCGTTGTTGAAGCCTTTATATCTGCTGTAAAAACAGACATTGTATTGTATAAGGCAAATTGTACTAAGAAACATTTTCTGCATCCTAATCTCACCAGGGAGGAGATTGGAGCGCTTGATGAATTGAGGGACAGCTGTTCCCTCACTGTCAAACCTGCTGACAAGGGGGGAGCCGTTGTTGTACTCGACACTCAGAAATACATGGCGGAGATCAGGCAACAGCTTAGTGACACAGATGTATATGAAGCTGTGGACTCTGACACGAGGTTTTGTATTGCACAGTTGATCCAACAATGTCTTTCTGAGGCCACCATGGCTGGTACCATTGACGAGGACCTTGGTGCATACCTCACGGTGAGCCATCCCAGAACTCCCGTGATCTATGTGTTGCCCAAGATCCATAAGTCGCTGGTTGACCCCCCTGGTCGGCCTATTGTGTCAGGCTCCGAATCCATTTTCTGCAATATGGCCATCTTTTTGGATCATGTTTTGCGTTCTTTTGCTGTGGGGGCTTCGTCGTTTATTTTAGACACAACTGACTTTCTATGTAGACTAGAGTCCATTGATCTTGGTTCCTATCCTGGGGCCATAGTAGCTTCATTTGACATTGTTTCATTATACACCTCCATTAACCATGACTTGGGGATACGATCAATAAAGCGCATGCTGGAGATGTCTTCTTTGACCGCTCCAGCGTGTGACTTTGTGATCTCATTGTTACACATTGTACTCCATGAGAATTATTTCCTATTTCAGGATCAGTTTTACAGACAAAAACTCGGAGTGGCGATGGGTTCTAATGCCGCATTGACCTATGCCAATATCGTTATGGGATGCTTTGAGGAGAGCTTCGTCTATGTGTCCCACCACTTTAGCCAAGTGCTGCCGTGGTGGCGATACATAGACGATGTCTTCCTCATCTGGACAGCCAGCCCAGCAGAGTTGCTTGATTTCCAGTTTACCTTGAATAGGTTTAATAAGGATATACAGTTCACTTTAGTGTATCCACATGATGAGATCGAATTCTTGGACACAACGGTTAAACTCTGTAACAATAAACTGTCCACCTTGCTATTCACAAAACCGACAGATAGGAACACCATTCTTAGGTATGAGAGTAACCATCCCTAGCATATGACCAGACACCTTCCCTTTTCACAATTCCTAAGAGCTAGAAGAATCACATCTGATGAGACTATCTTGAATCAGACTTTGGACACTATGGTTGATAGATTTAGGTTACGGGGGAATCGAGATCTGGATAGACAGAGAAGTACGAGATCTGGATAGACAGGCTCTGCTACACAAAAAAACAAAGACACAAACACAGAATAGGTTCCCATTTATTTCCACCTTTGGCGAACAAAGCACTGTCATGAAACGCATTATCAGTAGAGATGAGCGAAGAACTGGATGATCGGGTTCGAGAAGTTCGGCCGAACTTCCCGAAAATGTTCAGGTTCGGGATCCGAAGTCAATGGGGACCCAAACTTTTGGGCACTAAAAAGGCTGTAAAATAGTCCAGGAAAGGGCTAGAGGGCTGCAAAAGGTAGCAAAATGTAGGTAAATGCCCTGCAAACAAATGTGGATACGGAAATGAATTAAAATAAAATAAAATAAATAAAAATTAACCAATATCAATTGGAGAGAGGTCCCATAGCAAAGAATAATGCGTCATATCACCCACCACTGGAGAAGGCCACTCAGTTATTTCAGCCCAGCACTCAGACAGAGGATACAGGTCCCACAGCAAGGAATCATGCGTCATATCACCCACCACTGGAGAAGGCCACTTTCAGTTATTTCGGCCCCAGCACCCAGACCGAGGATACAGGTCCCACAGCAAGGAATCATGCGTCATATCACCCACCACTGGAGAAGGCCACTTTCAGTTATTTTGGCCCCAGCACCCAGACAGAGGAGAGAGGTCCCACAGCAAGGAATCATGCGTCATATCACCCTCCACTGGAGAAGGCCACTTTCAGTTATTTCGGCCCCAGCACCCAGACAGAGGAGAGAGGTCCCACAGCAAGGAATCATGCGTCATATCACTCACCACTGGAGAAGGCCACTTTCAGTTATTTCGGCCCCAGCACCCAGACAGAGGAGAGAGGTCCCACAGCAAGGAATCATGCGTCATATCACCCACCACTGGAGACGGCCACTTTCAGTTATTTCGGCCCAGCACCCAGACTGAGGATACAGGTCCCACAGCAAGGAATCATGCGTCATATCACCCACCACTGGAGAAGGCCATTTTCAGTTATTTCGGCCCAGCACCCAGACAGAGGATACAGGTCCCACAGCAAGGAATCATGCGTCATATCACCCACCACTGGAGAAGGCCACTTTCAGTTATTTAGGCCCCAGCACCCAGACAGAGGAGAGAGGTCCCACAGCAAGGAATCATGCGTCATATCACCCACCACTGGAGAAGGCCACTTTCAGTTATTTCGACCCCAGCACCCAGACAGAGGAGAGAGGTCCCACAGCAAGGAATCATGCGTCATATCACCCACCACTGGAGAAGGCCACTTTCAGTTATTTCGGCCCCAGCACCCAGACAGAGGAGAGAGGTCCCAGAGCAAGGAATCATGCGTCATATCACCCACCACTGGAGATGGCCACTTTCAGTTATTTCGGCCCAGCACCCAGACTGAGGATACAGGTCCCACAGCAAGGAATCATGCGTCATATCACCCACCACTGGAGAAGGCCACTTTCAGTTATTTCGACCCAGCACCCAGACCGAGGATACAGGTCCCACAGCAAGGAATCATGCGTCATATCACCCACCACTGGAGAAGGCCACTTTCAGTTATTTAGGCCCCAGCACCCAGACAGAGGAGAGAGGTCCCACAGCAAGGAATCATGTGACATATCACCCTCCACTGGAGAAGGCCACTTTCAGTTATTTCTGGCCCCAGCACCCAGACAGAGGAGAGAGGTCCCACAGCAAGGAATCATGCGTCATATCACCCACCACTGGAGAAGGCCACTTTCAGTTATTTCGGCCCCAGCACCCAGACAGAGGAGAGAGGTCCCACAGCAAGGAATCATGCGTCATATCACCCACCACTGGAGACGGCCACTTTCAGTTATTTCGGCCCAGCACCCAGACTGAGGATACAGGTCCCACAGCAAGGAATCATGCGTCATATCACCCACCACTGGAGAAGGCCATTTTCAGTTATTTCGGCCCCAGCACCCAGACAGAGGAGACAGGTCCCACAGCAAGGAATCATGCGTCATATCACCCACCACTGGAGAAGGCCACTTTCAGTTATTTCGCCCCAGCACCCAGACAGAGGAGACAGGTCCCACAGCAAGGAATCATGCGTCATATCACCCACCACTGGAGAAGGCCACTTTCAGTTATTTAGGCCCCAGCACCCAGACAGAGGAGAGAGGTCCCACAGCAAGGAATCATGCGTCATATCACCCACCACTGGAGAAGGCCACTTTCAGTTATTTCGACCCCAGCACCCAGACAGAGGAGAGAGGTCCCACAGCAAGGAATCATGCGTCATATCACCCACCACTGGAGAAGGCCACTTTCAGTTATTTCGGCCCCAGCACCCAGACAGAGGAGAGAGTCCCAGAGCAAGGAATCATGCGTCATATCACCCACCACTGGAGATGGCCACTTTCAGTTATTTCGGCCCAGCACCCAGACTGAGGATACAGGTCCCACAGCAAGGAATCATGCGTCATATCACCCACCACTGGAGAAGGCCACTTTCAGTTATTTCGACCCAGCACCCAGACCGAGGATACAGGTCCCACAGCAAGGAATCATGCGTCATATCACCCACCACTGGAGAAGGCCACTTTCAGTTATTTAGGCCCCAGCACCCAGACAGAGGAGAGAGGTCCCACAGCAAGGAATCATGTGTCATATCACCCTCCACTGGAGAAGGCCACTTTCAGTTATTTCGGCCCCAGCACCCAGACAGAGGAGAGAGGTCCCACAGCAAGGAATCATGCGTCATATCACCCACCACTGGAGAAGGCCACTTTAAGTTATTTCGGCCCCAGCACCCAGACAGAGGAGAGAGGTCCCACAGCAAGGAATCATGCGTCATTTCACCCACCACTAGAGAAGGCCACTTTCAGTTATTTCGGCCCCAGCACCCAGACAGAGGAGAGGTTCATTCAACTTTGGGTTGCACCGCAAGATCATGGTTAAAGTTAAAAAATGAGGATTTAATAAAGAAGTGCCCCGGAGCACAAGAATACATGGTTGAGGGGGAGGCAGTTATAAATGTCTATTCTGCACAAGGGAGGCACAGGTCCTGTGGGATCCATGCCTGGTTCATTTTTATGAACGTCAGCTTGTCCACATTGGCTGTGGACAGGCGGCTGCGTTTGTCAGTAATGACGCCCCAAGCCGTGCTGAATACACGTTCAGACCAAACGCTGGCCGCCGGGCAGGCCAGCACCGCCAAGGCATAAAATGCTAAATCTGGCCGCGTGGCCAATTTGGAGACCCAGGAGTTGAATGGGGCCGAACCATCAGTCAGTACGTGGAGGGGTGTGCTGACGTACTGTTCAACCATGTTAGTGAAATGCTGCCTCCTGCTAACACGTTCCGTATCAGGTGGTGGTGCAGTTAGCTGTGGCGTGGAGACTAAACTTTTCCACATTTCTGCCATGCTAACCCTGCCCTCGGAGGAGCTGGCCGTGACACAGATGCGTTGGCAACCTCTTGCTCCTCCTCTGCCTTCGCCTTGGGCTTCCACCTGTTTCCCTGTGACAGTTGGGAATGCTCTCAGGAGCGCGTCTACCAGCGTGCGCTTGTACTCGTGCATCTATCCTATCATGCTCCAGTGCAGGAAGTAAGGTGGGTACATTGTCTTTGTACCGGGGATCCAGCAGGGTGGCAACCCAGTAGTCCGCACACGTTAAAATGTGGGCAACTGTGCTGTCATTGCGCAGGCACTGCAGCATGTAATCGCTCATGTGTGCCAGGCTCCCCAGAGGTAAGGACAAGCTGTCCTCTGTGGGAGGCGTATCGTCATCGTCCTCCGTATCCCCCCAGCCACGCACCAGTGATGGGCCTGAGCTGTGTCGGGTGCCACCCCGCTGTGAATCTGCTTCATCCTCATCCTCCTCCACCTCCTCCTCATCCTCCTCGTCCTCCAGTAGTGGGCCCTGGCTGGCCACATTTGTACCTGGCCTCTGCTGTTACAAAAAAACTCCCTCTGAGCCACTTCTAACAGACTGGCCTGAAAGTGCTAAAAATGACCCCTCATCCTCCTCCTCCTCCTCCTGGGTCACCTCCTCTTCCATCATCGCCCTAAGCGTTTTCTCAAGGAGACATAGAAGTGGTATTGTAACGCTGATAACGGTGTCATCGCCACCGGCCATGTTGGTGGAGTACTCAAAACAGCGCAACAGGGCACACAGGTCTCGCATGGAGGCCCAATCATTGGTGGTGAAGTGGTGCTGTTCCGCAGTGCGACTGACGCGTGCGTGCTGCAGCTGAAACTCCACTATGGCCTGCTGCTGCTCGCACAGTCTCTCCAGCATGTGCAAGGTGGAGTTCCACCTGGTGGGCACGTCGCATATGAGGCGGTGAGCGGGAAGGCCGAAGTTCCGCTGTAGCGCAGACAGGCAAGCAGCGGCAGGATATAAACGCCGGAAGCGCGCACAGACGGCCCGCACTTTATGCAGCAGCTCTGACATGTCGGGGTAGTTGTGAATGAACCTCTGCACCACCAAATTCAGCACATGCGCCAGGCAAGGGATGTGCGTCAAACCGGCTAGTCCCAGAGCTGCGACGAGATTTCGCCCATTATCGCACACCACCAGGCCGGGCTTGAGGCCCACCGGCAGAAATCACTCGTCGGTCTGTTGTTCATAACCCCGCCACAACTCCTGCGCGGTGTGGGGCCTGTCACCCAAACATATGAGTTTCAGAATGGCCTGCTGACGTTTACCCCGGGCTGTGCTGAAGTTGGTGGTGAAGGTGTGTGGCTGACTGGATGAGCTGGTGGAAGCAGAGGAGGAGGAAGCTGAGTAGGAGGAGGAGGCTACAGGAGGCAAAGAATGATGCCCTGCGATCCTTGGCGGCGGAAGGACGTGCGCCAAGGAACTCTCCGCCTGCGGCCCAGCCACCACTACATTTACCCAGTGTGCAGTTAGGGAGATATAGCGTCCCTGGCCGTGCTTTCTGGTCCACGTATCTGTGGTTAGGTGGACCTTGCCACAGATGGCGTTGCACAGTGCACACTTGATTTTATCGGATACTTGGTTGTGCAGGGAAGGCACGGCTGTCTTGGAGAAGTAGTGGCGGCTGGGAAGAACATACTGTGGGACAGCCATGGACATCAGCTGTTTGAAGCTGTCTGTGTCCACCAGCCTGAATGACAGCATTTCAAAGGCCAGTAGTTTAGAAATGCTGGCATTCAGGCCCAGGGCTTGAGGGTGGCTAGGTGGGAATGTATGCTTTTTCTCCAAGGTTTGTGAGATGGAGAGCTGAAGGCTGCTCTGTGACATGGTGGAGATGCTTGGTGACGCAGGTGGTGTTGTCGGTGGCACATCCTCTGTTTGGTGGGCGGCAAGTGCCAACATTCCTCCCGAGGTGGAGGAAGAGGCCGAGGCAGCAGCAGAAGAGGGAGCAGGGGGAGCCAGAGTGAGTTCCTTGCTTTTAAGGTGTTTACTCCACTGCAGTTCATGCTTTGCATGTAGATGCCTGGTCATGCAGGTTGTGCTAAGGTTCAGAACGTTAAAGCCTCGCTTCAGGCTCTGATGGCACAGCGTGCAAGCCACTCGGTCTTGTCGTCAGCACATTGTTTAAAGAAGTGCCATGCCAGGGAACTCTTTGAAGCTGCCTTTGGGGTGCTCGGTCCCTGGTGGCGGTGGCCAGGAGCAGGCGAACTCTCTTAAAGGCGGCTGTTCTTCTTTTGCCCCCTGCTCTCTCTTTTGCTACGCTGTTGGCTCGGTCTCACCACTGCCTCTTCCTCTGAATTATGAAAGTCAGTGGCACGACCTTCATTCCATGTGGGGTCTAGGACCTCATCGTCCCCTGCATCGTCTTCCACACAGTCACTGCTAAATACTGCTAAAGTCCAAGCAACAGAGGAGAAATCACTGTTAGAAATCAAATCCAGAAAAAATCTTTTAAAATGTTAAAAAAAATTGTGGGCAGGCACACAAAAAATATGGTATCATGCAAAATATAGTATCATATCATGTAAAATTTATTTTATTACACACATCCATTAACATTCATCCCAAATGCTGTTTCTTAATGCAACGGTATATTTCCTTTATATAAAATAAAATAAAATTAATATAATCCACAAGTAACACCTAATAGTATCACTGAAATCGCCTAATGATGGTAGTCATAGGTATTCATACAATTTATATATAATCATAAGTTCATGTAGATATCTTTAGAGTTCGTAAAATTGTGTATTTAAAAGTTCACAAGTTCACAGATATTTACCAGCACTCCATATCCCTTTAAAAGTCTTAGGTTCGTTCGTGAATTGGGATCCGTATAAATTCAAAAAAACAACTGTTATGAATTCCTCATGTGCGGTGATCAATTTTGTTAATTTTTATGCAGCATCCCTGTTGTAGATATTAGGGAGATTATACTCACGGTCTGTAGGTGTCTTGTTCACGCGGCGTCCCGCGCCACACTGACCTGAATAAAGACTCGTGCTGCAGTCTCTGCTTGCTGTGTGCGATCTTGGCGTCTTACGTGACCTGCTTCGGTCATGTGACTCCACACTTCCTCTCTCTTCTCCTCTATAGTGACGGCTTAGTAACCATGCAGTATGTTGTTAAACCAATTCGGACTTTCAAGTATTCCTTCTTGGAGCGCTCCAGATTATATTAAAATACTTTATCTCTTCGCTTGCCGCATACTAGATTACATCATACGCTTTTCAAAGCTCTCAGGCTTCATCATCAGTGGTCCGCTATTGAGCCGTCTATTTAAATATATTATCAATACTGTTAGAAATCGAGTCAGGAATAATCACCGGTAAAACCTGCTTTTACTTTCACTTTCAGCTGCATTCACTGCATCCCTATTTCTATTAGTGATATCTTCCCCTGTACAGAACATACTGCTGCCAAACCAGAGATATTAGCAGCTAAAGCAACTGGCAGCGCTATAGCTGCACAGGAAAGGGCTGAACCTCTCTGCATGCAGACATTCTAGCTGGTGACTGCATGCAGAAAGGTTCTGTAGACAGGGCTGCCATCAGAAATTTCGGGGCCCCTTACACAGCTCAAGGCCTGGCCCCCCCCCCCCCCGCCGCCCCCTCCCCGACACTGCCCCAGTGGAGGATCCAGAGCCTGGTCTTTGGAGGGGCACTTCCCCCAGGAATAGGAGATCATGGGGCCCCTGTGTCCCGTCCACCCTCAAGCCACACCCATACAAACAGATGACTATGGAGATGCCCAGTGGCGTACACACAATCCATGGGGCCCCCTCTTCGTCGCGGCCCCCCCCCAACCCTCCGGATCACCATTATCTCATAACTGTCTGAGTTCAGATGTTATAGATGTTACCTGCAGTCCTATGTAACACCCCACATAACACAACTATTGTGTCATGTGGGGTGTTACATAGGACTGCAGGGAACATATACTACATTATCTGCGCACAGACAGTTATCACTGTTATCTGGTATGTTACATAGGACTGCAGGTGACAAATTAAAATGTAGTTGCCAAATTTAAAATACATAGGATTATGATAAATACTTGGGGGAGATGAGACGCAGGTGACAGTAGTGAGCCCGCTGTACATATAGAGGAATCCAGCACCACCTACCTCTTACATCCAGTTTCCTCTTCTCCTCCGTTTGACCCTGACCGCCATCACAAATTCCTCCAGCCACATTTAGTCTCTGCAGAGTTTGTTACACAGACATGTTAGATTTCTCATAATTGGGGTAATTTATCAAACTGGTGTAAAGTCATTTGCCCCCCCCCACTGCCTCATATTAATTAATTTGCCTCCCCACACTGCCCCCATATTAATTAATTTGCCCCCACACTGCCCCCATATTAATTGATTTGCCCCCACACTGCCCCCATATTAATTAATTTGCCCCCACACTGCTCCATATTCATTAATTTGCCCCCATATTAATTAATGTGTCCCCTCACTGCCTCATATTAATTAATTTGCCCCCACATTGCTCCATAATAATTTATCCCCACACTGCCCCCATATTAATTAATTTGCCTCAAGCACTGCCTTATATTAATTAATTTGCCCCCCACTCTGCCTCATATTAATTAATTTGCCCCCACACTGCCTCCATATTAATTGATTTGCCCCCACATTGCTCCATAATAATTTGTCCCCACACTGCCCCCATATTAATTAATTTGCCCCCCACACTGCCTCATATTAATTCATTTTCCACTCCCCCCCATTGCTCCATAATAATTCATTTGTCCCCACACTGCCCCATATTAATTAATTTGCCCCCACACTGCCTCATATTAGTTCATTTTGCCTCCCACACTGCCTCATATTAATTCATTTTCCACCCCCATTGCTCCATAATAATTAATTTGTCCCCACACTGCCCCCATATTAATTAATTTGCCCCCCACATTGCTCCATAATAATTCATTTGTCCCCACACTGCCCCCATATTAATTAATTTGCCCCCACAGTAATTGTAATAAACTTACCTGCTCCTCCTGTCCTGGCTCTGTCTGGATGATGACTCTCCTGCGTTCCGGCCTCCGAGTCTCTTGAAGTTCTGGCACGCACGGCGCGCGCATGTTCCCACGAGATCTGCCGCGAGAGTTCACAGGTCTCGCGGGATTGACGCCGTCCGCCGTGCTCGCTGCTGTCCGGGCCCAGTGGTGCAGATCTGATTCTGGGGTGCCGGGCTATATGTACACAACATTACCCCGCTGGGGGGGATTTGACCATGCCTGTCCCCACCGCTTCCTACGCACATGGCTCCAGGTCTAGCGGCCACAAAAAAATAAAAAAGGCTCGGGACCGGCCGGGCCCCCCCAGGGTCCGGGCCCCTTACTGGGGTATGGGCTGTACCCCCCTGATGGCGGCCCTGTCTGTAGATGACACTATTATGGGGATCTGTGGGTGACACGGTTATAGAGGGGATCTGTGGATGACGCACTGTTATTGGGGACCTGTGGATGACACACTGTTCGTTTCAATAGTTTTTATTTCCATTTTCAATTTGCAAGAATGTACAGAATTCGGGGAGTACCCGAAGCTTTTACATTGTTTAAGACACAATTACAAACAGTGCTTCGGAAAACATAGAAGCACATATTCAACATAGGAAACACAGTTTACATAAAGAAAAAAAAAAAAAAACATTGCCTTACAAATATTCGTGTTATAAATCAAAAGGTTGCCTGCCTATGCCAGTTCTAGAACAGATCCCAAGGTGCGGGAGTGCATAGCTTCCCATGCCCACAGTATAACCCATCCAGCTGTACTTGGTAGGGCCGAGTAAGTTACGGGGAGGAGCATAAGGGGGATCGCGCCCACGAGGCCCAGTGTGACTGAAATTTGGTGAAACCACCCTTCCCTAACAAGATGAAATTCTCATATGAATATGTATTATTCAGAGCAGGGATTACATCAGTAAGAGGTGGAACATCCGTGGTTTTCCATCTCCTCAGCAATACCAGTTTTGCTGTGACACAGAAAATACAAAAAAACTGCCTGTAAGAAGACAGCAGGAGATCAACTCCAATGAATAGCAATACGAGTTGTGGATTCCAGTTAATCTTAATGGGTAGTATTCGAATCAGCAAGTCGCGACAAGCTGACCAGTAATTTTGTATGATAGGACATTTCCATAACACATGGTATAAAGTGCCCCTGCAACCGCACCCTCTCAAACAACAGTTAGAGACCGATGCATACATATGCGCCAACCTGTCAGGGGTATAGTACCATCTGAGAACCGTCTTCAGTGCAGATTCGACATGCGATATACACGACAAGTGTTTGTGTATCATGCTAATAGCGCGTGTCCATTCCGTGTCTGAAAACGGTTGACCCAGAGTTGCCTCCCAAGCCATCATTGGGTGGAAGCGCTTAAACTGAGACGTGTGTAAGATTGCATTGTACAAGGGCTTTAGTCCCTTTGAATTATCCATGATATACACTTTTGCTAACTTATCCATTTTAACTCCTGTGGGGCATAGGCCCTGGATTAGGTGCCGAATTTGGAGGTATTTATAAAAGTCTCTCGCTGAGAGAGAGTATTTTTCACACAGAGAGTAAAAAGGTTGCAGTGTTCCTTGCTCCATCAGGTCTCCTATACAATGAATTGAGTGCGATTGCCAGGATGACAGGTCAGAGTGGGGTAGCAGAGATTGGATCATTGAGACGGGGATAGATGCGTGGGGAAGAGTGGGGAGTTCGTCCACATCCGCCAGTGCATGGTATTTAGACCATGTAGCAAGAGACGCTCGAACAGTAAGGCTAAGACCTTGTTCCAAAAAGCAAGGTCTAGTAAGTATCTAGTAAGATAAGGAATTTAAATGTTCCTCTAAATGTACCCACAGTATGTCCAAAGATGGCCCAACCCAGCCCCTCAACATAGAAACCAATGTCGTTATATAGTATAGTTTCAGATCTGGCAAGGCTAAGCCGCCTTTAAGTCGCTCTCTGGTGATAATAGTATGGGCAATCCTCGGGCGCTTATTTCCCCAGGTGTACTTGGGGAGTAAAGCATGCGCTCTTGAAAAGAACCTTTCTGGAAGGCATATGGGCAGGGTGCGATATACT
The DNA here is from genome assembly GCA_033119425.1 of Bufotes viridis. Lineage (NCBI taxonomy): Eukaryota > Metazoa > Chordata > Amphibia > Anura > Bufonidae > Bufotes > Bufotes viridis. The sequence continues at coordinate 154,951,634 of CM065593.1, read as the reverse complement.
GTAAGTAAAGAAACTTCGGGAGGGTGAACATTTTAAATGAGGCTATTCTGCCAAGTCATGAGGCATCATATTTAGCGTATTCCGCAAGTTCCTTTTCTGTGGATAAGAGGAGCGATTCGTAATTTAGAGTATAAAGGTGAGACATGGATATGGTCATATTTGTGCTTAGGTATTTAATACTGCGAGGCTACCAATCGAATGGCCAGTCCCTCTGAAAGCTCGCCGCCACATTCTCTGGGATATTAACCAATAGTGCTTGTGTTTTAGCGGAGTTCAAATTATAATACGAAAGTTCCCCATAGCGGGAGATTTGGTCCATCACCACCCCTAAAGATTGTTCCGGGTTAGTAAGAGATAGAAATACATCATCTGCATATAAAGATATTGTATGTGACCGCCCTCTGATCTCTACCCCAAAAATGTCTGTGTCCTGTCTAATCGCTTGGGCCAACGGTTCCATAGCTATAATAGATATAAGGGGCGACAGAGGGCAGCCCTTCCTTGTTCCATTCGTATGAACAAACAAATCCGACAGGGCCCCATTAGCAAAGGTCCTGGCAGTGGGATTGCTCTACAAAGCCACAATAGCAGTAAGAATGGGACCATTAAATCCCAACCTCTGGAGCACTGAGAAGGCGAACAACCAGCGAAGCCTGTCAAACGCCTTCTCGGCGTCCAAGGCCATAGCTAACATGGGAACTCCGCAGACCCTCATGTGATGTAACACCTCCAACAAACATCTAGTATTATAAATAAGTCTGCCGAGACGGAACAAAGCCAGCCTGATTAACATGTAATATAGAGGGGAGAACTTTTGCCATTCTAATAGCTAATAATTTAGCATAAATGTTTACATCTTGATTCAGTAGGGAAATGGGCCTGAAGCCTGCAGGTTCTCAGATGGCAGGTCCCCAGAATCCATAGCTTCCTGGCAAAAGTTTTTCAGGTATGGGCTCAATAAGATCTTAAGATGTTTATAATAATGGTTGGCAAACCCATCTGGCCCAGGGGCCTTGTCGCTGGGAAGAGACGCAATCACAGTCTCTACTTCCTCCGTTGAAATAGGAGAGTTGAGGGTCTGAAGTTGGGTGCTGGTTAGCCTAGGTAGGTGTAAGGAGTTTAGATAGGAGTCAACCATATCTCCCAGTGCTGTCGGGGCAGGATGAGAGTTTTTTAAATTATACAGATCATAATAGTACACCTGGAACCCATTTGCTATATCTAAAGGGGAATAAAGCTTCTCTTGGGAGACTTTTTTTAACATCCCTGTTAGCGAATCTATGATACGTAAAACACTAAACAAGAAAGGATTTTCATGGGAGGATACCACAGAGGAAGCTACTGCTGTCCAAAAATAACATTGCTGCACGTTTACAGTTTGCACAAGAGCCGCTGGATGTTCCACAGCAGTACTGGCAAAATATTCTGTGGACAGATGAAACCAAATATGAGTTGTTTGGAAGAAACACACAACACTATGTGTGGAGAAAAAGAGGCACAGCACACCAACATCAAAACCTCATCCCAACTGTGAAGAATGGTGGTGGGGGCATCATGGTTTGGGGCTGCTTTGCTGCGTCAGGGCCTGGACGGATTGCTATCATCGAAGGAAAAATGAATTACCAAGTTTATTAAGACATTTTGCAGTAGAACCTACTGCCATCTGTCCACCAGCTGAAGCTCAACAGAAGATGGGTGTTGCAACAGGACAACGACCCAAAGTATAGAAGTAAATCAACAACAAAATGGCTTAAACAGAAGAAAATACGCCTTCTGGAGTAGCCCAGTCAGAGTCCTGACCTCAACCCGATTGAGATGCTGTGGCATGACCTAAAGAAAGCGATTCACACCAGACATCCCAAGAATATTGCTTAACTGAAACAGTTCTATAAAGAGGAATGGTCAAGAATTACTCCTGACCGTTGTGCACGTCTGATCTGCAACTACAGGAAACGTTTGGTTGAAGTTATTGCTGCCAAAGGAGGTTCAACCAGTTATTAAATGCAAGGGTTCACATACTTTTTCCACCTGCACTGTGAATGTTTACATGGTGTGTTCAATAAAAACATGGTAACATTTAATTCTTTGTCTGTTATTAGTTTAAGCAGACTGTGATTGTCTATTGTTGTGACTTAGATGAAGATCAGATCACATTTTATGATCAATTTGTGCAGAAATCCATATCATTCCAAAGGTTTCACATACTCTTTCTTGCAACTGTATATCCAGCAACATAGAACGCCTCTGTACAAGCAGCATGTTTTGCATGACTGTGTCTGTTAGGGCCTTGTCAGAGACTTGAAATTGTAAAACAGGCGATTCTCCATCTTCTGCTGGACTATTTGCTAATTTCCCTGCGGCACCACTGCATGGCACGCTTCCCCTCCAGGCCTCAAAAGCCCGCTGTTTACAGTGCGGTGCTTGGCTTTGCAATGACAAGATTGGGGCCCCCGGAGACCCTTGCTGGGTGATGTATGTGGCAGCCTGTGGGGAGTCCTCCGTTGGCCGCCAGGTCTTTGAGGGCACGGAGTCACCTGCTGGTAGTGAAGAGGCCGCGGAATGTGCAGGCGAGGAAGGGCGGGAGACAGGGATGCCACTCACCGGGTCCTGGGTGTCAGTCTGGACCGAGGATCGCGCTGCAGCTGCTGCCTGTGGAGAGTACTCCCTCCTGTCTAAGTCTCCCAGCAACATAGGGTCAGAGAAGGAGCGGTGGAGTACGGGAGCCAGAGGGCTCCTTGAGCAGTCTTGGAGATGCCGCGCGCTGAGTAGAGGAAGAGACTGTGCTTTGGCACCATCTTGTGAGTCCTCGGCCTCCCTGCTGAAGAAGAATTTGGTAAGTTTCGGATGATTAACAACCCGTTTCTTGTCCCCAGTCATCGCTTGTAGGCTACTCCCGTGCAAATGGTGGTGGTGGGAGTGCGCTATGCTGTGTATATGTCGCTTTTCAGCGGTGTCTGTGCAGGAGCACCGGCACTATGCGGTCATCAGCTTCGGCAACCAGACCACGCCCCCGCATGACACACTGTTATGGGGGAACCTGTGGATGACACTGTTATGGGGATCTGTGGATGACACTGTTATGGGGATCTGTGGATGGCACTGTTATGGGGGGATCTGTGGATGACACTATAATGGGAATCTGTGGATGGCACTGTTATGTGAATCTGTGGATGGCACTGTTATGGGGAGTCTGTGGATGACACTGTTATGGGGGGGGGATCTTTGGATGACACATATATAGCATCTTATGCTATATATGTGTCATCCACAGATCCCCCCCATACCAGTGTCCCTGTGAGTGAATTACCCCCAATGCAGGGGGTGGGGGCCGGCATCTGGTGTTGTAATGGCAGCGGGGCCCGCTGCAGTCACTGTATTCTATTACACCGGGCCCCGCTAATTGTAGTATTCATATGTAATGTGTAGGCGTTAAACTATAGAAATCCTCTGCAGCACCCACTTGAAACTCCAGTAGCAGGCAGGCAGGGTGGCAGCGTAACTCACTACGTCATGCATGCAGGGAGTTACGCTGCCACCCGGCCTGCCTGCTATGGGAGTTTCAAGTGAGTGCTGCAGGGGATTGTTATAGTTTAATGCCTACACATTACATATGAATACTACAGTGAGCGGGGCCCGGTGTAATGATATACAGTGACTGCACCGGGCCTCGTTGATTTTTAGATAGTGTTCTTTTTTCTATATATGCAGTAAATTTTAGTACTGTTGTGTCTGCACGGATGCACCAAACGTCAGCTTGCATGCGTTCTGCAGCCCTGAGCACCAATAAGTACCATTTTTTTTACTGGTCGCTTTTGTGCTCAGTTTTCTTTTTTTTGTGTATAAAATACATTTAGTGTTAAATAGAAATCAATTTTAGGTAGTGTTAGTGTAGATTTTTGCACTTACATAATATCTGTGTGCGTTCGTGCGTCCTGCACCTGCTGAGCGTTGATCGGTCTGCCCCTTTTTTGTGTAGTTATCTATCTATCTATCTATCTATAAATCTCCATATACATATATATATAGAATTCAATTTTAGTTAGGTAGTGTTAGTTTAGATTTTTGCATGCACGCAACATCTTTGTGCGTGCATTCTGCAATTTTTTTTAAACTTATTTCTTTTTTCTCTACTCCTTTTCTCTATATTTCAAATTTATTACAAGCCACTTCAAGTATGAAAACATAAAATACACACCCCTCACACTAAATAAAGATTTACACATTTCACATGTCACACCCCTTTAACCGCTACAGGACCGCCAGAGCGGCGGCGGCCCTGTAGCTCTGATCGGACGCATCTAGATGACGCGATGATGCGCGATGATGCGCCTGCACATGCGCAATGCGCGCCGTCGGCGCGCTCGCATGTATTTATACTACAGCCTGCCAGCGCCGATCGCGCGCTGGCAGGCTGTATTTTGCAGAAAAAATCGCAGATCAGACGCTGTTCTGTGAACAGCGTCTGATCTGCTTGCTGGCTGCTCCTCTGGTGGTCCCTTTGCTTGGGACCACCAGAGGAAAAATATCTAAGTGTGCACCAATCACCACACAACCCCCCACGCCCCCACCCCCGTGTCACTGATTAACCCCTGATCTCCCATGTCACCCCCGATCACCCCTGTCACCCCCTGTCACTGATCACCCCTATAAGGCTCATTCAGATGTCCGCATGTGTTTTGCGGATCACGGATCCGCAGATCAGCGGATCCGCAAAGCACGGACACCAGCAATGTGCTTTCCACATTTGCGGATCCGCACATTGCCAGAACTATATAGAAAATGCCTTTTCTTGTCCGCAATTGCGGACAAGAATAGAACATGTTCTATACTTTGCGGATCTCCATTACGGATCCGCAATTACGGATCCGAGCGGGACAAAGTCTGTCCCCATAGAATTGAATGTATCCACAATTCTGTTCCATAAAATTTTGCATGGAACAGAATTGCGGACGCTGAATGAGGCCTTAGGGTCCCTTAGCGATCGCAGCTTTACAGCTTTTCCCTCTTTTTCTTTGTTTGCACATTTTTAGAGATTTTTTCATCCACATTGATCAATGTGAATGAAAAAATCTGTGACGTTCATTTTTTTCTTTCAGCGCAGCGGCTGAACGGAAAAAAAAATTATCATTACCCGTATGGTCAATATAAGGAGAATCGCAAAAACTCCTAATTCTGGCCATACGTGTAATGATTGCGGAGACCCTCAAATGCCAGGGCAATGGAAAATCCTCACAAGTGACCCCATTTTAGAAAGTAGACACCCAAGGTATTCGCTGAGGGGCATAGTGAGTTCATGGAAGTTTTTATTTTTTGACACAAGTTAGCATAAAATGAATTTTTTGAAAAAAAAAATTCAATTTCCGCTAACTTTTGACAAAAAATAAAAAATTCCATGAACTCACTATGCGCCTCAGTGAATACCTTAGGGTATCTACTTTCCGAAATGGGGTCACTTATGGGGTGTTTCTACTGTCTGGGCATTGTAGTACGTCAGGAAACAGGACAGGTACTCACTTTTTTGCACCATAGTTTGTAAACCCTATAACTTTTACCCAAACCAATAAATATACACTTATTGCATTTTTTTTTTTATCAAAGACATGTAGAACAATAAATTTAGAGAAAAATTTTAATTGAAATGTAGCGTTATTTGAAAAATTTTACAACAGAAAGTGAAAAATTTCGTTTTTTTGCAAAAATTTGGTCAAAAAAAAGTAAAATTCCACAAAAAGTTAAAATTTCAGTAGCGACAAAATACCACCAAATGAAAGCTGTATTAGTGAGAAGAAAAGGGGGTAAAATTCATTTGGGTGGTAACTTGTATGACAGAGCAATAAACGGTGAAAGTAGCGTAGTGCGGAATTGTAAAAAGTGGCCTGGTCATTAAGGGGGTTTAAGCTAGGGGGGTTTAAGCTAGGTTGAAGCGGTTAAAATAAAAATGGCCTGTCCATCCCAACAAGTATACTCAGCTGAAGAGGCATATGCCATGCTTGCCTCTGATACTGAGTCTGCCAGTGATGGAGAAGAGGATGCCACTTTCCTCTACTCATCTACCCCCTCATCATCATCATAATCTGCTGATGAGGGACCCTCTAGAAGGCGCCCCAGAACAACAGCTGAGGCAGCCCCCCAGAGTGAGCCCATATGGACCCCACCCCCTGACGGTTATCAGCCCCAAATTCCGGATTTTGAGGGCAGCTCGGGAATACAGATAGACTGTGCGGGCTTCGCTGAACTAGATTTTTTCAAAATCTTCTCTCAAGATTTTGTCAATTTAATGGTGACCCAAACCAATTTATTTGTCCAACAATTCATAGATCAGAAGCCTACATTGGCATACACTGGACCCCTAGGTTGGACCCCAGTGCAGCAGAAATGATGAAGTTTTGGGGACTCGTGCTGCATATGGGCGTTGTAAAGAAGCAAAACATAAGACAATATTGGAGTTCGGACATTTTCTACAAGACTCCAATTTACAGTAAGACAATAACCCGGAAGAGATTTGAGTCAATTCGTAAATTCCTACATTACAATGACAATGCACAGTGCCCACCCCAAAACTACCCAACATTTGACCGTTTGTTCAAGGTTAGGCCTGTCATTGACCACTTTAACACCAAGTTTGCTGAGGTGTACAACCCTGATAAAAATATCAGTGTAGATGAGTCTCTATTATTTTTCAAAGGGGGGATTAGATTCCTCCAGTACCTGCATAGAAAATGGGCAGGGTATGGCATAAAGATTTACAAACGTTGTGAGAGTAGCTCCAGGTAAACTCACAAGTTCCATATTTACAAAGGGAAAGATTCCTGGATAGAACCCCCAGAATGCCCCTCCATCCTAGGAGTTAGTGGGAAGATCGTGTTGGACTTACTGCACCCACTATTAGATAAGGGTTACCACCTCTATGTGGATAACAATTATACCAGCATACCTCTATTCATGTCCCTAACTGCCAGAGGTACTGTGACTTGCAGCACATTGCGCAAATATCAGAGAGGCCTCCCTAGATCCCTGGTAGGGCAACCACTGAGAATGGGTGAAAGTAGGGCTCTCCTCCATGAAAACATGCTGGTGGTTAAGTAGAAGGACTAGAGGGACATCCTTGTAAGGACCACTATTCACACTAACTCCAGCTCCCCTGCTCCTGTATGAGGTACCACAACCACTACCCCCAAACCAGTTTGTATCCTGGACTACAACAGGCACATGGGAGGGGTGGACCTTTCAGATCAACTTCTAAAGCCCTACAGTGCCACATGAAAAATTTTTCAAAACCAGGTCAGGAAGGGTCCCAGTACTTCAGGAAGTCATGGTTCCCGTGTTGTACCTGGGCAATATTTTCCAGGTCAAGCCCCCCAGACAGCAAGGAAGGGAAGGACCCAAAAATGATGCAGGATGTGTTCCAAAAGGGGGATAAGGAAATACACCATTTACCACTGTGAAACTTGCCCTGAAAAACCTGGCCTGTGCATGCAGGAGTGTTTTAAAATCTGCCACTCATCCATGGAGTATTAATTTCATCCATGATATATCCTGTAGTTTTACCACCTTATATCTCTGATTTAGGCCTCTTTCACACGACCGTATGGCTTTTTCAGTATTTTGCGGGCCGTTTTTATCGGATCCGTTTTTCGTTTCCGTTGTGTTTCTGTTTCGGTTCCATTTTTCCATATGGCATATGCAGTATACAGTAATAACATAGAAAAAATTGGGCTGGGCTTAAAATTTTCAATAGATGGTTCTGCAAAAAATGGAACAGATACGGAAGACATACGGATGCATTTCCGTATGCGTTCCGTTTTTTTTGCGGACCCATTGACTTAAATGGAGCCACAGATCGTGATTTGCGGGCAATAATAGGACATGTTCTATTTTTTTTCGGAACAGAAAAACGGAAATACGGAATGCACACGGAACCACACATCAAAATGAATGGTTCCGCATATTGGACCATATACGGAATGCAATAGCTTACAGATCCACTTTTCACCAACCATTACATATTCATTTCTGTGAAACACCTTTTAGGTCAAAAGTGCCCTTTCAACAGCTTAAAATGTTCGTACGGGGGTGCCGTTTCCAAAATAGGGGTCACATCTTGGGGTTTTTAATTTCTGGGGACCTCAGGAATCTTTTAAATGGGACATTGCACCTAAAATCAATTCAGGTCAGCAAAATCTATATTTTGCTGTTTAACTCTAGAGCCCTGCTGTGTGCTCATACATCATTGTTTGAGCACATTTGGGGTGTTGCCATATTCGGGGGAAATGGGGAATAAAATGTTGGGTGCATTTTGTCATGTTACCCTTTGGAAAAGTGAAAAATGTGGATGTAAAGCAACTTTTTTGTGAAAAAAAAAGCAATTTTTCATTTTCACTGCCAAGTGTTTCCTAATTCTAGGAAACACCTTTCAGGTCAAAGTGCTCACTACTCACCTTAAAAGATTCCTTGAGGGGTGTAGTTTCCAAAATGGGGTCACTTTTTGGGGGTTTCCATTGAAGGGCCACCTCAGGGTGTCTTCACATGCGACATAGCTTCCAATTACCATTCAAGCTAAATTTGCTCTCCTAGAGCCATATGGTGCTCCTTCCACTCTGAAGCCTGCTGTGCGCCCATACATAATTTTTTAGCACATATGGAGTGTTTCTGTAAACTCCAGATTCAGGGTAATAGTTTTTGAGTTTTATTTGGCTGTTAACCCTTGATGTGTTGCAGAAAAAATAGATTAAAATTTAAAATCTGCAAAAAAAAAAGTGAAATTTTGAAATTTAATTCCCACTTTCCTTTAATTCTTGCGTGGCACCTAAAGGGTTAACAACATTTGTAAAATCAGTTTTAAATAGCTTGAGTTGTGTCGTTTCTAAAATGGGGTGATTTTATGGGTGGTTTGTAAAATGCCAGCCACATAAAGTGACTTTATAACTGAACTGGTCCTTAAAAAATTGGGTTTTGGAAATCTTCTTAAAAATTTTAAGATTTGCTACTAAACTTCTAAGCCTTCTAACGTCCCAAAAATTTTTATTTGTTTTTTATAAATTAAAATGAAATATTTTTACTCAAATTTACCACTGTCATGAAGTACAATATCTGACGAGAAAACAGTCTCAAAATGGCCTGGATAAGTAAAAGCGTTTTAGCGTTATCACCACATAAAGTGAAACATGTCAGATTTGTTAAAAATGGCCTGGTCCTTAAGGTGAAAATGGCAGGGTCCTGAAGGGGTTAATGGTAATAATCTAATATTGGTTGTATTGTTTCTGTTTGGTGAAGCAAACTAACATTCAGAATACTTTTGATTTTCTTATTTTTCCTGGGAATGTTATGTTTTTCACAACAATGCAGCTCCCTAGCTGTAGCAATCCATCACAAATGTAATTTATTTTCAACCTTTTATTAAATGTAAGCTCAATGACTAGATGTATTTTTGAGCTTCACTGTTCTGCTATATCAACAAATCATGTATGCAGTGGTTGGTCTCTGAGAAGTGCAGAACTGAAATTACAGGATCTAAAATGATACCTGTGGATATTGTGAAAAGGTAGTTTGCAATGTATTGAATCAGTTTGGCACTGTGGAACACCTAGTAGAAGCCATCTAGGCAGTGGTGTAGCTAAAAATGACTCGGCCCACAGCAGATTTTACAATGGGCCCCCCACATGGCCGATTCTAGCTCTTGCACTGCCTGAGGCAAAAATTTTAAGGGCACCCCTCCAATTAAAAAAATAGTATGAAAGCCAAGTAGCCACCGAACTCCGAGACTGTCCTGCCGGATCTGGGGCGTTACAAGTACAGATAATGTTATTGATATCACCTGCAGTCCTATATAACACCATAGGCAACACAGTGATACATCTCTGAGTACAGATACTATAGTAGATGGCAGTCCTATGTAACATCACAAATAACACAGTGATGGCTATCTGAGTACTGAAAATGCAGTAGTGTTACCTGCAGTCCTATGTAAAACCACAGATAACACTAGTGTAGATCATGTGGTAGTGTTACCTACGTCCTGAGTGTGCCTCCCTGTGCCTCTCCCACAGGACTCCATGCTGGCGGCTGCCTCTTCTTCCTTCTTGCCCCACACAGAATGTCCTGATGCAGCTGCATCAAGACATAGTAACATTTTGGGCATGGTAATGGTGACATACATGGACAGACACACACAGGGACAGAAACATCTGTGCCCCTTTTACAGTGGTAATACCCTCTTTGTGTCCCCTCGCAGTACTTATGCCCTCTCTGTGCCCCCTTCAAAGTAGTAATGCACTCTGTGGCCCCTTCATAGCACTAATGGCCATCGTGCCGCCATCACAGTAGTAATGCCCATTGTGCCCCCTTCACAGTAGTAATGCCCACTCTGTGCCCCCATAATAGTTATGCCCCCTCACGGTAGTTATGCCCTCTTTGTGCCCCCTTCACAGTAGTAATGCCCTCTATTTTCCTTCACAGTAGTAATGCCCATTGTGCCCCTTCACAGTAGTAATGTCCTCTGTTCCCCTTCACAGTAGTAATGCCCATTGTGCCCCCTTCACAGTAGTAATGCCCATTGTGACTCTTCATAGTAGTAATGCCCATTGTGCCCTCTACATACAGTAGTAATAATGCCTATTGTGCCCCCTTCACAGTTGTAAGGCCCTCTGTGCCCTCTTTATAGTGGCAATGCCCTTTGTGCCCCCATCATAGTAGTAATGTCCTCTGTGTGCTTTTATAGTAGTAATGCCCTCTGTGCCCTCTTTATAATAGCAATGCCCTCTGTGCCACCTTTATAGTAGCAATGCCCTTTGTGCCCCCACATAGTAGTAATGCTCTCTGTGCGCTTCTATAGTAGTAATGCCCTCTGTGCCCCCTTTGTAGTAGCAATGCCCTTTGTGCCCCATTATGGTAGTAATGCCCTCTGTGCTCCCTTTGTAGTAGTAATCCTCTGTGTGCCCCCTTTGTAGTGGTAATGCCCTCTGTGCCTCCCTTATTATAGTAATACCCTTTATGCCCCCTTTGTAGTAGTAATGCCCTTTCTGTGTTAAAAAAAGAAACAACAAAAATACACAGTACCTACTCACCTTGTCCCGTTCCTGAAGCTCACAGTCCTTTCTCCCCTGTAGACACAGATCGCTCTGCAGCCCTGTGTCGGAAGAGCTTAGGCAGATTCCCGGGCTGCGGGCTCCTCCCACACAGGCCGGCAGTGTGAGAAGTCTCCCTGCTTCACCATTTAGTGCACCACCGGCCTGAAGGAGGGGAGGAGCGCTGATAGCTGTGGTCGGTGAATGACAGGATCGCAGCTCCCAGCCCTCTGTTGAGATGGGGGGACTGTGCAGCTTAAAGGAAACACTGGCGGCATCCACCAGCAGTGTTAAACTGCTGTGTGGATGCCGCGCCCTGTTTTTGCCCTCAGAAAACAGCCCCCCAGAAACTTATTCACAATTCTCATTCCTATGACTAGTAAACAATGATCTCTCAGACCAGGCCCAGCAGCTGCTCCGTCAGTTTCCTATAGTGTCACTGTATATAATGCCATTGTATAATACTGTTCAAGGGGCCCTGACAATAAAATCTATTAGTCCTCCACCTGTGTGGGCCCCTTCTGAGTTTAGGCCCTGTAGCAGCTGCTTCCTCTCCTTCCACTATAGCTACACATCTAGGTTATCTGTTGTATAGAGAGCTTTTGCATTTACCTCTGGCTTTGAAAGAATAGGCCAGGCAATTGAACAACTATGCGACCCTTGCCTTAGCCGTTTCAGTGCTCAACCTTCATAATCCCTCCTTAGACAGCAGTAGATGTACACTCACCTAAATAATTATTAGGACAATTTCAATTTATCATTAATGCAATTATCTAGTCAACCAATTAAATGGCAGTTGCTTCGATGCATTTAGGGGGTGTGGTCCTGGTCAAGACAATCTCCTGAACTCCAAACTGAATGTCAGAATGGGAAAGAAAGGTGATTTAAGCAATTTTGAGTGTGGCATGGTTGTTGGTGCCAGACGGGCCGGTCTAAGTATTTCACAATCTGCTCAGTTACTGGGATTTTCACGCACAACCATTTCTAGGGTTTACAAAGAATGGTGGGAAAAGGGAACAACATCCAGTATGCTGCAGTCCTGTGGGCGAAAATGCCTTGTTGATGCTAGAGGTCAGAGGAGAATGGGCTGACTGATTCAAGCTGATAGAAGAGCAACGTTGACTGAAATAACCACTCGTTACAACCCAGGTATGCAGCAAAGCATTTGTGAAGCGACAACACGCACAACCTTGAGGTAGATGGGCTACAACACCGGGTACCACTCATCTCCACTACAAATAGGAAAAAGAGGCTACAATTTGCACGAGCTCACCAAAATTGGACTGTTGAAGACTGGAAAAATGTTGCCTGGTCTGATGAGTCTCGATTTCTGTTGAGACATTCAAATGGTAGAGTCCGAATTTGGCGTAAACAGAATGAGAACATGTATCCATCATGCCTTGTTACCACTGTGCAGGCTGGTGGTGGTGGTGTAATGGTGTGTGGGATTTTTTCTGGGCACACTTTAGGCCCCTTAGTGCCAATTGGCCATCGTTTAAATGCCACGGGCTACCTGAGCATTGTTTCTGACCATGTCCATCCCTTCATGACCACCATGTACCCATCCTCTGATGGCTACTTCCAGCAGGATAATGTACCATGTCACAAAGCTCGAATCATTTCAAATTGGTTTCTTGAACATGACAATGAGTTCACTGTTCTAAAATGGCCCCGACAGTCACCAGATCTCAACCCAATAGAGCATCTTTGGGATGTGGTGGAACGGCAGCTTCGTGCCCTGGAGGTGCATCCCTCAGATCTCCATTAACTGCAAGATGCTATCCCATCAATATGGGCCAATATTTCTAAAGAATGCTATCAGCACCTTGTTGAATCAATGCCATGTAGAATTAAGGCAGTTCTGAAGGCAAAAGGGGGTCCAACACCATATTAGTATGGTGTTCCTAATAATTCTTTAGGTGAGTGTATATTAGATGCATATTACATTTAAAGCACAAATTAATAATGTATTAAACAGTCATCTGTTGCATTTTTTTCCCCTTCTATTAGTTTCTGTAAATGTACAATTTCATCTTTTATGATTGCTTAGAGAATGGCTGCTTTATGGTTTTGTGCTGTTTACTATGGGTCAATTAAAATCCCCCCCATTTCTAATTTTTCCTACTAAGCATGCAGTCTGAAAAACACACTAAAGAGAGTTTAAAGCTTAATCCTTCTCATCCACCTCCTTCCTGTATACTATAAAATTGCAGCCAGAATTTTTGAGGAGGGTACTTTCACATTTGCGGCATAACTATCCGGCAGGCTGTTCCGGCGGGTGAACAGCCTGCCGGATCCGCCATGCCGCAAGTACCCGTGCACTGCTGTGCTACCGCTCCGTCCCCATTGACTATAGTGGGGTGGGGGGCGGGGCGGGGCTACGGCAGTGCGCGGCAGAGATCGCCGGACTAAAAAGTCGAACCTGCAGTACTTTTAATCTGGCGATCTCCGGCCGTGCACGTGTAGTCAATAGGGACGGAGCAGCATCATGGCAGTGCACAGGTACTTGCGGCATGGCGGATCCGACAGGCTGTTCACCCGCCAGAACATCCTGCCGGATAGCTATGCCACAAATGTGAAAGTACCCTAAGAAGGTTTTCATACATTTGCAGAGAACCTGTAGAAAGGAAAATGGGAACTACAGGCTCTTGGAATATTATTCCCATTATAATTCCTATCATAATAGAAAGTGTTATAAAGGCACATAGGTGCCCTTTATTTAGAAGAGTTTTACTCCAGTTCAGTCAGTTGATGTAGCTTTATGTGGCTTTGCTTTTCATGGGACTAGTTTTCTTTTTGAAATTTCAGATACATATATTATAAATTAACATTGAATTTTGTGGGTGGAATACCTATGCTAGGAGTGAGCGAAGCGGGCTTTGGATCCAAGATCCGAGTTTGCTTCGCTCCAAACTTAGTTTTAATGCTGTACGGAGATCAGTTTCCATACAGCATTGAAATGTACGCGCTCTGGCGTGGCAAAGTGAGTTTTCACTGAAGTCTTGCAGGACCAAGGTAAATAACTTCAGTGTTTTAATTTTGAATTTGAAAACCATTTTAAAACTTGATTCCAAAGTCAGCTTTGGTACCGAGGTATTAATCGGTACTGAAGAGGACTTCAAATACCAAAGTTATTCACCAAAGTCCCACGATATTTTAGTGAAAACTCAGTTCACCTCGCAAGAGTGCATACATATTAATGCTGTAAGGATACGAATCTCCGTAAAACATTAAAACGAAGTTTGGAGTGAAGCAACTTCGGATCCTGGAACCGAAGCTCACTTCACTCATCCCTAGTCTACACCATAAATCAATCATCATCTAAACACATTGGGACATACACTGACGAGCAAAAGGGTAACAATGTTTTGAACTCATCATCCACTACAGCTTTGAACGTGGCACTACCATCATTTTATAGACAATCATCTTGGCAGATTCTTCTCATTTAACTGCATCGTTACTGTTTTGCTCCTGGTGGTGGAACAATCTTTCTTTTTGTACCCTACAAATTACAACCTGTTCTCACATTCTCTAATAGCTTGGTGTGTTAATAGATTAATTTTCAAGCAAAAGGTCACTAGTTCTAATCCAGGAGCAGCCGTAAAGAAGATTTCCCAAGAAAAGAGAAACAACATCAACCAGCTCATTGATAGAACTTATTGATAGTGGTATCTCAGCCAAGATAATTGTCAAACTTCATCCTGTGAGTGCCATTAAAGTTGAAACAATAAGAAATTAAGTCTCCAAAGTCAAGAGGTGGACGACCAGGCAAAATATCAGAGTCATCAAGTCAACTCATCACAAGGTCTATCAGTTCTGGCACAACAAACATGGCAGTGAAGGTGGCTTGTATGCTTCGTATTAGTGAGATCACAGTTGTCCATGCAAGCACAATGTGACACGCATTACACAAGTGTGAAATAGTGGCCCATAAAAAGGTGAAGAAACCTCAACTTCAATATTGTCATAAGAAGCATTGGCTCGATCTTGCAAAAAAGTACAAACAGTAGACAGTAAAAATCTGGAAACAGGTGATTTGGAGCAATAAGATTAAAGTCAATAGACTGAGCTCTAATGGGTGCAAATGGGTCTGGAAAAAACAAGGGAAAAGAGGGCTACCAGATTGAGAAATTGAAAGAGCT
The DNA here is from genome assembly GCA_033119425.1 of Bufotes viridis. Classification (NCBI taxonomy): domain Eukaryota; kingdom Metazoa; phylum Chordata; class Amphibia; order Anura; family Bufonidae; genus Bufotes; species Bufotes viridis. Next base: position 154,936,426 of record CM065593.1, on the reverse strand, counting down.
GTCAAGTTTGGTGGAGAAAGCTTGATGATATGGGGTAGTTTCACAACTAAAAGCATTGGATACTTGACCATGATTGATGGTGGTCTCAATGCCGAGCTTTACGTGAGTATCCTACAAGACAGGCTACTTCATACACTTAAGCTCTATAAGTATTAAAAGAACGAAAAGTGTTCCTGCAGGACAACGACCAGAAGCATACACCAAGATTGGTGAAGAAATTGTTCAATGACAATGACGTAGAGGTGCTGGATTCGCTTCCACAGTCCCCAGATCTGAACCCAATCGAACACTTGTGAGTAGAGTTGAAGATAAAGCAGCATTCCTACCCAAGTGAGTCGACCAATATGCACCAACATTGGGAACGAGTAGAAGAGACCTGGGAACAGATTTTAGTTGAGACATGCTTGAATCTGATCGAGTGCATGCTTAGAAGAATTCAGGCCATGTTGAAAGCCAAAGATGGATTTACAAAATACTAAAAAATAAAACAAAATAAGAAAAATTGCAATTTAGAATTTTAGGAGCAAAACCGTAACAGAGCAGTTACATGAGAAGAATCTGCATAAGTAACCATGTGCTAAATAGTTGGAAGTCCAGTTTATTTATGAGATGATTGTCTATAAAATGATGGTAGTCTCACATTTGAATCTGTAGTGGATGGTAAGATATGGATGGTGAGATTTGGAGCCAGATTCCTAAAATGGCTGCTGCACATGTGAGGACATAGAAGAAGGGACTCTGGGAAGGAGGGATCACCCATAATGCCATGCATGCAGCCAATCAGCAGCCAGCCAGCTCTGTGATGTCACAGCCCTATAAATAGTGTCAGCCATCATAGATTCTGCCATTTACCAGTGTACTTAGTGTAGGAAGAGACGTCTGCAGGCGCTAGGGACAGTGATAGGAAAGACTTGATTGTGGTGAAAAAAGATTTATAAGTACAGGGAAAGGATAGGGAGGAATCGTTCCACAGCATTTATATAGAACAGGGTTCAGTAGGGGAAGGTTACAGACTGGGTAATAGGAACAATCCTATTACACCTTGGTGCACTGATTGGGGATCCCAATTGCCATTATACAGCTCTGTCATTCCAGCAAACCGTTCATGCTATTGGGGGGATATAGCCATTAACAGGGTTTATTACAAGGAAATATTTCTACAGTACATCTTATTTGCCCTTTTGCAGTGCTGTTATATGTTGCAAAGCTCTTTTTGCAATGTATTAGTGGAGAAACTAAAATATTTTCACCTTTCAGCGTTGCACTTATCTGTTGAAAAGCCTTTTGTTTTGTGTTAAAGCAGAAAAAAATTGGGTCTAATTGCAATTCAGCGGTGCTCTGATATATTCTAAAGCCCTGTTTCTATGTATTAGTGGTGAAACAAAAATATATTCGCCATTCAGCGTTGCACTTATCTGTTGGAAAGCCTTTTGTGTTGTGTAAAAGTAGAAAAAAATTTGAGCCTAAATGCCGTTCAGCGGTGCAGTGATATATTCTAAAGCCCTGTTTGCCGTGTATTAGTGGCAAAATAAAAATATATTTGCCGTTCAGCGTTGCACTAATATGTTGAAAAGCCTTGAGTAGAGTGAAAGTGGAAAAAAATTAAGGTCTAATTGCCGTTTAGCAGTGCAGCTATATGTGGTAAAGCCCTTTTTACTGTGTATTAGTGGCAAAAGAAAAAGATATTCGCCGTTCATCGGTGCAGTTATATGTGGTAAAGCCCTTTTTGCTGTATGGACCGAATTGCGTTGTGGTGAAATTTTTTATGTGAAACGGGTAGGGCTGCAATGATTAATCGACGTTATTAATAATATTCGATAACTGGATTTGTTGTCGACGAATCCTGTTATCGAATAATCGGTCGATTTGTTGCTATGTGGGCTGTCAGGCGCTATGCCTGCGGTCCCGTAAATCCCGCACGCTACCACGCCGCCCCAGTTACGGTAAGTCCCTGACTCCTGACTTTCAGTCCCACCCTCCTCTGACCCTCTGCTCACCAATCAGACGCTACTGCTGCCCCCCCCCCCTCGCGACCTGATGCGCTACATTGTGCGTAATGATACCTCGTGCGTACGTTTATGGAGCCTCAGCCTGCCGTGGAGGACCTCACCCATACCATGATAAGCCCACATGCTGTCAGTAGGCCAGTTGCCCGCTGTATAATGTGCCCTGCTCAGGGTTCATGCTGCCACTGTTACTGCCGCATTGCCACAGTGTCCCAGGCCTTTGCACATTGCTTTACACATGGGGGTATGTGCAAAGCATTGCACTCTAGAGTCTGTTCTACAGACACTATGATTAAATGATCTTCCCAGTCTGCACATACCCTATGTGTATAGTAGGAGTGAACATACTAGGGTATACAGACTAGTTTTATTAAAATGAAAATAAGCCTCCCACCCTTAATAAAAAATATGGCCATTGTACATAATTTTTCAAGTAAAATCATATAAACCCCTTTTTTTGTCATTTTGGTGTTTTTTCCCGATTAATGGATGAAATTATCGACAACTAATCGATTATTCAAATAATCATTAGCTGCAGCCCTAGAAACAGGCTTTTTTTGGGAAAATTGATGGGTGATTGTAGACTTTTTTCTGTATGAACCAAATTCCATTATCCTTTCATTAGTAAAATTTTTTATTTCAAACACAATTTTTTCGGGAAAATTGCTAGGTGATTGTACACCCCCTTTTGCTATATGGACCGAATTATGTCGTAGTGGGTTGTGCAGTAATCATAATGAAGACGCTAATCACAACAAACCAGCAGACTTTGCCTTTCCCATCTATACACAATTAAATCAAGCAGCTTCAGTAAGTTGAAAATATTCATGTGTTTTTATCTGCTCCTTCTGCATTTGATCTCTACAGCACACAAGACATGATAGGAGAGCCTCTGCTCTGGAGTCCAAGTCCAGTTTCTTAAGATCAGGAGTTCCATCAGAATTGTGCATAACATTCTTGCTTCCTGTGCAAACCCATACCAAAAAGATTCCGTAGGCATATACATCAGAGGAAGCTGAAGCTGGTTGCCCCAATTTTAATTCAGGAGCAGTAAACAGCGGGAAGCAAATAGAGGTGGCTAAACTCTGCTGCTCTGCATCTCTTGTGAAGTCAATGTCTCTAACTATGACCCTCTCGCGATTTACAGCAAATACATTATTTTCATGTAGAGATCCAAGAATTAGGTTGGAGGCATCTAGTGTATGCAAGCCATTTTATTTCAAACATGTTTTTTTTTTTCAGGAAAATTGATGAGTGATTGTGAACCTGCTTTTGCTGTATGGACCGAAATACGTAGTGGTGAAATTTTTTTGTAAAACATGCTTTCATTGAGAAAATTGAAGGGTGATTGTAGACTTTCTTCTGTATGAACCAAATTCCATTATCCTTTGGTGAAATTTTTTATTTCAAATTATAATGAAGTCGTTATTATGGGGAACTTTAACTACACAAATATAGACTGGGAAACTGAAAGTTGTACATCCCATAAAGAAAAGCAATAGCCCAAAAAAATTACCTTTCCCAACTGGTTCAGGACCCCACTAGAGGGACGGCCATACTGGACTTAGTATTAACCAATAGACCTGACAGAACAACAGATGTGCAGGTTGGGGGACACCTAGTAAATAGTGACCACAAGGTAATAACCTTCCAATTATCCTTCAAACGAGAGTTTCTAAAGGGAGGAACAAAAATATCAGACTTCAAAAAAGCTAAATTTAGCCAACTAGGCTAGGCCATAGGCCTAACTAACTGGGACAAAGTCCTCAAAAATAAAAATACAACCACAAAATGGGAGATTCTTAAAAGCATTGTAACATCTAATTGTGAGAGGTGCATACCTTATAGGAATAAAAGGCTAAGAAACAATAAAAAAAGAACCCTAAAGAAAGCAATAAATGACAAAAAGAAAGCATATAAATCACTAAAACAGGAGGGGAGCCAGGAAGCACTGATAAACTATAAGGAAAAAAATAGAATATGTAAAAAACTAATAAAAATTGCCAAACTAGAGACCGAGAGATTAATTGCCAAAGACAGTAAAACTAACTCCTAAAATGTTCTTCAATTATATAAATGGTAAAAACAAAAATCTGAAGGAGGCCCTCTACATAGCAATGAGGGGGGTGTTGCAGAGAGCGACGAGGATAAAGCAAAACTTTTAAATAAACTGTCAGATGAAATGCAGAATGTTAAAATTCCCCATTAAAAGTGCCCTGTCTGACCCAGGAAGAAGTACAACAGTGACATAAAAAGACTTAAATAGACAAATCGCCAGGACCGGATGGCATAAACCCCCGTATCCTAAGGGAATCAAGTGATGTCATAGCCAGACCTTTATTTCTGATATTTACGGACTCTATACTGACAGGGAATGTTCCACAGGATTGGCGCATAGCAAATGTGGTGCCAATATTCAAAAAGGGTCCAAAAACAGAGCCAGGAAATTATAGGCCGGTAAGTTTAACATCTGTAGTTGGTAAACAGTTTGAAGGGTTTTTAAGAGATGCTATCTTGGAGTATCTCAATGAACATAAGCAAATAACGCCATATCAGCATGGCTTCATGAGGGATCGGTCATGCCAAACGAATTTAATCAGTTTCTATGAGGAGGTAAGTTCTAGACTTGACAGAGGCGAATCAATGGATGTCGTATATCTGGACTTCTCCAAAGCATTTCACACTGTACCTCATAAAAGGTTAGTATATAAAATGAGGATGCTTGGACTGGGAGAAAATGTCTGTAAGTGGGTAAGTAACTGGCTGAGTGACAAAAAACAGAGGGTGGTTATTAACGGTACGCACTCAGATTGGATCACTGTCACTAGTGGGGTAGCTCAGGGTTCAGTATTGGACCCTATTCTCTTCAATATATTTATTAACCCCTTAAGGACACGGCCCTATTTCACCTTAAGGACCAGGCCATTTTTTGGAAATCTGACCAGTGTCACTTTATGTGGTGATAACTTTAAAACGCTTTTACTTATCCAGGCCATTCTGAGATTGTTTTTTCGTCACATATTGTATTTCATGACAGTGGTAAAATAAAGTCGAAAAATTTCATTTTTATTTATAAAAAAATACCAAATTTACCAAAAATTTTGAAAAATTTACAATTTTCCAAGTTTCAATTTCTCTACTTCTAGAATACATAGTAATACTGCCAAAAAAAGTTATTGATTTACATTCCCCATATGTCTACTCCATGTATCGATTATTTTGGGAATGCCATTTCATTTTTGGGGACATTACAAGGCTTAGAAGTTTAGAAGCAAATCTTGACATTTTTCAGAAATTTTCAAAAACCCACTTTTAGGGACCAGTTCAGGTCTGAAGTCACTTTGCGAGGCTTACATAATAGAAACCACCCAAAAATGACCCCATTCTAGAAACTACACCCCTGAAGGTACTCAAAACTGATTTTACAAACGTCATTAACCCTTTAGGTTTTCCACAAGAGTTAATGGCAAATAAAGATAAAATTTCTGAATTTCGATTTTTGGGAAAATTTTTGATTTTAATACATTTTTCCAGTAACAAAGCAAGGGTTAACAGCCAAACAAAAGTCAATATTTATTGCCCCGATTCTGTAGTTTGCAGAAACACCCCATATGTGGTCCTAAACTGCTGTATGGCCAAACGGCAGGGCACAGAAGTAAGGAACGCCATATGGTTTTGGAAGGCGGATTTTGCTGGACTGGATTTTTGACACCATGTACCATTTGAAGCCCCCGATGCACCCCTAGAATAGAAACTCCATAAAAGTGACTCCATCTAAGAAACTACACCCCTCAATGTATTCAAAACTAGTTTTACAAACTTTGTTAACCCTTTAGGTGTTCCACAAGAGTTATTGGCAAATGGAGATGAAATTTCAGAATTTCAATTTTTGTTACCTTGCCTCAAAAAAGTGTAATATAGAGCAACCAAAAATCATATTTACCCTAAAATAGTACCAACAAAACTGACACCTTATCCCGTAGTTTCAAAAATGGGGTCACTTTTTGGAGTTTCTACTGTAGGGGTGCATCGGGGGCTTCAAATGGGACATAGTGTCAAAAAAACAGTCCAGCAAAATCCGCCTTCCAAAAACCATATGGCGTTCCCTTCCTTCTGTGCCCTGCCGTTTGGCCATACAGCAGTTTACAACCACATATGGGGTGTTTCTGCAAACTACAGAATCAGGGCAATAAATATTGAGTTTTGTTTGGCTGTTAACCCTTGCTTTGTTACTGGAAAAATGGATTAAAATGGATAATTTGCAAAAAATAGCTGTTTTGGGACAGTTTTGTATTTTTTGTTATTTACATCGTTGAACTGACAGGTTAGATTGTGTGCTATTTCTATAGAGCAGGTTGTTGCTGACGCGACAATACCAAATATGACTACTTTTTGGGGTTTTTGTTTCAGTTTTACATAATAAAGCATTTTTGAAAAAATGATTTTTAGTGTCTCCACATTCTGAAAGCCATAGTTTTTTTTTTTTTTTTGCGATTGTCCTATGTAGGGGCTCATTTTTTGCGGGATGAGATGGCGGTTTGAATGGTACTATCTTGGGGTGCATATGACTTTTGATCACTTGCTATTACACTTTTTGTGATGTAAGGTGACAAAAAATGACTTTTTACAACGTTTTTATTTTTATGTTTACGGCGTTCACCTGAGGGGTTAGGTCATGTGATATTTTTATAGAGCAGGTCGTTACGAACGCGACGATACCCAATATGTATACTTTTTTTATTTATTTTGGTTTTACACAATAATATCCTTTTTGAAACAAAAAAAACATGTTTTAGTGTCTCCATAGTCTGAGAGCCATATTTTTTTCAGTTTTTAGGCGATCGTCTCAGGTTGGGTATAATTTTTGCGGGATGAGGTGGCGGTTAGATTGGCACTATTTGGGTGGTCATATGACTTTTTGATCGCTTGCTATTACACTTTTTGTGATGTAAGGTGACAAAAAATGGCTTTTTGACAAAGTTTTTTTTTTTTTTTACAGTGTTTACTTGAGGGGTTAGGTCATGTGATATTTTTATAGAGCAGATTCTTACGGACGTGGAGATACCCAATATGTCTACTTTTTTCAAAATTTTTACATTTAACAATAAAAAGCATTTTTGAAACAAAAAAATCATGTTTTAGTCTGAGAGGCATAGTTTTTTTATTTTTGGGCAATTGTTTTATGAAGGGGCTCATTTTTTGCGGGATGAGATGGCGGTTAGATTGGTACTATTTTGGGAGGCATACGCCTTTTTGATCGCTTTGTATTACACTTTTAGTGATGTAAGGTGCCCAAAAATGACTTATTTACACCATTTTTGGTTTTTTTATGGCGTTCACCTGAGGGGTTCAGTCATGTGATATTTTTATAGAGCTGTTTTTTACGGACGCGGCGATACCTAATATGTGTAGTGTATTTTTTTTTTTACTTTTTATTCAGTGATTTGTGTTTTTTATTTTTACTTTTTTCACTTTTTACATTTTTGGACCCAGACCCACTTGGTTCTTGTAGATCCAGTGGATCTGGTGTCTATATAATACAGTACAGTACACTATATAGTGTACTGCACTGTATTTTTACTTTCACAGTCTGGTCAGACTTCTGCCTTTAGCAGAAGTCTGACCAGAGTTACTATACCATGGCAAGCAGGACGCTTCTGAAAGCGTCCTGCTGCCATGTAACCATCACCCACTGCCATTAGAGAGCAGTGGGTGATGGATAGGAAGGAGGGAGCTCCTCCCTCTGCGATCCCATCCTGGGGGCTGCATAGGCACAGCAGCCCCCGATGGGAGAGGGAGGAGCTCCTCCCTGTTAACACCTTCCATACCGCGGTCCGTCCGGACCGCGGTAAGAGAAGGTTAAACGGCTGGCATCTGCAGCACAGATGCCAGCCGTTTTCTATCAGAGTGCCAGCAATGTGCTGGCACTCTGATAGAACCACTAGACACCAGGGAATTATTACAAGGGAGGCGGGCGGGGGATCGCTATTGCGATCCCGCCTGCCGCACCGCCCGCCTCCCGCACCGCCTACCGCCGCCGCAACCACCCCCTGCACCCCGCCGCCATAACAAGATCGGGGGATGCAGGGGTTAATATGATTAACTGGGGCAGTTAACTCTCTGATCCCCGCGGTCACAGACCGCGGGGATCAGAGATCTTAAACCGCTGCAAACCGCAGGTCTGAATTGACCTGCGGTTTGCAGCGATCGCCGATACGGGGGTCACATGACCCCCTCGGCGATTAGAACATGGTTCCTGCTGATCTACATCAGCAGGAACCATGTTGCTACGGCGCCCACATCGGGCGCAGTAGCAGTTTAAACACAGGGCGTACAGGTACGCCCTGTGTCCCTAAGGACTCGGACATTAGGCGTACCTGTACGCCCTGTGTCCTTAAGAGGTTAATGATCTTGTAGAAGGCTTGCATAGTAAAATATTATTTTTTACAGATGACACTAAACTGTGTAAAGTAATTAACACTGAAGAGGACAGTTTTCTGCTACAGAGGGATCTGGATAGATTGGAGGCTTGGGCAGAGAAATGGCAGATGAGGTTTAATACTGACAAATGTAAAGTTATGCACATGGGAAGGAATAATGCAAGTCACCCGTACATACTAAACGGTAATACACTCGGTAACACTGACATGGAAAAGGATATAGGAATTTTAACAAACAGCAAAATAAGCTGTAAAAACCAGTATCAGGCAGCTACTGCCAAGGCCAATAAGATAATGGGTTGCATCACAAGGGGCATAGATGCCCGTGATGAGAACATAGTCCTACCACTTTACAAATCACTAGTCAGACCACACATGGAGTACTGTGTACAGTTCTGGGCTCCTGTGAACAAGGCAGACATAGCAGAGCTGGAGAGGGTTCAGAGGAGGGCAACTAAAGTAATAACTGGAATGGGGCAACTACAGTACCCTGAAAGGTTATCAAAATTAGGGCTATTCACTTTAGAAAAAAGACGACTGAGGGGAGATCTAATAACTATGTATAAATATATCAGGTTTCAGTACAGAGATCTCTCCCATCATCTATTTATCCCCAGGACTGCAACTGTGACGAGGGGACATCCTCTGCATCTGGAGAAAAGAAGGTTTGTACACAAACATAAAAATGGATTCTTCACGGTAAGAGCAGTGAGACTATGGAACTCTCTGCCTGAGGAGGTGGTGATGGTGAGTTCAATAAACAAGTTCAAGAGGGGCCTGAATGTATTTCTGGAGTATAATAATATTACAGGTTGTAGCTACTAGAGAGGGCTCATTGATCCAGGGAGTTATTCTGATTGCCTGATTGGAGTCGGAAAGGAATTTTGTCCCTTTTGAGGAAAATTGGCTTCTGCCTCACAGGGTTTTTTTGCCTTCCTTTGGTTCAACTTGTAGGAAACAGGCTAAACTGGATGGACAAATGTCTTTTTTGGTCTTACATACTATGTTACTAAGCGTGTTTTTTTCGGGAAAATTGATGGATGATTGTACACCTCCTTTTGCTGTATAGACCGAATGACGTAGTGGTGACATTTTTTATGTGAAACAGGCTTTTTTTGGGAAAATTTATGGGTGATTGTAGACTCTCATCACTCTCACGCTATTCTGTACCTGGTTTGCATGGGCGAATTCTGTCATTAAAACATGATCAGAAGAAGCCAACGCTGGTAGATGCACCTCTGATGGGATTCACACCTGACACTGGGGGCTCAGTGGAAGCACAAGGCTAAAGCAGAGGAGAAGGAGGAAGAAGTCGCCAGTGCAGCTGGGTCAACGCCTGCACCTCAGAAGGCAGGGTTAGCATGGCTGAAATGTGGAAAAGCTTTGTCACCATGCCACAACAACCAGCACCACCAGCAGATATAGAACGTCTTAGCAAGAGGCAGCATTTCAGCAAAATGGTGGAATAGTATCTGTGCATATGTCTACACGTACTGACTGATGGGTCTGCCCAGGGTTGCAGCTACAGGGGAAGCAGGGAAAGTGGCTGCTTTGGGGCCCTGACCCAGAAGAGGCCCATCCAGGAGGAGGAGGACTAAAAGACTTTGTTAGGGCCCCCTCAACAGTATTATACGATGAAATTATATACAGTGGCAGTATATACAGTGGGAGTATAGACAGTGTACAAAACGGATGGAACAGTTGCCGGGCCTGGTCTGAGAGAGCGATCTTTAGTAGTCACAGGAAAGGGATGTATTCTCAGACAGAGATGTCCCTGGATTAGGCACTGCACCAAGTATTAAACAAGCATTCCGGGAACTATATGATAGATACAAGGAGAATATTAAATTATGGTGGGAAATCAAGACAATTGAAAATTATCTTGAACACAAGATTGTCCCAAAAGGGTTGAGACATCAGGTCAAACCAGAAGCTCGTATCTCCTCCCTAAACCTGCTAGTCAAGTGGGAAGGAGAACTGACGAACAGTTCCTTAAAGTTGATGAGGATTCTGTTGGAAGAGGAGAAAATACTATTTGATAGAACATCAGTAAAACTACAGGAACAGATAGAGGTGGCCCTTAAATTCAAGGAGGACACTGACTTTGGCAAATGTGAAGCATCATTGCAAACATCTGTTGAAAGACATCAGAGCTTTATCAAGGAACGTAAACACCGCCAATTTGTCCGTGACCTCACTGAATTTCGTGAAAATAGAGCGTACCAGCTAAATACAATAACCTCAGTAGTGTCAGAAACGTCGGCATCAGACTTGGATTCCTCCGACACTGAGACACGTACCTACTCACAATTTAGGGGTCCTTCTGGAACAAACCGTAGAGGTAGAAGATAGCTAAGAGGGAGGGGCAGGCGCCGTGGGCCCATGAGGGGTACAGGATATGTATCATATACATCCTCACCATCACCATTGGCTTCATCAATGACGCCCAAAGACTCACAACACACTCAACAACTCCCATCATCTTCATCTTTTTTAGAGAAGAGTCAAACGGCATATCACCTTCGAGATCGAGGGAGGACAGACAAGATCTAAACAATGATCTACAGATCATTAATTTGACTACTCGTACTCTTAATCCAGTGGAGATAGGGGTTCTTAAGCGGGGCCTATCCTTTGTACCAACTAGCAATTTTGATTTATTTTCTTGGACAAAGGATCTGAGTCTCTTCGGTCGCAAACTCAGATGGCATAAATTTTTAAAACATAATAACAGGGAAACCTGTGAAAGGCTAGGCTTATCTGAGTGTGACTACGCAGACTTTCAAATATTACTGGAGTTAGGTGAGGAGGGTAGACGTGCCCCTGGGACTGGTCCCTTCACAACTCTTAAACCGAAAAGTAAGAAAATGCCCCCACCACTGGATTACCACTGTATCAATATTTTTCTTCAAATGGTATTAGCTGATTTGGAACTAATAGCGGACACCAGACCAAAAAACTATAACATGTCTCACTAAGAAATACAAGCTTTACGTACACTTGAAACTGATCAAACAATTGTGATAAAACCCTCTGATAAAGGAGGAAACTTGGTTATTCTGGACCATACTCAATACAAACGGATGTGCTTGAATATACTTGATGATAGGGATGGATATAGAATACTACCCAGTAACCCAATCGACGAATACACGATAGAACTTAAAAAAATTCTGGAATCCGGTTTGATGAATAAGATCATAAGTGTATCTGAATATGATTTTCTTTTACCTAAGTTTCCTAATGTAGCTACATTCTATGGACTTCCTAAAGTACATAAAGGCATTGACCCGATTAAGGGTAGACCCATTATCTCTGGGGTGGACTCTCTCACCCAGAATTCGGGTATCTACATCGACAAGGTGTTGAGGGAGTTTGTCGTGTCCCTCCCTACGTATACGAGGGACACGATGGACTTCCTTAACAAAATCGATGCCCTGTGTATAGACTCAGACTGCTGGCTGGCGAGCGTGGACGTTGAGTCACTTTATAGCTCGATCCCTCATGGCGGAGGATTGGCTGCGGTAGAATACTTTTTAAGATCTAGGGGCACTCAATTTAAGGCACACAACAGCTTCTTTACTGAGCTTCTTCGATTCGTCTTGACTCATAATTATTTTTTATTCAATGGGCGTTTCTTCCACCAGCTCAGGGGGACAGCGATGGGGAGCCCTTGTGCTCCCACATACGCTAATCTCTTCCTGGGCTGGTAGGAGGACACCCATGTCTTTCCAGACCAGGAGATGTGGTGGTCCAGTAAGATTATTTTCTGGACCCGCTATATTAATGACATCTTCCTGGTCTGGAAGGGCGGAGCTGACGAGTTTACTGGCTTCATTGATGATATTAATTGTAATGAGGTGGGCCTTCGTTTTACCTATGAAATTAATCATTCCATCATCACCTTTTTGGACGTATTGGTCACAAAGGTAGATGATAGATTAACTACCAGTGTATTCAGAAAGTCAACCGCAACAAACTCTCTCCTTCACTGGGAGAGTCATCACCCGATCCCCCTGAAGCGGGGAATACCCAGGGGCCAGTATCTCCGAATTCGGAGGAATTGCTCCAACAAGGAGTCCTTCTACAAGGAGGCCCATAATTTACAAACCAGGTTCAAAGATAGGGGTTACCCACAAATGTGCCTGAAGAAGGCATTTGTGGATGCGGCAACTAGGGACAGAGCTCAATTACTTGTCCCTAAATCAAGGACGGATTCAAACGGATAATAGGGACCTTTGACTCCAGTAATGAACAAGTAAGGGCTATTTTGGATAGATACTGGCCTATACTAAAAATGGTCACAGACCTAGTAGATGTCATTGGAGCACACCCGGGGATAACTTATAGACGAGGTCGTAGTCTCAGAGATCGTCTTGTCAATAGCCACTATACGCCACCAGATAGAATTGGCACTTGGCTGGATCGTAAGCCACTTGGGGTATACAAATGTGGATCCTGTAAGGCATGTGACTTTGTCACCCCGACAAAGGTGGTTACTTGTTCCGTGACGAAACAACAATATAAAGTAAAGGACTTCTTTTTTTGTCGCAGTAAAGGGGTGATATATCTTTGTCAGTGCCCCTGTCCCCGTGACTATATTGGCAAAACAAAACGGGAAGTGAGAAGAAGAATCTTGGAACACATAAATTATGTGACCAATAAAAGAACCACACCAGTGGCGACACATATGAATGAATTTCATGGGGGAAATCCACGTTTACTACAATTCTCTATTCTTGAAGGGGTCCCTATGTCGGTGAGAGGTGGTGACTGGGACCGTAAGATCTTGCAAAAAGAGTGTATGTGGATACACAGATTTAAGTCCCAGTCACCACTGGGACTAAATGAGAGATTAGAATTCTCGTGTTTTCTCTGAATCGTCCTATATGTTCTTCCTTGTAATGCTTATTCAGGGATCTCTTATATCTTTATGCTTGCCAGTCTGTATATTTTTCTGGGATTGTCCCTAACTGGCCGGAGGTGCATGAAGCACCCAAAAGGAGACTAATTTTTCACAAGTGTATTTCTTGTTGTCTTATTTTATTTTTGTTCAACTCTTTGTTTATTTCAATACTAGTTCAGGGCCACTAATAATTACAGATTTTAAATTTGGTTTGGTCCCTCTGATTGCCATTATAGACAGATGGACTAAGTTCCTAATATCAATGCTGGTCTTATAACCTCTAATTTACTGTGAAATCCTAAGTGAATATTGGGGATGTAAGGGGATTAAGCCCAGACGGAACTACCTGCTTAGTATTAGCAATAAAATATTTTGATAACCCGATTGGAGCGTTTTGCATGTTGACAAGTAGTCGACAGTATCACGTGACCGCAATCTGCGTTCCATTCACAGGGAGCTTGCGATCCATTGACAGGAGTCAATGTAATCACATGACTGTAACATGCGCTCCACCGGATGTGACTGCGTTACATTCACAGGAAATGAAACTGGCGTGCAGTGGCGCAGACGTGCGTTCCATCTACAGGAAGTGACGTTGGTGTGTATTCCACTTGCCGGATGTGAATTGGAAATAATAACGGCGTGCGTCTCATCCACAGGAAACATGACCATAATCAGCAGGATTGCTCCCTGGGTAAAATCACACTGTGGTCACATGACATCTGTCATTGGGGGAAACTGATTGGATCCCTCCTAGTGTGGGCGTTACGAAATTGGCAATCAGGATAGGAGACCTTAAAAGGAGGGGCTGGACTAATCTGTTTTGTGCCAGTGGAGGGAACCTGAGCAGAAGGACTCATATGTGAGTAACTATACTACACGTGGAATTAGGCAATTGATCAAGGAAAGTATGGCCATGTAATCGTATGCGCTTTCTTAGGTTATCATTCCTGCCTGATTACTGCAGAGTTATAATGGGGATATCCATATATGTTGCCTGATAATCTGACCATAGTAAGTTGATACATCTCTGTTTGGATCTGTCATCATATATATAACACCAAAGTGGTTATTTGAATATAGGCTTGTGTTTTTCAGGCTATGATTGAGTAAATATGGAATGAAACCCTGACTGAAACCCTGATCCTATCCGCATCATTAGCGCTGATTTGCGCAATACCTCCTCTGGACACATTTGACATATCAGGTTTTATTTAAACCATTTATCATACCTACTAACTATATCTAATGCCTCCTGATGAACCTCATTAACGTGGGGGGAAACGCGTTGAGGATTATGAGGATTGCAATAGATCTTTTAGTGTCAAAATTTATGTGAATAAAGGCACCCTTAATGAATACGCCTTAGCAGGTTGTTTTTATAAGCAATGACCACTGGATCATTGATATCACGCTATTTGGTCATGTGGCTGATATACATGGTGGCCAGTAATTTATTGTGTGTTCGGTAGATTTTTTTCATTGAGCACTGAGTGTCTATGTATATGTAACACTATTCAAAACCCCTGTCAGGGAGAGATATCAGGAGCAGTATACTTTAGGCACGAGGACAGAGAGTCCCCATCATCAGGGGCCGTCTCTGGGCATAGGTTTATAAAAGGGTTTGCGTTAGGGAAAGGATATCACATTTTTCTTTTCTTTTCCTTTTTTTTGTTTCAGTTATCATATAAATGTGACATATCATAGGCACTAAGAGAGTGACATTTTTGTCTTTTTTACATAGACCATGATTTATTATGAATAATAGACTTGGAGTATGAATTGTATCGTATGACTTCGGATATTTTCCTAGATTCATCAACTTCATTAATTTTTTGTGTAATGGGGAAATAGGGGATTTATATATGACTAAGTAAAGGTTAAGTTTTAATAGGGGCATTTGCTTGCTGGATATTGTACTCATTGATAAGCCCTTAATACTAATATATATATATATATTTAGCTGGATTTAACGTTATCACAGACAAGCGAACATGTCCACAGCCAACGTGGACAATCTCACCTTCATTAAAAAATACCAGGCATGGATTCCATGGGACTTGTTCATACCTTATGCAGAATAGACATGTATACTGGCCTCACCTAACCATTGTTATACTACAGTGCACTTACTTTTTGTTTTCTTTTTTATATTTCCCAATGTTGTGTGAGGCTACCTCAATTTATTAAAAAAAACAAAAACAGAAAACAAAACACATTGTTGTTGGCGACTACCTTTGGCTTCACAGCCAAAAAAGGCTTTATGTCAGGCAACAATGTAACCTTCAATTGTAATGAATTAAGTTCCCTGTCTGTTATACAGTGCAGGGGTACTTTGAAAGAAAGAAGGGGTACAGATCAGCAAACAATCTGAAAGCCATCTAATTTACAGAATATATTTCCCAGTCAGATGCAGTGCAGGGGTACTTTAGAAGAAAGAAGGGGTACAGATCACCCAACAATCCTAAGGCCACCTAATTTCCTGAATATATTTCCAAGTCAGGTATGCAGTACAGGAGTACTTTGAAAGAAAGAAGGGGTACAGATCACCCAACAATCTGAACGCCACCGAATTTACTGAATATATTTCCATCAGGTGTGCAGTGCAGGGGTACTTTGAAAGAAAGAAGCGGTACAGATCACCTAACAATCTGAAGGCCACCTAATTTACTGAATACATTAACAAGTCAGGTATGCAGTGCAGGGGTGTAAAAGTAATAGACAATTTTTACTAATTTACCTCCCTGTCACCTATGCAGAACAGGGGTTTGTATACGGCAAAAATGATAAAATGTCACCCAAGAATGTAACAGACGATTATTAGAAATTTACCTCCCTGTCACCTATGCAGAGCAGGGGTTTGTATACTGCAAAACTGGATTATTGTCACCCAAGAATGTATCAGACGATTTTTAGAAATTTACCTCCCTGTCACCTATGCAGAGCAGGTGTTTGTATACGGCAAAAATGGTAAAATGTCACTCAAGAATTAGTGATGAGCGAGCATGCTCGTCCAAATATTGGTTCGGCTCGAGCATCGCTATGCTCTGCTTTACTCGGCCGAACACCACATGTATTTGTCGCATTGCTCGAGTCTCCTCCCCACACGTTTGGCGCCTAAGCAGCCAATCAAGGTCCGGGTAAGTAAATCCCTGCCATGTAAGGCCACAGCAATGTTTGCTGTAAGCCTTACACTTAAAGCATTTTGCTTTAAACTTACTGATTTCACTCCAGAAACCTTATTGAAAGACCTAACAGTCCTTTTAAGGACTAGAGTGTGTTTGACAGCAATGCCGCGCCTTTTTTTTTTTTTTAAGAAGGGGTTTGCTTCAGCACTATTAGGGACAGGCGTCACCAGGAAGGGAAAGATAGTGCAGAGCTTGAAAATCGCTTTGATAACTTCTAAAAGATTTCCGATTAGTGACATCTACAATACGCCATCATTAAGCAGTGTGTTGGGCAGATATTAACAAAAGGGGATTATTCACTACAGTGTTCCTTGGTACTGAGATATACACTGCACCATCATAAAGCAGTGTGTTGGGCAGACATTATAAAAGGGGCCTATTCACTACAGTGTTTCTTGGTACTGAGATATACACTGCACCACTATAAAGCAGTCTTTTGGGCAGACATTATTAAAAGGGGCTTATTTACTACAGTGGTCCTTGGTACTGAGAAATATGCTGCACCATCATAAAGCAGTGTGTTGGGCAGACATTATAAAAAGGGGCTTATTCACTACAGTGTTCGTGCTACCGAGATATACACTGTACCAGAGAAAATTTTTGTTCTGAGGAAAATAACCTAACTTGTGCTACATCTGTGTGTGAGTTAAATCCGCAACCTTTATATTAATTACTCCAGCAGAGAGTGATTTATATTTTGGCCATAGTTAACTAATTTTGGGCAGATCTGTGTGTGCGTTTAGGCCGCAACCGTATATACAGTATTCCAGCAGAGAATAAGTTTTATTTGGGACAAATTTGTATCCAATATAGAACTACATCCGAATACGGTGTGTATTGTAAAAATTACATTATCTCTGGGCTAGTGTAGTGCTTAAAAATTGTATTTCTCTGTCTCCTGTACATTACAGAAAGCCAATACAGTGTGTACTGTAAAAATTACATTATACCTGGGCTAGTGTAGTGCCCAAACATTGTATTTCTCTGTCTTCTATACATTGCAAAAAGCCAATACAGTGTGTACTGTAAAAAATACAATATCTCTAGGCTAGTGTAGTGCAGAAAAATTGTATTTCTGTCTCCTGTACATTATAGAAAGCCAATACAGTGTGTACTGTAAAATTACATTATCTCTGGGCTAGTGTAGTGCAGAAAAATTGTATTTCTGTCTCTTGTTCATTACAGCAAGACAATACAGTGTGTACTGAAAACATTTCATTATCTGTGGCCTAGTGTGCTCCTGAAAATCTTTATTTTTCTGTATTCAGTACATTATAGCAAGCCTTTACACTGTGTACTGTAAAAAATTATTTATCTGTGGCCTACTGTAGTGAATAAATTTGTAATTCTCTTTCTACAGTACACTACAGCAAGCCAATACAGTCCTCCACGTCATCTTCCACCCAGTCTTCATCCCTGACTTCCTTGTCGGTCTGCACACTTTTGAAAGCCCTAGCAGTTGGCACCTGTGTTTCGTCATCATCCGAGACGTGCTGCGATGGTCCTCCCATGTACTCATCTTGAAAAATAAGTGGTTGGGCATCGGTGCATTCAATCTCTTCCACTTCTGGGGCAGGGCTAGGTGGATGACCCTGGGAAACCCTGCTAACAGAGTCATCAAAAAGCATTCGAGACTGCTACATGACTTGGGGCTCAGACTGTTTGGCTGATTTGCAAGGGGGTGAGGTGAAAGACTGATGGACATTGGCTGCAGGTGCCAACTGTGGTCTTTCAGCAGGAGACTGGGAGGGATACAATGTGAAGGAACTGGATACACTGTCTGCAACCCAATCTACTATCACCTGTACTTGTTCAGGCTTCACCATTCGTAGACCAGCAATAGGCCCGACCAAATATCGCTGCGGGTTTTGTCGCCTAATCGCACCTGAGGAAGGGGTTTCACTTGTGCGTGTAGCTGGCACAGATCGACCACGTCCTCTCCCTGCAACAGGAGCTCCACCAGCAGCACCACGACCTGGGCCATGTCCCATATTTGAAGCTCTTCTCATATTTTTTGAATTCAGGATCTTGCCCTAAATGGGTGTTTAATGAATAGTAGAAAAGAACGACAGTATGTAAAGGGTATATCTCACACGGCCTGAACCAGACTAGGCCTCAATTAAAAATATATTTGCACAAAATGGCCGTATTTCAAATGGCTATCCGTCTGTGAGTTCAGGGACCCAGGGGGTGACATATTCACATTTTTTTCTGTAAAGTTCCCCTTTGCTACATATGTGACAGTGTAATCAATTCCGTAAATTCATCTGTTAGATTCTGGGGGGACAAATTTATTTATTTTTTGCCATAAAGTACCTTTGCGGCCTGCACTGCATTTCTGATAGTGAAATATAATCAGTAAATACAACTGGGACATTGTGGGTGAAAAAAATCCCTCTTTTTTGCCATGAAGTACAGGTAAAACTCGAAAAATTAGAATATCGTGCAAAGATCATTTATTTAAGTAACACAACTTAAAAGGTGAAACTAATGTATGAGATAGACTCATTACATGCAAAACAAGATATTTCGAACCTTTATTTGTTATAATTTGGATGATTATGGCTTACAGTTTATGAAATCCCAAAGTCACAATTTTGAGGTACCCTTTGCTCAGGGGGTATGGATTAATTAGGTGACTAGAGTGTGACACTTTGAGCCTAGAATATTGATCCTTTTCACAAAATTCTAATTTTAAGCTGCCTTAATGCAATTAATTTTAATTTGCAATGATGGAATAAATGGACTTTTGCACGATATTCAAATTTTTTGAGTTTCACCTGTACCTTTGCGGCCTGCACTCCATTTCTGAGTGTGAAATATAATCAGTAAATATAACAGGGACATTGTGGGTGAACAAAAAAAAAAAAAAAACCTTTTTTTTTTGCCATAAAGTATCTTTGCGGCCTGCACTCCATTTCTGAGAGTGAAAGAAATTCAGTAAATCCAGCTCTTAGATTGTGGGTGGACATTTCCACGGTTATCAGGCCAGTCATTCACAAGTGGCTTGGAGGGTGTGTTCCTGCTGCACTGCATACCTGACTGGGAAATATATTCTGTAAATTCGGTGGCATTTAGATTGCTGGGTGATCTGACCCCTTTTTTCTTTCAAAGTACCCCTGCTTTGCATACCTAGTTTGTTAGTTTGGTGGGTGAACGCAAAGAATAAAGAGAACGTTAAATGAGGGACATGGCCCTGGTCGTGGTGCTGCTGGTGGTGGAGCTCCTGTTGCAGGGAGAGGATGTGGTCGATCTGTGCCAGCTACACGCACAAATGAAACACCTTCCTCAGGTGCGCGTAGGCGACAGAACGTTCAGCGTTATTTTGTAGGGCCGAATGCCGCTCTACGAATGGTGAGGCCAGAACACATACAGGCGATAGTAGATAGGGTGGCTGACAGTGCCTCCAAATCCTTCACATTGTCTCCCACCCGGTCCCCTGCTGAAAGCACAGAGTTGGCACCTGCAGCCCATGGGCACCTGTCTGTCACCTCACCCCCTTGCAAATAAGCCAAACAGTCTGAGCCCCAAATCATGCAGCAGTCTTATGCCTTTTGATGACTCTGCTGGCAGGGTTTCCATGGGTCATCCACATAGCCCTGCCCCAGAAGTGGAAGAGATTGAGTGCACCGATGCCCAACCACTTATGTTTCAGGATGTGGACATGGGAGGACCACCGCAGCACATCTCTGATGATGACGAAAGACAGGTGCCAACAAGGAGTGCAGGGGTGAAGAGTGGGTTGAAGATGATGTGAAGGATGACCCCCACATGGAATCAAGGTCATGCGAGTGACGTGTGCAGTTTGGAGGAAAAGGTGGTGGTTGCACAGAGCCACCAGCACTGCAAAAGAGGGAGCAGGGTGCAAAAGCAGAGTGGCCGTCCCCTAGACAGTATGCCTGCTACTGCCCACAACACCCAGGGATTGAGCACACCAAAGCAAGCTCCAAGTAATTCCCTGATGTGGCAGTTCTTCAGACAATGTGCTGATGACAAGACACGAGTGGTTTGCATGCTGTGCAATTAGAGACTAAAGAGAGGCATAAACATTCTAAACCTGAGCACAACCTGCATGACCAGGCATCTAAATGCAAAGCACGAGCTGCAGTGGAGTAAACACCTCAAAAACCAAGAAAGGTCTCAGGCTCCTCCTGCTCCCTCTTCTGCAGCAGTCTCAGCCTCTTCCTCCCCCTCTTAAGTGACAGTGGCACCTGCCACCCCGCAAACAGAGGATGTGGCAGCAAAGCCACCACGGCCGTCACCAAGCATCTCCACAATGTTCCATGGAAGCGTCCATCTCCCAAACACTGGAGAGAAAGGGAAAGTAACACCCCTACGCACCCGCAGTCCCTGGCCCTGAAAGCCAGCATTTCAAAATTCCTGGCCTTTGAAATGCAGTCAGTCCGTCTAGTGGAAACGGAGACTTTTAAAGACCTTAAGGCGGTGGCTGTCCCACAGTACGTCGTTCCCAGCCGCCACTACTTTTCCAGGCGAGCCATCCCTTCCCTGCATAACCAAGTGGAAGGGATGCACTGCGCAATGCCATCTGTGGCAAGGTCAACATAACCGCCGATACATGGACCAGTAAGCACGGGCATGGACGTTATATCTCCCTAACAGCACACTGGGTAAATACAGTAGCGGCTGGGCCTGAGGAGGATAGCAGTTTGACGCATGTCCTTCTGCCACCGAGAATTGCAGGGAATTTCTCTTTGCCTCCTGTTGCCTGCTACTCTGCTTTCTCCCCTACTACTTCCTCATCGGCTCAGAGCAACACCTTCACCGCCAACTTCGGCACAGCCAGGGGGAAACGACAGCAGGCTGTTTTAAAACTCATCTGTTTGAGGGAAAATCCCCACACCGCGCAGGAGCTGTGGATGGGCATGGAACAACAGACTGATGATTATTTGGTGCCACTGAGCCTCAAGCCCGGCCTGATGGTGTGCGATAACTAGTAAATCTCATAGCAGCTCTGGGCCTAGCCGGTTTGACGCACATCCCTTGCCCGGTGCATGTGGTGAATTTGGTGGTGCAAAAATTCCTGAAAAACTACCCCGATGTGTCAGAGCTGCTGCAGAAAGTGCAGGCCTCATATGCGACGTGCCAACAAGGTGGAACTCCACCTTGCACATGCTGGAGAGACTGTGTGAGCAGCAGTAGGCAATAGTGGAGTTTCAGCTGCAGCACGCACGGGTCAGTCGCTCTGCGGAACATCACCACTTCACCACCAATGAGTTGGCCTCCATGCGAGACCTGTGTGCCATGTTTTGAGTACTCAACCAACATGGCCATGATCAGCGTTACTATCCCACTTCTATGTCTCCTTGAAAAAATGCTTCGGGCGATGATGGAAGAGGAGGTGGCACAGGAGGAAGAGGAGGAGGAAGAGGGATCATTTCCAAGGTTATCAGGCAAGTCACAAGTGGCTTGGAAGGTGGGTTCTTGCACCAACATAGGCCAGGTACATAATTGTCCAGCCAGGGCACAGTTCTGGAGGATCAAGAGGAGGAGGAGGAGGAACCGTGTTTACAGCAGGGTGGCGCCCAAAGCAGCTCAGGGCCATCACTGCAGCATGGCTGGAGGGATACGGAGGACACAGACGATACACCTCCCATAGAGGACAGCTTGTTGTTGCCTCTGCGCAGCTTGGTACACATGAGCGACTATATGCTGCAGTGCCTGCACAATGACTGCCCCATTCAACTTCTGGGTCTCCAAATTGGGCACATTTCCTGAGCTTGCCCTTTACGCCTTGGAGGTACTTGCCTGCCCTGCAGCCAGTGTATTGTCTGAACGTGTGTTTAGCACAGCAAGGGGCGTTATCACAGACAAGCATAGCCGCCTGTCCACAGCCAATGTGGACATGCTCACGTTCATTAAAATGAACCAGGCATAGACATGTATACCGGCCTCACCTAGCCTTTGTTATACTCCAGCGCACTTTCTCTTTGTTTTCTATATTTCCCAATGTTTTGGGGTCTACCCAAATAAAAAAAAACTAAAGCAAAAAACAGTGTTGTTGGCGACTACCTCCTCCACCACCGCTTACACCTACACCTCCACGTCCACCTCCTCCTCAACTTTCTACTTCATATGGACCTCCTCCTCCTCCTAGTTCAAGATTATTATTTTAAATTTTTATGTAGTTTTAAGTCATTTCCCTATCCACATTTGTTTGCAGGGCAATTTTCCAGCTCTTACCCCCATTTTGCTTCCTTTTGCAGCCCCCTAGCCATTTCCGTTTCTTTTTTAGAGCCATTTTAGTGCCCCAAAGTTCGGGTCCCCATTGACCTTAATGGGGTTCGGGGTCAAGTTCGGGTCCGAACTCGAACTTTGCGATGAATTCCGGCCGAATCCAAACTCCCAGGTGTCCGCTCAACTCTAATTATATTCAGATTCTTCTCTTTGGACTCTTCTCTTTGAAGAATTGAGTACAGATTGGTCCCATCTTAAAGAGGTTTTATGGGATTTTCATATTAATGGCCTATCCTCAGGATACATGATCAATATGAGATCAACGGAGGTCCACCTCCAGTAACCTCTGCTGATCAGTAGTGTTGATCGAGCACTTGCTCGAGTGCAGCACTTCCCGATGCTTGGGTGCTCTACAGAGCACCTGAGCACGAGCATTAAACCAGGCACCCCCTAATAAATATGTAATTACATTAAATAAAAATTTTAAAAAATATATATTACACATTTATTTTGTGCCATACATTTTTTAAAATTACTAAAAAACATAAATTTAATCTCTATTTCTGAAATGCATCTGCCGGGATTTGAACTCGCAACCTTTTACATTAGAGGCAAGAATCTTTAGCACAGGGATATATAACCCAATGATAATCTATGCTAGAAAAACCTCATAGTAGTTTCTAAAGTAGTAAGTCTTCCTATATTCCGAATTATTACTGATACAGAAAGTACCATGTGGTTTTTCCAGCACAGTTTATCATTGGGTTGTATAGCCCAGTGGTTAAGATGCTTGCCTCTAATGCAGAAGGTCATGATTTCAGATCTCAGCAGAAACTTTTCTGAAATACAGACTAAATTAGATTTAATTACACTGGGTATCCTCAAGCACTGACTCCACATATGGACATAGCTATATATGGAGTCAGAGTAGCGACTCCTAAGCCGCTGACTCACACGTTCACATATGTTCAGTGATATTCTGCATAGACATAGAGGCTAAATTAGATTTAAATACTCTGACCTGACCATCATGCTTGAACACATGTGGGGTTTGGCCGAGCAAGCTCTTTCTCTAAGTGGCTTCATCACTTGAATGGGACTAAGCTGGAGCTAGGCTATTTGACCAATGAACATAACATGACATGACCTAAGGAGAGGTGTAAGTGCCCATGGAACACCATGAAAAAAAATGATGCTCAAGCAGCACTTCACATTCCATCTCAGAAAAAAATGCCATTAATATAGGTACCTAAATAAGGTCCGTAGCAGGTGCACGCAGATGAGGATTCAGACCATAATCCCCTTAGCTCCAGAAGAAAAAAAAATCCGCAGCACTCTTCAGATAGTATCAAAAATCCATCAGGTTTATTCCAGCAGCATACAAAAGCTACGTTACGACTATAGTAGTCTTTATCAAGCATATCATTGCTTGATAAAGACTACTATAGTCGAAACATCGCTTTTGTATGCTGCTGGAATAAACCTGATGGATTTTTTAAACTATCTGAGGAGTGCTGGGGATTTCTTTTTCTCATGGAACACCATGGCCTCTTCATACAACTGATCAGCAGGGGTGCTAGGAAATGGACGCCAGACGATCTCATATTGATGACCTGTTCTGAGGATAGACATCACTATGAAAATTCTGGGAAACCCCTTTAACTTTTTTCTTGGCGGAACATATTCCAAACTGTGTGGTGCGGGATTACAAGTTTTAACAAATACATTATTTTATGAAACTATGAGATGTCTGTTATATGCGTTTCTGAAGTCACCACAAGAGTTTTGCCAACATGTATATATTTCTTAGGAATTAACAAAAATTCAAGCAATGGAAAGGTTGGACATACCTGTACCTGTATGTTGGTATTGGGTGAAAAACTCAAGCCCTATAAAAAGACTCTGAGCTTCGTGAGTTATATAAAATAATTGACGATTAAGTAGAATGGTTTTATACAGTTAGTTGAAACATGTTGGATAAAAGTACTGTATGTGCACTTTCAGGTTCACAATTTTGTTTTGAAGTAAAGGTCTCTAACACATAGGATTTAACTGCATCACATTCCTTTGTGTTGGCAATAATGAGAATTTCATGTGAAACATTGCGTATGAAAAAGGGCAATTTGACGAATCTGATACTGAAGTGGATAGTCCACATAACCAGAACAAGACAAATTCAGAAGAAAGGTGCATTGAATGATTTTACTAGAAGCAGGAAATATGTGCAGGAACATTTAAATAATAGTTTTTGGCTTGAACAGTTATACAGTATGTCTTTGACGATGAATTCAGATGGAGCAGCACCTATACAAGCAGACAACACTAAGTGTGTGAGCTTTTGCGTGTTTGATTTCAAGTGTGTGTTTGTATTGTGTGACTTTAGATTAAGTGACTTGAGATTCAGGGACTTTAGGAGGGGACTACAGTAAAGGTGCATTTAGATGCACCAATTATCGGGCAGGTTATCATGCCGCCGATCACCCGATGAACGAGCAAAATGTTCATTCATTGGGTGATCCTGTCGCTAATGCAGGAACCACCGATCATGGCTTCTGAGCAGCAGATTGTGTGGTCTAAAACAGCAATCTGCTGCTCCGAGGCCATGATTCTGTATGAGGACAAGGGATCGCTATAGCGATCCCCCGTCCTCATATAGTGAAGGAGATTTCTGCATGTACTGTAAATGCATGGACTCCTCCACTAAACTAGTAGCCGACTGTCACGAAGGAATGCTTCATTCCCGATAATCAGCCAATGCATTAACCCCGTGTAAACCCAGCTTAAGTCAGTTGCTTATCTTTGCACTGTATTATTGCATTTTTTCCTTTCTCTTTTATTGTGTAATCCCCATTAGTACATGTTCCATTATTGAAAACACAGTCCAGTGCACATCTTGTCAAATGTATGCCGTCATGGAACAGTGGTTTGAGGATACATATCTTTGTTCAAAATGTGAGCAAATTGCCCATTTGGAATGACACATCTTGTATGTAAACTAGCGACTTTTTACACTGAGAAGCGTTGCCAAAAGTTGGGAAAAAGAGTTTGCTGATCACTGAGCAGGCCCTCTATACAGCAGGGTAGGGTAGTAGCATGAAGGCTCAGGAAAGTGAGGTAGGTAGCTGGATAACAGTTAGAAAGTACGGTAGAGGAAAGAGTACCAGGGAGGCTAGTCCAGATTTAACACATCACAAGTTTGCAAGGTTGGCAGATGAGGGGAATGTCAGTTTAGGTATAGCTCTGCTGCAGCAGGACACTTTCTCTGCCAGTTAGGAGAATATCAGCTCCAGTAGGAAGGGGACCTGCAGAGCAGGGCAGGACAGACCGGTGCGGTTAGTGGGAGACTCAATTATTACGAGTACAGAGAGGACAATCTGTCACAAATAACGTGATCATAAAACTATGTGTTGTCTTCCTGACACTCAAAGTTTGACACATCGTGAATCTGGTTGACAGATTACTGGGAGGGGCTGAGGAAGATCCAGTGGTCATGGTCCACCTTGGACCCAATGACAAAGATAGGTGGAATGTCGTTAAAAATTATTTTGGTGACCGGAAATTAACTGTGTAACTCTTCCAATGACAACCAACGGTGCTAATCCAACTGCCATAAATCCTTCAGCATTGTTATCCCCCCTTCCCTCCACTTCACAAACATTTTATTTGTATCTCCCTAGGGAAACTCTGGGTTCTGCCATAAAGGCAGTACTTAGAGATCTGATATGACACTTTAAATGGACTTCCTTCCATGCTGCTATAGTGTCATTTTTGACTAAACACTACTTAATGTCTCCCGGGAGTTCCAAATAAGGAAGATGCAACAGGGAAGCAAGCCAGATCCCATGGCCTTACACGGTTACTCTCCAGGCTATAACTGGAATGTGTGTTGGTGTGACCTGACCAGTCCGAGACATGTCTCATAAGGCACGCCAGATTATAACCCCTGCAATGAGAATAGCCAATGGCACCCTGAGACTTTGGAAGGGACAACTTTGTCATAGAGATTTAGGGTCTTTTTACTCTCCAAATAAAGGCCAAAAATCCCTTCTGTAGACTGAATACATCTTTATACGTAACAATAGCTGGTTAGTGCCGGTATACATGTCTATTCTGCACAAGGTACGGACAAGTCCTGAGGGATCCATGCCCGGTTCATTTTAATGAATGTGAGCTTGTCCACATTGGGTGTTGACAGGTCGGCTGCGCTTGTCTGTGATGATGCCCCCTGCTGTGCTAAACACACATTCAGATAATACATTGGCTGCAGGGCAGGCCAGCACCTCCAAGGCGTAAACGGCAAGCTCAGGCCATGTGCCCAATTTGGAGACCCAGAAGTTGAAGGGGGCAGACCTGTTATACAGTACGTGTAGGCGTGTGCACACATACTGCTCCACCATGTTGCTGAAATGCTTCCTCCTGCTAAGACGTTCCATATCAGCTGGTGGTGCTGGTTGCTGTGGTGTGCTGACAAAGCTTTTCCAAATGTCGGCCATGCTAACCCTGCCTTCTGAGGTGCTGGCGGTGCTCCAGTTGCGTTGGCGACCTCTTCCTCGTCCTCTGCCTTCGCCTTGTGCTTCCACTGTGCCCTCGCTGTCAGGTGGGAATGCCACCGTCAGCGCGTCTACCAGCGTGCGCTTGTACTTGCGCATCTTACAATCACGCTCCAGTGACGGAATTAAGGATGGTACGTTGTCTTTGTAACCGGAATCCAGCAGCGGGGCCACCCAGCAATCAGCACAAGTTAGAATGTGGGCAACTCTGCGGTCGTTGCGGAGACACTGCAGCATGTATACGCTCATGTGTGCAAGGCTGCCCAGAGGCAACGAAAAGCTGTCCGCTGTGGGAGGTGTATCATCTGTGTCCTCTGTATCCCCCAATCCACGCACCAGTGATGGCCATGAGCTGTATTGGCTGTATTTCAAATGCCTAATTCAAACCCCTGTATGTATAGGGGGGGATCACACATGACCTGAATTAGTGTAGGGCTGAGGTAAATATATCTTTGCACAAAATGGCTGTATTTCAAATGGTTGAATCAAACCCCTTTATGTATAAGGGGGATCACACACGCCCTGAATCAGTGTAGGCCTGAAGTAAATATATCTTTGCACAAAAAGGCTGTATTTCAAATGGCTGTATTTCAAATGCTTGATTCAAACCCCTGTATGTAGAGGGAGTATCTCACACGGTTTGAACCACTGTAGGCCTGAAGTAAATATATCTTTGCACAAAAGGCGGTATATCAAATGGCTGTATTTCAAATGCCTAATTCAAACCCCTGTATGTATAGGGGGGGGTCACACATGCCCTGAATCAGTGTAGGCCTGAAGTAAATATATCTTTGCACTAAATGGCTGTATTTCAAATGGCTGTATTTCAAATGCCTAATTCAAACCCCTGTATGTATAGGGGGGGGGGGGGATCCCACACGCCCTGAATCAGTTTAGGCCTGAAGTAAATATATCTTTGCACTAAATGGCTGTATTTCAAATGGCTGTATTTCAAATGCCTAATTCAAACCCCTGTATGTATAGGGGGGATCACACACGCCCTGAATCAGTTTTGGCCTGAAGTAAATATATCTTTGCACAAAAATGTGGTATTTCAAATGGCTGTATTTCAAATGCCTAATTCAAACCCCTGTATGTATAGGGGAAGTGGCTTTGCTGATGATGGATGCACGCAGAGGCCGTGGCCCTGGGTACAGTGAAACTGTGCCTGCTGCAAGAGCACAAGAAGCACACTCATCCACGATACCTAGCTTCATGTCCCAGTTTGCAGGGCGGCACAGGACAAGACTCTCGAAGTCAGAACAGTGCGACCAGGTGGTCGGTTGGATTGCAGCAGATAATGCTTCCAGTTAAGCACCACCCTGTCTTCTGCAAAGTCCAGTCTCTGTAGCCAAGAGTCTGGTCAACAGAATCCTCACCCTGTTCCTCCTTCATCCCACCATGGAGAGTCTCAGCAAACAAGTGATCCCACACTCGCATATTCCGAGGAGCTCTTTTCATCGCCATTCCTTTATTTGGCCCTCTCTCCAAGCCCACTTGAAGAGGGACATGAGGAGATCTTGTGCACTGATTCCAAAACTCTTGAGCATCCACAATCAGAAAAAGATGATGGTGGGGAACGGCAATTAGTGTTTCACGAGGTGGATGATGAGGATGATGATGATGAGACACAGTTGTTGATAAGTTAACCACAATTAGTGTCTAAAGAGGTTTATGATAGGGATGAGACAGTTGTCAATAAGTGAGGTCATTGTTAGGTCAACAAGTCAGGAGGATGACCAGAGTGAGTAAGTTGAAGAGGAGTTGGTGGACGATGAAATCACTGACCCAACCTGGGAAGGTGGGGTGGCAAAAGGGAGAAGGCGAGCCACACCAAACACGCCGCAAATGTTCCCCAGAGCACCCCTTTGCGACAATCTCCCTTGCCAAGGGGTAGGTGTTCCGCAGTCTGGCGCTTTTTTGAGAAAGTGGGAACAATAAAAGAATTGTCATTTGCAACCTGTGCCATACCAAAATGAGCAGGGTCGTAAACACTAGGAACCTCACCACCACCAGCATGATTCGCCACATGGCATCAAAGCACCCTAATAGGTGGGCCGAACGCCTGGGTCCACAATCAGTGTCTGCAGGTCACAGAGTCACACCACTGCCTCCTCTTCCCCTGTGTTACGCGCTGGCCAATCCCCTGTCCAAGATGCAGACCTGAATGCCTCCTGCCCTCCACCTGAACCTTTGGAAGCACCATCAGCTATAACACATCCACTTCTGTGTCCCAGCGCAGCGTACAGATATCTATAACCCAGGCCTTTGAACAAAAACGCAAATATCCAGCCCCCCATCCACATGCCATAGCACTAAAATGCGCACCTTTCCAAATTGCTGGCCCTGGAAATGATGCCATTTAGGCTTGTTGACACATATGCTTTCCGCAGCCTGATGGCCCTCCATCGTTACTCAATCGCAAGCCGCCACTATTTTTCCCGCTGTGCCCTCCCCGCCTTACACCAGCATGTGTCCCGTAACATCACCAGTACCCTGACCATTGCAGTTATTGGGAAGGTCCACTTAACGACTGACACATGGACAAGTGCTTTTGGCCAGAGATGCTACATTTCCCTGATGGCACACTGGGTGAGCTTTGTGGAGGCCAGGAGCGAGTCGTACCCTGGGATGACACAGGTGCTACCGATGCCAAGGATTGCGGGCCCTACCTCCATCATGTTTTCCGCCACCACCTAAATAAGTGGCTGCAACCCCCCCCCCCCCCCTCTCCTCCTCTACCTCCTATTTCACTTCTACCACTGAATTCTTATCTTGCAGCACCAGTCAGCCATCAGTCAGTAGCTGGAAGCAGTGTAGCACTGCAGTGGGGAAGCGACAACAGAGCTGTGGCAGGGTATAAGGGACCAGACTGAGCTGTGGCTCTCGCCACTCAACCTACAACCAGGCATGGTTGTGTCTGATAATGGCCGTAACTTTGCGTCAGCTTTGGAGCTCAGCAAGCTCACACACATACCATGCCTAGCCCATGTGTTCAACTTAGTGGTTCAGCGGTTTCTCAAAACCTACCCAAATTTGCCTGAGCTACTATTGAAGGTGCGCCGCTTGTGTGACCATTTCCGAAAGTCATCTACAGCTGCCGCCAGTTTGGCCACACTGCAGCAACGCTTGCAATTGCCAGCTCACAGACTGTTCTGTGATGTGAGCACGCGCTGGAACTCCACGTTCCACATGTTGACCAAGCTTTGTGAGCAGCAGAGGGCAGTAGTGGAATACCAGCTGCAACATGGTCGTCACCTTTCCAGTCAGCTTCCACTCTTCACAAGCGACGAGTGGTCATGGATATCTGACCTCTGTGAGGTTTTACGCACCTTTAATTAATTAACACAGATAGTATCAACGCTGCTGCTATTATCAGTGTAACCATCCCACTTCTGCGTCTACTGAAACGCTCGCTGCTCACAATGAAGGCCGGTGCAAAACATGTGGAAGAGGTGCAAATGGGGGAAGACAGTACACAGGGTAAAAGCCAGACCACCCTCAGGTTGTCTTCTCAGCGCGAATTGGATGATGATGAGGAGGAGAAGGAGCAGGAGATGGTTGCCTCCGCTACAGAGGGTAGTACCTAGCTGGTTTATTCCAGTTGTTCAGCGTGTATGGGCGGGTATTTAGTGCTGCTGGGGGCATAATAACTGATAAGTGCATCCACCTGTCAACTTAAAATGCTGACAGGTTTACTCCTATCAAAATGAACAAGGCCTGGATTGCCCCTGACTTCTCTACTCCACCAGAGGAAAGCGGCTGAACATAAAGGTACTTTAAATGTGGCTTTTATGGTTTATTGAATACATTGTATTCCCATGCACCCCTTCCAGCACAAAAAAGGGTATATTGTTTAATCTTTCTTTTCTCATCGGCCTCCTCCTCCATCATATCAACATGCTTATTAGGCCACCCTCGCTCCTAATGTTTTAGAGGGTCAGATCAGCATCAGGCCCTCGCCCATAATGTTTTAGAGGGTCACCAGCAGGCCCTTGCTCCTAATGTTTTAGAGCATCAGCTCAGCAGCAGACCCTCACCCCTAATGTTTTAGAGGGTCACCAGTAGTATTGAGCGCGAATATTCGCAAAGCGAATTTTAATCTCGAATATCGTGATTTAGAGATTTTGTGAATATGTCGAATACATGCCCCCATATTCACAATTACGAATATTCGCTCTTAAGATGGATAGTGATAGGGAAACTGTACTGAAAATAAAAGATTCAGACATAATTCCCCCAACCTTAATTGCTTTCTATAACAATTTCCGATATTCCTGTCAGAATAAAGACTAAATAGGTAAAAACTGTCCTGCGAATGTTCGTCACTTGAATATTCGCATTAATCTATTCGCGGTTTGTATTCCCTTTCCTACCAAGCGTTAACAGGTTGTGTCCGACTCCAGTACGCTGCATGTATTGCGAAAATGTCTTTTTCACACCTTTCCATTCGCACAAATGACTCCCGCCATTTCAAGCTTTCAATACATGTAAAGCTGTTTAAAAGTTAGTAATAACGAATAGATTCTATGCGCACGCGAATATAACTTGAAAACTTAATAGCAAGTCATGATATTGAATGCGAAATAACGAATATTGCAAAATCGCAAATATATGATGAATACGATGCAAATTATCTGTCAAGTATCACAAAATCAAATATGGGTCTTTGCGCTCATCACTAGTCACCAGCAGGCACTCACCCCTAATGTTTTAGAGGGTCACCAGCAGGCACTCGTCCCTAATGTTTTAGAGGGTCAGCTCAGCAGCAGGCCCTCGCCCCTAATGTTTTAGAGGGTCACCAGCAGGCCCTTGCTCCTAATGTTTTTGAGGGTCAGCTCAGCAGCAGACCCTCACCCCTAATGTTTTAGAGGGTCAGCTCAGCAGCAGACCCCCACCCCTAATGTTTTAGATGGTCACCAGCACGCCCTTGCTCCTAATGTTTTTGAGGGTCACCAGCAGGCCATAATTCATCATTTTTCAAGGGTGTGTATGATGCCCTACTTTATGTGTAATAAATGGTGTATTGGAGTGTCGGTTCCTTGTAATTTTTGGCAGCCCTTTCACTTAGTGCATAGACTTTATGAGTGTAGGGATCCCACTACCTGAACAAATGTACCACAATGTGAATGAGGCTCTCCTTTATGTGATAGACAGGTTGTATCAGAGTGCCTCTTCCTTGTAATGTTTGTCAGCACTTGCACTTTATATACAAGTAAATATACAGGAAAGAATGTTTCCTAACAATTTTTCCTCTAAAATCGATTTTATCTTCGGTTTTGTACGTATTATTGTCAGTCTGTAAAAGTGGTGTACTACTCGGACAACATTGTTCCCAGCAGCGACCTGGGAGTCCAAGATGCATCCAGAGATCCTCCCCATGCTGTTCCCGAACCATTTCAGTGGTGTTTCCATCAAGTTCTGACCTTTTTCTGAGAACCAGACACCCTCCCCTCTTCAGAGCAGGGGGTGCCTGGTATAATTCTCTGGTTCTACCATTGACTTGCATTGTGCTTGGGTACTCTGTAGAGCATCCGAGCATCCCAAAGTGTTCTAGTCGAGCACCCAAGCACTTTGGTGCTCAATCAACACTACTTACTAACTAACTTTCTAATGTATTGACACAGCAAAGCACAGACCACAGCAATGACACTGCTGTCTCTCTGAACTGCAAAAAAAAAACTGCAGCAAATGGCTGCTGGGGAGGTTCTTATATAGTAAGGCGTAGGCAACTTTCCTATTGGTCGCTAGGGATGTTGCTAAGCTCAGACAAAGACATTGCAGTCTTCTCATTGGCCCATAAGCAAGGAGGGATCATGGTTTCAGATAAAAAAAAATCTAGAAAATTCGTAAATACGAATATATAGCACTATATTCAAAATCTTCGTGAATTCTCGAAGTGGCGATATGCACTATTAAATTTCACGATTCGAATATTCGCGCCCAACACTAACGCTGACCATGTTCCTGCATCTCTTTTTGTAGGGTCTGCAATGTGCTTGCCACTGTGCAGGCCAGGCTCGCTGAGAAATCCGGGGCCATGTGTCGGGCTACCGGTTCAGCTAATTTCTTATAGTCTACTGGTACCTGCTATAAGTCCTACTTGTCTAATAGTTCAGAGTCCCCTTGGTTCTCCAGTATTGAGGCCTGTAAGGCTTTCAGGAAAGGTAGCGCCATCTTGGCGAGTCTCGCTGATTTAGTGCGGCCGGCCCATGCAAAGTTTTTTGCCCCCTTCTTCATTATGAAACGATCCATACAGCCTTGATCCCTGGCAAAATCAGGTCCGGCTCCCTCCGGTGTAGGAGTCAGGGTGAGATGTATGCGGTAAGTAGAGAATGGGTTTGTATTGGCACGGTGTGTCCTGCACCACACTCCTACATCACGGGGGGGCGGAACCGGAAGTTCTAAGTCCTTTTTATTGTAATCCAGTGTTTTACCATAAAGTGTGTACCTGTGACTTGCATTATTCCTTCTAATTTGCATAACCTTACATTTGTCGGTGTTAAACCTCATCTGCCACTTTTCTGCCCAAGTCGCCAATCTATCCAGATCTAACTATAGCAGTTTACTGCTCTCTTCCGTGTTAATTAATTTACACAGTTTAGTGTCATCTGCAAAAATTGGTATTTTACTGTGCAAGCCGTCTACAAGATCCAATTGAAGAGAATAGGGCACAATTCTTGCCCCTATGGTACCCCATAAGTTATGGTGACCCAATCTGAATATGAACCCTTAATGACTACCCTCTGTTTTCTATCACTGAGACAGTTTTTTTTACACACATACACACATTTTCCCTCAGTCCAAGCATGTTCATTTTATGTACTAACCTTTCATGTGGCACAGTATGAAATGCTTTGGAGAAGTAAAGACATATGACATCCATTGACTTACCTCAGTCCAGTCTAGAACTTGCCTCCTCATAGAAACTGATTAAATGAGTTTGACATGGCAGATCCCTCATGAAACATGCTGATACGGTTTTATACACTTATTTTCGTTGAGATACTCCAGGATAGCATCTCTTAGCAAACCTTCAAACGATTTACCCACAACAAATGTAAAACTTACCGCCCTATAGTTTCTCTGCTCTGTTTTTGACCCCTTTTTGAATATTGGCACCACATTTGCTAAGCACCAATCCTGTGGAACACTCCCTGTCATTATAGAGTCCTTAAAAATCAAAAATAAGGATCCATCTATGATTTAAATTCTCGCAAGATATCACCGTGTAAAATGTATATTTTGGTCTTTTTTAGGATGCAGCTGCATTTTTCCTGGGTAAGAGGCCAATTTTAATGGGGAGTTTACTTTTACACTCTGCATTTAACCTGAGAGTTTATTTTCCTCAGAAAAAAAATATATATTTAATAGATTTGCTTTTTCATTGCTTTCTATAACTCCTCCCTCATTACTAATGAAAGGTGGCAGGGGCTATGTTCGAATTTGCGATATTTCATAAATTTATGGGTAAATATTCGCCATATGTTTCCAAATTTGCGGTTATTTTCTTGATTGCGAAAAATTGGCAATGTAATATTCGCGTAATGCGTGAGCAATACAGGCATGGGTAACGTTTGGTACATTTTTCAAGCTATTAGAAGTTTACCGAGACTGGAGATAATTGATGGCATGGCAGAACATTACAATAGCTTTATATGCAGGTAGAGTGCTCCAATATATATTCCCGATTGTGAAAATCTGCAATTATTGATGCGCATGTTTTTGCGCAATAAGTGCAACTGAGTGACATCACAGCACTATGTATGTATGGACAGCCGAATCTATCACACTACCTAACTCCATGCACTCTAACCTATCAGCTACACTACAAATCAATGTAACCTACACTGACTATCTCCCCCTAACTATCTGAATTATATATCCAAGTTAACTGTCTGCTGTGCTTTGCTGTATATACAGTAATCACACTGCTGTCTCTCTCAGAACTCCATTACACTACAGAAAATGGCTGCTGGGGAGGTTCCTTATATAGTAAGGGGTAGGCAACTTTCCTATTGGTTGCTAGGGATGTTGCTAAGCTCAAACAAAGACATTGCAGCTTTTTAATTAAAGTTTGGGTTCGAGTTCGGTGTCCGGTCATTTAATAAAGCTTGTTGAAATGTTGCAGGGCAGCCAACCAACAAGCGTTTAAGATGTGTGCCCTTAGAAGCCATCACAGCCATGCCTACTAATGGCATGACTGTGATTGGCCAGTGCAGCATGTGACCAAGCCTCTATATAAGCTGGAGTCACTTAGCGCCGCACATCACGTCAGCTCTTACTAGTATAGGGATAGGATGCTGCTGCTGTGAGGGAACAGAAGTATGTAGAGCTGCACACACCAGATCTCACGGTCTCACCAGAATGCATCAGTCAGTCTGGAGCCACAGAACCTCAGCAGCTCCCCGAACAGCAGCAATTGAGGAATGATGGCAGCATGTCCAGTAAATCCTTTTATTGGAGCTCGCTTCAGTGAACACGTGCACAAATAGCAAAACAGCTACGTTTTGGCTATACACTAGCCGTTATCAAGCCTGTTACAATGTGAATACCACAGTGCTATTATAGTGTATACCCCTCCCCCAACTTCGATTGGGCAGCCAATCAATCCAAGGCTCCCACCCCCCAAAAAGAGGATAACCAATCACATAGGTAACTCCATACATAAAAACTAAACCACATCTGTGATTAGTTAAAATATCCATGTGTCTCATTAAAAATATCATGGTGAATGTGCTAACCTTTGCAATGCGGCGCCGAAATCCATACAGCGCGTCTCCATCATTTTAGTGCGCATGTTCATTCAAACATGCACCCGATCAGCTC
Source organism: Bufotes viridis (assembly GCA_033119425.1). Taxonomy (NCBI): domain Eukaryota; kingdom Metazoa; phylum Chordata; class Amphibia; order Anura; family Bufonidae; genus Bufotes; species Bufotes viridis. The sequence goes on along the minus strand of CM065593.1, from coordinate 154,900,312 downwards.
CATCTGTGTATGAGGCAAAAAGCGCATCAAATGCATCATTGGCCACATGATTGCCAGGTCACCTGACCACAGGTTCCACCCTGCTCAATGGCAACATTATCATCAGGTCACCTGACCCCAGGCTCCTCCCCATCCACCCACACATAGAGTCCATCAGAGCACACCAAATACCAACATTGCTTCATGTCAACATGTGGAAATGCATTGCGCTTACAGCAAGACACGATATTTTAATATGAACTAGGAGAATTAGCCAGATATAGTTGTCCATTACACATCCCATCATGTTTGCAATGCAGCGCAGTGCCCATTTCCACATCAACTTGAAAAACCACATCCTAATGAAATGCAGCCCAGAAACACTTTGCACATAGAGATCCGCGGCGCTTGGTCAGCCACCCCATTCAACACATGAGTACACTATACACATAAACCAAAGTGAAAGGTTAAAAAACAACACATACACTAATGCCAAGTAAAAATACACAGATTTAAAGGTCACTTACACTGAAGTCAATATTGAGACCATATGGTTGTAGGGCCTTCAATTCAAATATCCATTTAAGTTCCTTCCTGCACAAAATCCGATCTTTATCACCACCCCTCCTCAGGGGTATACACTATAATAGCACTGTGGTATTCACATTTTACCAGGTTTGATAAAGGCTAGTGTATAGCCGAAACTTAGCTGTCTTGCTATTTGTGCACGTGCTCGATGAGGCGAGTTCCAAAAAAGGATTCACTGGAGATGCTGCTGTTATTCATCATTTGCTGCTGCAAGGGAGAGGTTAGGAAATAATTTGATATCAGAGCTTGGTGTTAAGGCCCCTTTCACACCTGCGTTCTTCTTTTCCGGCATAGAGATCCGTCGTCGGGTCTCTATGCCGGAAAAATCCTGATCAGGATCATCCCCATGCATTCTGAATGGAGAGAAATCCGTTCAGGATGCATCAGGATGACTTCAGTTCAGGACCGGAACGTTTTTTGGACGCAGCAAATACCGCAGCATGCTGCGCTTTTTGTTCCGTCCAAAATCCGAACACTTGCCGCAGTGTCGGATCCGAGAATTAATGCCCATTGAAAGGCATTAATCCGGATCCGACCTTAGCTAAACGCTCGCTTTCGGCGCATTGCGGATCCGACATTTAGCTTTTTCTGACTGGTTACCATGGCAGCCAGGACGCTAAAGTCCTGGTTACCATGGTAAAATGTAGCAGGGAGCCGGGGAGCGGCATACCTACATTCCGTGCGGCTCGGGACGCTCCAGGATGACGCCAGGGCGCCCAGTGCATGGATCACGTGATCGCATGGATCACGTGATCCATGCGCATAGCGCTCTGACGTCATTCAGAGCGCCCGGAGCCGACGGAATGTGCATGCCGCTCCCAGCTCTCGCCCATTATGGCAACCAGGACGCTAGTAGCGTCCTGGTTGCCATAGTAACCTGAGCAGTCCGAAGACCTGATCAGGATCCTGATCAGTCTTCTAATGCTCAGGTGACTTGCGTTCTGACGGATCCGGCAGGACGGAAGTGCCTGCCGGATCCTCAGAACGCAAGTGTGAAAGGACCCTAAGTCTGTGATCTACAGCGACTTTTTTTTTTTGTGGGTGCAATGCAACATTTTTGTACCCTGCCCTGAGCACAGTGACACAGAAAAATAAGTTTTAATCCGTCTGTTAGTTAGGTGGGCATTGGGGGCCATTTTGTGCAAGTGCAGTGCACTTGCACCTGCATATGTGCCAGGGACAATAATTTAATACTGTTGTAGTTCAGTGGGCGACATATACCACAAATAATATAGGTAATCCGTCTGTGAGTTCAGGGACCCAGGGGGTGACATATTCACATTTTTTTTCTGTAAAGTAACCCTGTGCTGCATATGTGACAGTGTAATCAATTCAGTAAATCCATCTGTTAGATTCTGGGGGGACACATTTATTTATTTTTTGCTAAAAAGTACCTTTGCGGCCTGCACTGCATTTCGGATAGTGAAATATAATCAGTAAATACAACTGGGACATTGTGGGTGGAAAAAAAAAATCACTTTGTTTTGCCATAAAGTACCTTTGCAGCATTTAGAACCTACGCTGCATTTCTGACAGTCCAATTGAACCGTTAACTTCGGCTGTTACATTTTGGTTGAAAAATTCACTTTTTTTGTGATAGTAGAGTATTGTATTGAATTGCTCCATTACACTGTTTTTTTTTTTTTTTTAATTCTTTTATTTTCAAAAAATGCAATAAAAATGCAATACAAAGTTTCACATGACCATGACCTGAAAGATACATGACTTGCCATACATAGGATAATTGATACATCACATGTGCAAATCTAGTAAGCCCATAAGGCGCACGGGCAATAGGCCACAACATCGCATGTTGTAGCAATGGAGCACGGAATAATACCAAGTGTATCACAATCCAAATATCAAGTACCAATCACAGACAGACAACACAGACACAAAAGGGAAGATAGAAAAGAAAGGACAACCGCGACAACGCCATCACACAACATAGGGAAGGGCGATAATCTTAGTTCAAAAGAGTCCGATAATCCTGAGTATCCTGGAAAAGGAACCAGGGAGTCCAAGCTTTCAAAAAAGCCTCATGTGTACCTTTCAACAGCGCTGTAAGCTCCTCCATTCTCCGAATCTCCTCAACTCGCTGTACCCAGTTTGAGACGGTCGGTGGGGAAGATGATTTCCAAGATACCGGGATGAACGCCCTAGCCGCAACCACCAAGTGTCTGAGACAAGTTTTGCGTATGATAGAGGACGGCAGATCCGATAAAAGCAAAAGGAAGAAACTGGGCGTGTTTGGAACCTGGAAGGAATACACCTTAGAGATAGTACTATGCACCAACTCCCAGAAGGGCCAAAGTTTAGAGCAAAGCCAGAAAATATGAAGCAAGGAGCCCGGTGCCTCCTGACATCTCCAGCACAACTGAGAGGTCGAGGGAAACATTTTATGAAGGCGAGTTGGGACATAGTACCACCTTGTTAACAGTTTGTAGCCTGACTCTTGGTATCTACTAGCGATGGATGACTTATGTATCCAGTGGATCAGTTTAGGCCACTGGTCTGATGAGATGTCTACTTGTAAGTCCAACATCCATTTATCGATATATGGAGGACGGTAATCCAAAGGGGGTGAGATCAACAGGCTATAGATTTCGGATAGCGAATGTCTATAGATCCCTTCACCTATGCAAGATTTCTCAAAGAGAGTAAGGGACCTATCATACCCCTGGGAAGAAGGGATTGAGGCAAGAAAATGAGCAAGTTGCCTAGATCTCCACTGTCCCAGCGGGCACGGGTCAGTAAGTCCCACAATTTCCTCATGTGTCAGCCACCTACCTGAGGTACGGAAAAATGGAGCTCGGCACTTACCCCCCATCCGCCACTGTAGAAACGGACCGCCTGAACACCCTGCCGAAAAGTCAGGGTGACCCAGGACAGGAAACATAGGGGAGGGAGAAGGCGAGATAGACCGCAACGACGCACATTTGCGGAATTGTGATAACGTAGGGCCTATGGTAGGGTGCGAGAGAAGAGCTGCAAAAGCCCTAGATTCGATCCACGGTAGGGAAGCCAGGGGTGTGGTAGAGCATAATTGTTCTATGGAGACCCACTGCTTAAAGAGGGCGTGACGGCACCAGTCCACTACCCTCTGTAGGATAGCCGCCGAGTAATACTTTCTAAGGTCAGGAACCCCCAACCCACCCGACTCTCTGGGAATATGGAGCAACTGCCTGGGAAGTCTCGGTTTTCCTCTTGCCCATATAAATCGGAACACATCCCGGTGAGCCCTCTCAAAGAAACTGGCAGGAAGTCTAATAGGTAGGGCCTGGAATAGAGAAAAAACCGAGGCAAAAATGTATTCTATTTATGACACCAGCACTGCCTTACTGTTAGCGAACTTAATTGTTGACTGTTGGCAGTTAAATTGTCACCTGAGATAAACCATCTGTTAGTTTGGTGGGTGAATGCAAATAATGAGGAGAATGTCAAATAAGGGACGTGGCCATGGTCGTGGTGGTGGATGTCCTGTTGCAGGGAGAGGACGTGGTCGTTCTGTGCCAGCTGCACGCCCAAGTGAAACACCTTCCTCAGGTGCGAGTAGGCGACAGAACCTTCAGCATTATTTAGTAGGCCCGAATGCTGCTCTACGAATAGTGAGGCCAGAACAAGTACAGGCGATAGTAGATTGGGTGGCTGACAGTGCCTCCAGTACCTTCACATTGTCTCCCACCGGGTCCACTGCTGAAAGCTCATAGTTAACACCTGCAGGCCATGGGCATCTATCTTGCACCTAACCCCCTTGCAAATCAGCCAAGCAGTCTGAGCCCCAAGTTATGTGTTTAGATTGTTGGGTGATCTATACCCCTTTTTTCTTTCAAAGTACCCCTGCACTGCATACCTGACTGGGAAATATATTCTGTAAAATCGGCAGCATTTAGATTGTTGGGTGCTGTAGTTATATGCTGTAAAATCTCCATGATGTCTCCATGATAAATCGCAAGCGTGGGGGCCTTGTGTGGCTTCTATACACTTTCAAAAAAATCCTTTAGTGGGGCGAATAGATGCTGGACGACGGGGACGCTCCATGACCCCTTTTTTCTTTCAAAGTACCCCTGCCTTTCATACCTGACTGGGAAATATATTCTGTAACTTCGGCGGCGTTTAGATTTCTGGGTGATCTGTAACCCTTTTTTCTCTTAAACTACACCTGCACTGCATACCTGACTGGGAAATATATTCAGTAAATTCGGCAGCGTTTATATTGTTGGGTGATTTATACCCCTTACAAGCCCACGCTGGTAGACGCGCTGCTGATGACTGACACCTGGGCCTCAGTGGAAGCACAAGGCGAAGGCAGAGGAGGAGGAAGAAGTCGCCAACACAGCTGGGGCACCGCTAGCACATGAAAAGGAAGGGTTAGCATGGCCGAAATGTGAAAAAGCTTAGTCAGCATGCCACAAGAAACAGCACCACCAGCTGATATAGAACTACTTAGCAGGAGGCAGCATTTCAGCAACATGGTGGAACAGTATGTGTGCACACACCTACACGTACTGACTGATGGGTCTGCCCCATTCAACTTCTGGGTCTCCAAATTGGGCACATAGCCTGAGCTTGCCCTTTACGCCTTGGAGGTGCTGGACTGCCCTGCAACCAGTGTATTGTCTGAACGTGTGTTTAGCACGGCAGGGAGCGTTATCACAGACAAGCGCAGCTGCCTGTCCACAGCCAATGTGGACAAGCTCACGTTCATTAAAATGAACCAGGCATGGATCCCATAGGATTTGTCCGTACCTTGTGCAGAATAGACATGTATACCAACCTCACACAGCCATTGTTATACTCCAGCGCACTTTCTCTTTGTTTTCTTTTCTATATTTCCCAATGTTTTGGGGTCTACCCAAATTAAAAAAACAAAAACAAAAAACAGTGTTGTTGGCGACTACCTCCTCCACCGCCGCTTCCATCTACACCTCCATGTCCACCGCCTCCTCAACCTTCTATTCCATATGGACCTCCTCCTCCTAGTTCAAGATTATAATTTTTCTATGTAATTTTAAGTAATTTCCCTATCCACATTTGTTTGCAGGGCACTTGTCATGTTCTTACCCACATTTTGCTGCCTTTTGCAGCCCTCTAGAACTTTCCATGACACTTTTAGAGCCATTTTAGTGCCCCAAAGTTCAGGTCCTCATTGACTTCAATGGGGTTTGGGGTCAAATTCGGGTCCCGAACTCGAATTTTGCGACGGAGTTCAGCTGAACCTGTCGAACCCAAACTTCCAGGTGTTTGCTCAACTCTAGTGGCTAATAACCACTTTTAGCTGGTCAAATTTTAACTTTTTCGAGTTTTGTATTTTTGCACCTCCCTGAAGAAATACTCTTTTGAATGACAATTGGAATGATATTATTCAATGGTGACTAGTTCCCAGGTGTATATAGAGAGAAACAGTGGCTCAAACTGTGGTCTCAATATGACAGGTGCTCACTCAGAAAGGCCCACCTCTAGCCAAAGGAATAATAAAGTATTAAATGTGAATTCGAGGGCACTCTTAATATCTGGGCTTTGAAAAGAGATTTTTATTCCGATAGTCAGCCTGGGTTTCAGTACAATTTTTTGTAAAATGGTACTAATGAGTACACATATATTGAAATTAAAAGTATACAAATATAAAAAATGTTAAAACAAAAGATGTTCTGATGTTAGAACCAATATAGGGATTTCCGGGATGCAGTAACCTTAATGATATCTTAGGTGGTATCAAAACTTGCCACGGGAAAAGATAAAAAGGTATATATTGAAGTGATGATTATTATCCCGATCAAAAAGAATATTTACAGTCTATAATTATAGCCATAAAATCAATGATAAAGTCTGTAACATAAGTTGTGATGTCAGGGACAAATGTTTATAGATCTGAATATTGTCCTGACTCAAAAGAGCTTTATAGTGTGTGTTACCGCTGTAAGATCAATAGTAGGACTAAAAACATATACTGTGTTGTCAGCGATATATGTATAAATGTTTTACCGGTCTGCTTACTTGTGTATGGCCGGAGTAATGAATATCGCTGCTCCTACTGTAAGTTATATGCCGGTCCTCTTGGTTGCAGTTGGACAGGGAGTGCGGGGTAACGCTGTTGTTGAATGCTGTTTGTTCTTCCTGCGCGGGAGTGCTTGGCGTCCTGCTCCGTTCGCGCGATGCATGTGGTGTCCCACGTGATGCGGAGGCCTCTACGTCACAGCGGTCAGCTGACCGGGATCCCCGAACTTCTCCTGATGAAATTTAGTGCGCTGTATGTGGTTCGATCCTTTTAGTATCTCCCCGATAGTTGTTGAAAGGCTTTGTTAGGATTTAAACTGTGGAATTCCTTCCCGTTACTGTCCTAATTTTCACCAAACGTGTTTCGGTGCTTTCTGGCACCTTCATCAGTAATGAAAGTGCCAGAAAGCACTGAAACACGTTTGGTGAAAATTAGGACAATCCCTGAACTGACATCCCCCTCATATACCAACTTTGCAAACTTGATGGAGTGTGTCATATCAGGGCTAGCCTCTCTGGCACTCTCCCTCTACGCTGCTTTCTGTTATCTAGCTACCTACCTCACTTTCCTAATCCTTTATATTACCACTCTCCCCCTCATGTAATCCATAGAATATCTGCCCAGTGGGCAGCAAACTATTTTCTATATTTCTAATGCATTTCAGTATTGAAAATCGCTCATTTAGATACAGGATCTGGGATTTCAAACATGCAATTTGCTCACATTTTGCACAGAAACATGCACCCTTTGGCCTCTTTCACACTACTGTATGGCGTTTTCAGTGTTTTGCGGGCCATTTTATCGGATCTGTTTTTCAATTTTTTGTTTCCGTTGTGTTTTCTGTTTTTCCGTTCCGTTTTTCCGTATGGCATATACAGTGTACAGTAATTACATAGAAAAAATTGGGCTGCGCTTAAATATTTCAATACAAATGCATTTCCGTATACGTTCCGTTTTTTTTTTTTTGCGGACCCATTGACTTGAATGGAGCCATGGATCGTTATTTGTGGGCAATAATAGGACATGTTCTATTTTTGCACGGAACGGAAAAACAGAAATATGGAAACGGAATGCACACGGAAACACTTCTGTTTTTTTTGCGGAACCATTAAAATGAATGGTTCCGTTTACGGACCATATCCGGAACGCAAAAAAACTGTCGGTACACACCCCTAACTAGTCACCTGTGCAACACGGTTTACAATAAATGCAAAAATGTTGCTCACAGTATACTCTTAGCTACTATGCAATAAACCTGACAACAAAACAAGTTATAGTGTATAAACTATACTACACTACTCCGACGTTGTGTAAAGTACAATAAAGTTAGGCACAGGCACATTCAGCAATGTGCACAAATAATTTAACAGATTCTCCCTTAATTATCTTAGGTCACACACTTAAAGACTAACACAAACTTGTGATCAAACACTCGTAAGCTCGCAAACTCGTGTTGTCAGTCTGCTCATATAGCTGCTACCACTAGACAACTCCAAACCAGATTGCTGGTTTCTTCCCTGTGGATAATGTTTAATACGTGTCAGAAGAATATTTTATACTAAAATCCTAATCTACTTTGTCAATTCAGCTTTTTTTTCTTTAGATACTAAGGAAGAAAATGATTGGGATACTAAATAATTAATGTCTAAAACATGTCTAAAATGGCACTATACTTTCATTATAGTTTTAATATGTTATAGAGACATATTAAAATTTTGATCAGTGGAAGTCTGAGCTCTAAGACCCCTATTTATCACTAGAACATGGGGAGGGAAACATGCTCTTAGTGAGCTCTCTCTCCTCACTGCAGGAGACAGGAGTGAGACTGACCCATAGACTTTCTCCATCTTGCTTACTGTCCTGCAGTGAGGGGAGAGAATGTGCTAACTTCTCTCCCTTCTCCCCTCATTCTAAAGATTTTTTGGGAGCCTCATCTTTCAGATCTCCACCTGTCTAAACGTTTTATATGTCCCTATAATATATCAAAAGTTTCATGAAAATACAGTGCCACTTGAATTTTATTTCTGCATTTAAGCAGAAACTAAAATATAATATTACTCAAGGTTACTGTACTTTTTAATATTTATGTAAAGTCAAATATTTTTTGTCTTAAGTGTTTAAATATTTAACATGTTCTTATATATTCTATAACTCTGAAGTCTATAAACCTTTTCAGGTTGACTTCCCCACTGAATATAGAAAAATACTGCAAGACTGTATAAATGCATTATCCTATCTTCACAGGAAATAAACCACTTCTTAGGGGGTGAGTGGCATACAAACTTTATTTGTTGATCAATAAATGTGGATTTACATAGGAAAGCAACCTATATTGTCAAGGGTAAGTTAATCATAAACCAGGAATTTTAAATTAACTGAAAGTCTAGTTTAGGGTTTGCTATAGCAGAAACACAACTCTGAGACATAGTGGGTTGTAAGCATGTCTAATTGCAAACCATGTCACCTGAATTAAAATATCCAGTATGTCATTCAAAGGGTTGTCCTAATAAAAAAATATATATTATAGATTTTTGAAACTAGCACATGGATCTAAATATTTTTGCAATTACATGTAATTAAAAATGTGCCATAATAGCCACTTGGATTATAAAAAAAAATAAAAAGGGATATGTTAAGCACCACCAGCTGTTTGTTAGTTTCCTTTTTCTCTGTCCACCTCGGTAACACCACTGATGTGGACATATAGGCTTAGATCCATTATTTAACTGTCACCAGCTCTATCTACTGTTAGATGCTGTGATAATTATGGGGATAGATATGCCCCCCTGAGGAAAAAAAAAGCACAAACCCTGAGCTGTGACAGTTCTGCAGCAGAAAGGACATACTCACTGAGAAAGAATATACCGCCTGAAAAATGACATGCTTATTAAAATAAATCAAGCGGACCAACTAGAGCAATAATGGCAGAAGCTCTGGGTCTATGTGGAGCACAGGGCTGGCTTTATTTTAAAGAGATTGTGATATACTATATCATGTCTAATTTTTTTTTCTTTTTTTACTTTAATTATGAGCTAACTCCTTTAAGGCCTCCTACTGAGATGAACCTTCAGTCTAGCTGATCACCCACCTCTGCTTTCCCGTCATTTAAGCACTGTTGTATCAATAGACACAGTTTTCCTCTTATTATACCTCACTTATGACTAGCTATTCATTTTCTGTAACTTAACAACATGCATGATGAATGCAATATCTCCTTATGGAGAGTTCCTTAAGGGGTGTGAGGAGTCTTATAGTTGAGGCAATGCTCCTCTGGGTTGCTGGGAAGAGGGTATGGAAATGAGCTGTTAGCAAGCTCTGCCTCTAATGCCATCAGATGTAAGGTAGCCATCCTATAACTCAATGGTCAACCTTGACGCCAAATGCTGTGCTGTGACCAGCATGCGGCTTGAGGACATAGGCATGCTCTGTGACCTCACACCTCAGCACAGTGGGGCAGGAAGAGCACTGGATCTCAGGAGAGACGGCAGTGTCCAGAACAGGAGAGGTGAATTTATTTATTTTGTTTGTCTGAACTGTGGTCTGATTAACATTGGGGTTCTGAGCTGGGGTCTAATTAACATTAAGGGTCTGATCTGACTTTACATTGGGGGTTTGATTAACATTGGGGTTCTGAGCTGAGGTCTCATTGGGGTCTGAGCTGGGGTCTAATTGACATTAGGAGTGTGATCTAAAGTCTGGTTGGTGGTCTGATCTGAGGACTAATTAACATTGGGGGTCTGATATATGGTCTGATTTACATTGAGGGTCTCATTGGGGGTCATATCTGAAGTCTGATAAAAAAAATAAAAAAAAATCTTATTATCCTCCTCTATAACCTAGGTGCATGTTATGGGCAGGTCTAATAATAACTACCCAGAAATTAACCCATAAACTAAATCTTTTAAAAGATTTTCTTTTTTTAATTAGCTCATTGTAATTAGAAAAAAGTCAGGTTTTATATGTCAATGACTTCACATTACCCTTCTCTACAAAAAAAAAAAAAAAGAATTGTCAGATACCAATCAGTGTATGCTAATCTGTTAAACAGACTTCTCAAAAATGTATACAGTTGATATCAATGATAAACAGTTGAGATACTGTTGGCATCCATTTTTTTTTAAACAACTTCATACCAGCTATAATGACCAAGAGATGTTGAGTTTATGCACATTTTTCCACTGTCAAGTGAATGGCAGATCAGTTGAAACAGCTCTCCCTTCTATTACCTAGAGGGGGTCCGAAGTGGGGTCTCCTATAGGATACAATGCATTTGGACAGTCTTCAGACCCTTTCACTTTTTTCTTATTTTAAGTTGTGGTCTTGTGCTAAACTTAAAAAAATAAAAATCCGGAGTACTCTAGACCAACATACATTAGGAATGGCTTAGGGACAATTGTGTGAATGTCATTGAGTGGTCCAGATAGAGCCCTGACTTGAACATAATGAAACATCTCTGAGGCGATCTGAAAATGGTTGTGCACCAACAGTCCCCATCATGATTCAAATGATTTTCTTTTTTCTTACTTTTTGATTCAGTAAGGGTTTAATGGCATTGTTTAGCGGCTGCATCATATTCCCCAACTGGTGTACTCTATTTCTGTCAAAATTGCACATCACACATTATATGATATAGTATTGGTGCACAACAAATAGTATGCAAATGTTGTTGGGTCACCCAGTGACTAAACAGCATATAGATTATGCCATATTTCAACCATCAAACTAGAACCCTTCAACCTTATGGTACTGCCCTAACAAGGTTCTATACCTATACATTTTAGGGTTAATTTTACCAAATAAATGTTAAAACAGGTTGGACTCAAGAACTGGATAGGCAACATGCACATCAATGGTAAGCTGTACATACAGTATGTATCACTCATTAACTCTCATCAGGCCCTAAGACCAGTGAACAATACAATCTAAAGTCCATATAATATACACTGCGACATCATTTCCCAGTAACATCCTGACCTTAAATCTTGGCATCTAGTATCTCTTCTGCTTATGTTTCTACATATTTCACCCATGGTTATGTGCCAGTGGGTTTCCAGCATCAATACCTCCATCCCAGCTTTCTTTTTATGTTTTACTTCAGCTTCAACCCAAGTTGCACTGTTTTTCCAAGTGAAAAACTTTGAATAAGCTGTGATTGACCTTGCTTTCTCTCCTTTATTGTGGTTTTAAAATGTTCACTCTGTTGTTGATCACTTGTCTGAATTTTGTCATTTATGAGTTTGACTACCTTGTTCTCATGTTGTTGACTCCGGCTGTCATCCTTGAATATGCCAGAATATGTCCTCCTCTATATGCCAGAACTGCTCTGTAAGAATGGTTCCAGTTCTGGAGGATCTGTTTGTTTCATGTAGTACATGGATGGGCAATCATTTGAATGGCTGGCATGTAATTCTCCAAATGTGTGGCTGACCATGGCAATAAAAGCAAATCTCTCAGGAGTAGGGACTCATAGCAGACTCATAGCAATATAACTTTTTTTAAAATGGTGAAACTGTTTATGCCTAAGGTCTGGCTAGTTTTGGACTTGCCACATGCCAAGAGCCATTCTAATTTCCATTTTGTTGTTTTCTTTTTTGTATAAGACAGGCTTAGAGTGTGTGGAGTAATAATAAATAGCCCCATTGTATTCATATAAGCACAGTTAAATATCATAAATAAACACTTTAAAGAAATCCCCTCTACAGTTTTGAGAGTTTACACATCATAGATTTTATTAAGGGCGTTTCAGTGAATGTTGTTTATCGTGTTATAGAAAGAACATCATTATATCCTACTTTTGGTGTTTTCTAAATCTGCTCTAGCATATCATCTACATAAAAAAATGCCACGTAAGACATTTTTAAACATTATAGAGCTACAGTTTAAATTTTTATAGTTATTTATCCTATCAAGCTGAGTTTACCAGCAATATTGGTAGAGAGGACAACTTTGTCCAAAAATGCCCAATAAAAGATACACTGTGGGACTAATTCAATTCTATGCTTTATAGCCAATATAACCAAATATTGCAGGCTACATGTTTTAGTTAATGTTTTTTTCCTTGGAAACAGTTCAGTCTTCTAGTAAACTGAAATTACTAGTGGTGAATAATACAACTCTGTGGGTACTTTTACAAGTAAACTTTTTTTTATACTTGCATTTATTGCCCTCAGCAGTCAAGCTGGTTTTACAGAAGCTAAACTGCAGTTTTCCTATTCAGCTGTGTGTTATGTCCTAGCATTGCTAACACAGATTTCCTCCAATTTTACATTATTGGGCTGGGCTGAGTCATTTGTAATTTATGAAGCCAACAAAATGCAGTTTGATATTCATAGGCTTGTCTTGCAGAGCAAATCAAAGCATTTATTCTAACTTGTACTAACGAAATGAACCCAATACAGTTATTTATTATAAGTACCTTATATGGGCATCCCAGAGTCCTCTTTTTTTTCATTTCAAAGGTCTTTTTATTATTTTATAATAATAATCAGAACAATAACAAAATTGAGGTATACATTAATAGCCATCATACATCGAGCAGGCGGAGAAGTAACAAGATTATAGCGTAAATAGTGCAAGAAAATGCAAGCGATAAAGTTGTCAAGACAAATAGTGCTGTAGAGGATCCTCTCCGGCGAGTTGATCAATATTACAAAGACAAGTATACCTTGTGTATTGAGTTTTCAATTAACAACATATAAACAGACAAGCACAAACATACAGCGATACACAAGAGGTGGGGTGGTACAGGAGGAGGAGAGAAGAAGGAGAGATGGGGGGGAAAGGGGAGGGGGCCCAGCGAGTCAAACTCAATGGCAAACTGTCTCATTGTGAATGAGTGTCGAAGCGTCTAAATGACGCCCATGGAGACCATATTTCGTGAAAGGTTTTATGTGTCTTTGTCTCCCATCTGGCCAGTTCTTCCAACCCTTAGAGTGAGTCTACCTTATCTATCCATAAGGCATGGGAAGGAGGGTGCGGAGCTTTCCATAAAGTAGGGATAAGTATGCGAGCTGCAGCCAGGAGTAGTTTCATAGTGTGTTTAGGGATTTTATTGGGTAACAGTTGAAAGAGGCATAATCCAGGTTCAAGAGGTAGGTTCAAATTTGTCAATTTATTAATTTGTGAGATGATTCCTGGGCAAGTCCACCAAAGGTGGAAATAGGTTTCTAAATGTTCCCCCATCTCCAGCAGTTGGGATTGTAGCTAGGGTTATATTTATGTAAGAGGACTGGGGTTAGGTGCCATCTGGTTAGAACTTTGTAGCCGCTTTCCTGCATTCTCACACAACGTGAGGTCTGTTTCGGGGCAGTAAGAAGCTGTTGGACTTCCTTATCCGAGAACGACTTAGAGAGATCTGATTCCCAGGCCGTGATGAAGGAATGCCTCGGTTGTGTATGTGAAATTAAAAGCAGCTTGTGACATAGCAATATCATTTTTTTGGGGGGTTTTGCTTGCACAATAAGCGACTCAAACCTGGTCAGCGGTCTGTGTAAGTCACCGTTTTGTAGAAGGAGTTTAAATGAAAGTTTAAGCTTATTATATATCATGGGGGTGACCGAGGTGCATTTTAGAAGATCTGCCAATTGTTCCTGTGAGGGTAACGCTTCAGAGCTGAGCAAAGAATCTATCGAAAGATCGTTGGTCTTGATATCTTTAGGAATAGAATCATTGTAATTGGGGTCTTTCGTCAGGAGAAGGTCCCTAATTTGCATAAGAGGTGACGGGTAAGGGGCAAATTGTGAGAGTGAGTTAACTTGATTCCAAATCTTTTGAGTTTCAGCTGTCAACGGGCTATATATTCTAAGCTGAGAAGAAGTCGTTTGAACAGAAAGTACAATCTGTCTTAATGGGAATTGAAGAATATCTTCCTTAACAGCTATCCAAAGTTTATGTGATGGTTTCCTGATCCAGTCAATTATTTTTTGTAGGTGCACAGCCTGAACGAAGGTTTTAGGGGAAGGCATATCTATACCTCCCTGTTTTCTGGGGAAGCTGGAGAATGGAATATTTTATCCTGGGTTTCTTATTGTTCCAAATAAAGCCTGTAATAAGTAAGTTACCTTGGGCCATATATGGCACTTTGCTATGTTTTTCCGTCCGAACTAAGACATATAGGGGGTCGGCCAATCTTCTAGCGTTTTGGAGATATCTCTAAGCAGTGGGAGGAAATTATCTTTATAAAGTGTCTGCATATTCGAGGAAATTTTAACACCTAGGAATTTGATGTAGGGTTGTTCCCAATCGAAGGGGGAGTTACGTGAGAGTCGGGCGGCAAGCGCAGTAGGGATAGAGATGTTGAGGGCTTGTGATTTGCTAAGATTCACCTTAAAATTAGACAATGCCCGACTACCTCCGCATTGAATCCCGGAGATTCCAGATTCTTGTCTCAGTTTCTGTAGGAGCGTTTCCATGGTCAGAACAAAGAGTAAAGGGGACAAAGGACAACCTTGTCTGGTGCCATTGGAGATCGAGAACACAGGCGACAGCACGCTGTTGATAAGCACCCTAGCAGAAGGACGTTCATACATGGAAAATATTGCTTGAACGAATGAAGTGGGTATACTAAATCAAATGCTAACAGTGAGGCTTTTAAGTAACCCCAGTCGACTCGATCGAAGGCCTTTTCGGCGTCAGTACTAAGTAGAAGTAAAGGAGAATTCTTTTTCTGTACATATGTGATTAGGTGTAGAATTTGGTAAATGTTATCCTTCCCCTCCCTTCCCATCACAAAGCCTACTTGGTCAGGCGCAATGAGTGTAGGCAATAGTGATTGTAATCTACGGGCAATAATTTTTGCGAATATTTTCAAGTCGAAATTTAGGAGAGAGATGGGGCGGTAATTACTACATAAGCTAGGGTCTTTCCCCTCTTTATGAATGACTGTGATCTGTGCCACTAGGGTCTGTTCAAGGAAGGGTGTGCCGTTCAATGCTGAGTTATATAATTTCGCTAAGTGTGGTAATAGGATGTCTAAGCATGAGATGTAGTAAAAGGCGGTTAGGCCGTCAGGGCCTGGACTTTTATTTTTGGGAGACGATGAGATCGCCTCTTTGATTTCAGTAATTGAGATCGGGGAGCAGAGATTTAGCGCTTGAGAAGGAGTAATTTGTGGGAGAGTTAGAGAGGCTAGGAATTCCGAGATTACTTCCGGTCTAGGTTTCGTAAGTATACTTCGTGGGATTTCTAGGTTGTAAAGGGCCTGATAGAACCTACTGAATTCCCTAGCGATATCTGTGGTTTTATGGAAGGAGTCACCCTTTCATTCTTAATAGTAGTAATAAAGGATTTGGTCTTTCTTTGTTTGATTTGGGCCAGCATAAACCTAGTAGGTTTATCTCCGTGGGCATAATGTTTAAATTTAGCCGACAAATAGGCTTTGGCTGAGCTTAAGTTCAGTAAGTTTTTAAGTTCGGTACGGAGCGCAGTTAATTCTTCTAAATGAGCTGTTAGGAGAGATTTCTTATGCAAAACTTCAAGGCGAGAGATATCCTTCGGAAGATCAGACATTTTTTGAGTTTTAGTCTTGTGAGTATATGCAGAGAGAGATATAAATTCACCTCTAACATATGATTTATGTGCTTCCCAAAGCGTTTGCACTGAAACCTCTCCATTATCGTTATGTTTAAAGAACTCCGTTAGCCGGGAGATAATTTTTTGAGTGTTTTTAGAAGGTTTCAGTAGTAGGTCGTTTAAGCGCCATCCTCTATAAGGTGGAGGTGTTTGTGGTAATAAGTATATTAGTTCTACTAATGCATGGTCTGAGAGGACCTGCGATTTGATGGACGCCACTTGACAATGTTGCAAATGCGCGGCAGGAAGGAAAATATAGTCAAGTCTACTATATGAATTATGCGAGGAGGAGTAATGAGTGTAGTCTTTAGTTGAAGGGTTTAGTGCCCTCCATGTGTCTATCAAGCGTAGTGATTGTAGAGCGTGGGATAGTTTTGCGAGAGCTTTGAAACGAACGTTGGACTTACCACTAGATGTGTCAATAATGGGGTTTAATGCTACATTTAAGTCACCTCCTAAAAATAGGGTGCCTTCAAAGAAGGAAGAAAGCTTCTTTAGTATCTTTGTCAAGCAGGGGATCTGGTCTATATTAGGGGCATATATATTCCCAATCGTCAGAGTCAGAGATCCCATTGTCCCTTTGATGAAAATATAGCGACCTTTCAGATCTATGCATTTATCTATATGGGTAAAGTTGACATTTCTACTGAGGCCAATGCTAACTCCTTTAGAGGCTTTAGAATCGGATCCTGAATGAAACCATTGTGAGTAATATGATCTGTTCATAGTCGGGATCTTATTTTTTTTAAAATGTGTCTCTTGCAGGAGACAGATATCAGCCTTATTCCTCTTAAGGAAATTTAGCACTTGGCCTCTTTTAGGTGGCGAGTTAAGCCCATGAACATTATATGTAATAATTTTAATACTTGCCATAGTGAAGAAACGGTGCAGAGGATTGTAGCCGACCTGGGCCATGGGTGTCCGTAGAATTGAGAGATAATCGCGTGGCGGAAAGGGAGGGAAGAAGGGGGGAGGGAAGAAAGAAACACTGGGAAAACACAAGGACAATTGTTCTTAGCATATATGGAAGCCAAAGTATTACTTGTAATAAGAACACATCAGGTAAATGGTACGTTTGAACATACAGAACGAAGACAATATCATAATAGGTCATATATAATAGACACTATGAGCCTATAGGGCCCAACTCCTTAAACCTGGTTACAAACTTTCATAGGCGGTCCACAGAGGACAGATGGTGAGAGAATTGAGTGTGAAGATATATAGAAGAAGAAAAGGGAGAAGAAAAGGAAGTAAAGGGATGAGCAAGTGCGGGGGAAGGGGGGGAGGAGAGGAGTGGAGATTCCACTCAAAGGCCAGGTAGAGAGAGGATCGATAAGATTAGGTAGGGAGCGACAGAATATCATAGAATTATAGTGAGAGGAAAAAGTGAGTGAGGCTTCTTCAGATAGAATTCAACATAAGCAAATAAGAAAAGCGGAACATACAGCAAGCTATTATTCATAAAGTGTCAAATATGCGTGAGCAGCTGAGCTCTAGATCAGGCCTCATCCGGGATAATGCTTTTTGGGGCGAGTTTGCCCGATTTCTTCCTGGACTTTGCGGTGCGAGCAGAGGAGGCTTCTTCCCAGGGTGTTGGAGGGGGAATTTGAGGCAGATTATCAAGGTCCTTGACGACAGCCCAGTCTGGGATCTGCAAGTCCGGTAGGTCTAGAGCACTGTAGACCCCTGGGAGGTCAGCAAGCGTACGGACGAGGAATCTCTTTCCACTATACATGAACCCGAGTCCGAATTGGAACTGCCAATTATATTGGATCCCTTTAAACCGTAAGGCAGAGGTCAGTGGTTTGAGAGTTCTCCGTTTGTGGAAAGAGATCCTGGTAGATGTGGATTTGAGCACCATCGTAAGATACTGGAGAAGAGGATCTGGAGAGGCGCATGATTTCTTCTTTAACAGGGAAGTGAAGTAAGCGGCAGATTACATCCCTGGGAGGTTCGGAATCTTTTGGTTTCCTCCTCAGCGCTCTGTGTAAACGCTCGATCACAATATCTTCCTTGTGTGTCGGCCCCAGGATGGTCTGGAAGATGTCTGTAATTGTGGCTAACAAAGCAGAGTTCTCTACAGTTTCAGGGAGACCTCTTATGCGCAAGTTATTCCTGCGGCCTCTATTTTCTTGGTCTTCTAAGGCGTCGAACGCCACATTTAAATAATTTTGACAAGAGGTTAAGCTTGCTGGAAGAGCCGAAGTGTAATTACATAATGATGTTTGCGTCGATTCGAGTTGTTCGACTCTGGCTCCCAAGTGTTTAATGTCATGTTTAATGTCCTGAAGATCTTTAGAGAGAGGCTCCAAAGCTTTGGTTAAAGCGGATTCTAGAGATTTTTGTAAAAAGAGCGAGATACAGGGAGCGAGTCTCTCTGTGATGATAAATCAGCGTCGCTATCAGAGTCCTCTCCAGTGTCAATCTGAGCAGCCGGGAGAGTATCTTTAGAGGGAGTGTTTAACTTTGGACGTGGACTCTTTTTCTTATATATTTTTCCATCTCCCCTTTTGGCGCTGATGATTTTTGCAGAAGATTAGAGTGTTTGGGGTTAGGGTTCCCAATTTTCACCATCTTACAGAGGTAGTCTTTATGTTAAGTTGGGACCTATACGGCAGAATAAGTTAGTGCTTCATTGCTCCGTTAATGAGAGCAGAGAGAAAAATTGTGGCACCAAGTCCACCATAGGAAAGGGTTCTTGCAGGCAGTGTGTGGACCAGCAGTCAGTGTGCGCAGGAGGGCAGATCCCAGATTAACGCGGCGATCCTGCAGAAGGCAGCTTCGGAGCTCCGACTCAGGTAAGGTCACCTGACCCAAGCGGGAGCGACCTCTGACGGGTCAGGACCGGAGAGGGCCCAGACCCGATTCAAGATGGTGGGCAGAGAAGCGCAGATCCGGGCGTTGTTTGTTGCGGGGCGAATGTCCGGGGATCTGTAGGCCACAGCAGGAGCAGGAGCGGAGGTTGCGCCGGGAGTCTCTGTCAGGCTCTGTCGGGTCTCCGGGCTCTGGAGGTGAGTAGATCGTGGTCTCAGAAGCCGCCGGGGCGAGCAGGGCCGAAGTTAAGTAATAGGCCTTACCGCTGATTTAGGCGTTATGGCTTCCCCTGGTCCTGCATCGATGTGAGGGGCTCTGTGATGTTGATTTAGGGGCTTTTTGGGAGGAGAAATCCGCCGATGAGCGAGGATTTGTAGGATCGGGCATTCCAGAGTTTTCATTCTTGCCATAACTCATATTCTCTTGGGATGAGTGGACTCATACATAATTGACTGGATATTAATGTAATGTCCGAAAAGATTGATGGAGAGGGAAGGTATATATTTTCATTTTGTAATTCGTCCAGGTTTTTGTGTATACTGGCATTTGTACATATTTCACCTCCCAATTCCTCTGATATCCTGACACAGATGATAAAGTTTATAGATTCTAAGCATCCATGCCCGTTGTTGATAATGGGGGACTTTAAACGGTTTCTTGAACATTGGGAAGGATAGAGCTTGTACTAATGGACATGGTTCAGGGACATCAGTAGGCTCCTCCCCATTGCTAAGTTTTGACTGGAGGTAGGACTCTATGATGCATGGTGCAGATAAGAGGGTGTCCTCCTATTGTATTCATTCATACACAACAGGTGCAATGCCTGATCTGAACGTATTGCACTCGCACTGAATCCTGACCCATTCATTTCTCTGTGTACATGAGCGTTTTTTTTTCATGCATCACTTGTGCGTTGCGTGAAAATCGCAACATGTTCTATATTCTGCGTTTTCACCCTAGCCCCATAGAAGTGAATGGGGCTGCGTGAAAAACGCTTTGCATCTGCAAGCAAGTGCAGGTGTGTTGCGTTTTTCGCTGATGGTTGCTAGGAGATGTTGTTTGTAAACCTTCAGTTTATTACGTGCGTGAAAGACACATCTAAACGCATTGCACCTGCGCGGAAAAAAAAACTGAACGCAATCGCAGGCAAAACTGAACGCATCCGCAACGCATCCAGACCTAATCCGGACATGCTCGTGTGAAAGAGACCTAACTCTTTTATGAGACTAAACCATCACTGGTTAAATATCATCAAGAACCATGATAGGATAGTGGAGGAGATTACCTGTTCTTGGGAAACAAATGAAAAACAGCCCATATTCATAGCATCTGGGATGCACTAAAGGCATATTTGAGGGGTATATTATTTAACCCCTTGAGGTCACAGCTATTTGTCACCTTAAGGACCAGGCAATTTTTTGCAAATTGGATATGTATCACTTTATGTGGTAATAATTTTGGAATGCTTTTACTTACCCAAGCCATTCTGAGAATGTTTTCTCATGACACATTGTACTTCATGACGTTGGTAAATTTGATTAGATATATTACACCTTTATTTAAAAAAAAATATATAAAGTAATCCCAAATTTAACAAAAATTGAAAAATTGTAAAATATCCACAATTTTCAAAATGTGAATTTTTAAGATAGCGGATAGTGATACCTCATAATATAGTTATTACTTTACATTTCCCATAGGTCTACTCTATGTTTGCATTTATTTTATAAATGTCACTTTATTTTTTCTTTGGGGACAGTTTTAGAAGCAATTCTTAAAATTTTTAAGAAAATTTTCAAAACCTAGTCAGTCCAGTTCAGTTATGAATAGGGCAGAGAATACATAAATGACCCCATTGTAGAAACTACACCTCTCAAGTTCAGGGGCGTACATAGAGATCATTGGGCCCCATAGCAAGAATCTGAATTGGGCCGCCTAACTCTGTCCACTACCCACCCTGGCCCATCCCACCATGTGCATTGGCTCCTCCCCTGCTACACTCCATAATGGAAAAATGGGGAACATTGAAAAAAAAAAAGAATTTCGCGAAGGTATTTTGGGTTTTGACAACACAGTGTTCACTGTCTACTCCAAATAACCTGGTGACCTTATTCTGTGGCTCAATACGAATACAGCGATACCAAACTTGTGTAGGTTTTTTAAAAAATAAAAACTTTTGACAAAATTTTCTTTGCATTGCCATATTCTGACAGCCATAACTTTTCTTATATCTCGGTATACAGAGCTGTTTGAAGGCTTGTTTTTTGCATAACGAGCTGTATTTTTTATTGGTACCGTTCACCGCATTCACCGTACAGGATTTCTAAAAAAATATTTTAATAGTGCAGACATTTTTGGGTGCTGCGATAATTAATATATTTTTTTTATTGTTTAAATATTTTTATATGCAAAATTGGGAAAGGTGATTTAAACTTTTAATATATTAGTGTTTTTTTATTACATTTTTTCCGCCTATTTTTGTTTTCACAGCTGGCGCTCCGATCGGATGGTAGAGGGAACAGCAGCCCTCTGCTTCACTCACAGGTGCCGCGATTATCGTTGATCGTGGCACCTGAGGGGTTAAATGACGTGGGTGGTGCACTGTCCTGAGTCCTCTATATAATAATAAGCCTTATAGAACAGTGTCCCCCAACCCTGCTAGAACTCTAGTTGCTTCCGCCCTCTTCCCTCTACTAAACATCCCCCCATGACACTGGCCTCTACATTAGCAATTCAACAGCAAGCAGAGTTCACTGGGGGCGGGGTGCTGCAGCACACTGTCCTGGCTGAGTCCTCTATATAATAAGCCTTAGCCTACATGCACACGGCAGTGGTTTTTTGCGGCCTCCGTTCCATTTTTTTTTCGGATCCGATGGTTTCCCATTCATTTCTATGGATCTGTTAAAAATGCAGATGCCTCTTCCGTTGCCTGTCTGTGTCCGCTGTCCGCATTTCACGTCCGCAAAAAAAATATGGCATGTCCTATTCTTGTCCGCAAAATACAGTTTGCGGACCCATAGAAGTCAATGGGGGCTGCAAAAAATGCGGATGACCAACGGAAGCCATCCGTTTGTCATCTGCATCCATTTTTTTTGCGGATGGTTGCTTGGAAACCAGGGGACTTGTACAGGTACTATAATAAACTGGTTCAAGCCTTCCGGTTTTTTTGCAGATCCGCAAAAAAAAAAAACGGAAGACACATGGAAACACAACCTACAAAATTTCCGGACACACAGAACGGATGTGGATGTGAAAAAAAAAGGAAGAGGGATCCGCGATTTGCGGACAGCAAAAAACAACTGTCATGTGCATGTAGCCTTATAGAACAGTTGTCCCCCAGGTCCCAACCCTGCAGGAACTCTGCTTGATCTTGTTCCCTTCCCCCAATAACTATTCCCCACCACCCCCATAAACCTTTTTAAACAAAGTCTGTTTCACTCACTGCTATGAGTGCACAACTCACTTTGTCCATGATGACAGTGTGACACAACAGTCCAGGAAAAAGCCAGTGATGCTGGGGGATGGTTGGAGTTGGGACTTGGGTCACTCCGTCGGACCAGGCGGTGGCTAAATAAGGCAGGTGGTGGCACTGGCAGCTGCAGCGTGTGAGTGCAGGATATAATAGAAATACTGCCACCCTGCCCGTCCGCCTGCCTGCACAGTTCTTCTCTGCTCCTGTCTGCTGAGTCTGTGACTCGCACATTGGCCAATCAGCAGCAGGAGCTTTGCACTTTCGAATGGAATTTCGATAATCGGTAGTGGTACCAGGGGACTCCTGAAATGAGACACTGGTGCACTCAATTGGCACACTGGGCAGGAGTCACAATAATCTTTTACTTCTCGATAGAAAAAAAAAACACCGGAGAATTCTCTCCTGGGTTTTTTCTGTCCCCAAATGCCCCGCCATAGCATGACTGTGAGTTAGGTCTAAGACTATGTGTCGGTAGGATCGAGGTACCAAGAGCTGTTCCACAACCTCTCAGTTACTCTGGGTAACTCGGTAAAAAAGATTATTATTCACGGCAAAATGAGGAAATTGTTGATCAGCCTCTGGTTCCTGAGGTACCCCATTGATGACCTTAACACCTTCTCTGGCATGTACAAGGGTGGGATCCTTTAATTGCGCAGTACCAAAATTTTCACTAGATACTCTTAAGTCAGACAATACTGGCCCAGAGGAGGAGACTTCCTCATCTGCTGCCAGTACCTATAAAGGAAAACCATTCTCCTCAGGCTCCTCTGGCAACACTTCAGGCTCAACAATTTGCTTAACCACAGACCATTCTTCTACAAACGACTGCTCTGCAGTTCTAAGTGGTTGGCCCCTCCCCCACAACTGCCAGAAGTAGGGAAAGTTATGCCCAAGGATGGCATTATGCATGAGGTTTTCCACCACACCTACTTTATGGTCAATACAGCCAGAGGCAGTTTCAAAAGTCACCCGGGCCACAGGATATGCCTTAATATCCACGTGGAATTCTCCCTGGACTCTGTCTCTGGTCACATAAGAGGCATGCACCAAAGTTATGAGACTTCCTGAATCTAGTAGCGCAGTTGCAGGTTGACTATTCAACAGTATGCTGCAGAACTAGGTTCAACTTCGATCTCCGGGGAAGCCACCCAGACTGGTTCAGCAAACAAGGACATCCGCTGGCCGGTCTCGCACTCCATTGGTTCGGAATTGAGGGGACAAGAAGCGACCACATGCCCCACTTCCCGGCACCTCCAACATCGGGGAGGTCCTGGTTTCGGAGAAGCACATCGGGGCACGTTTGGGGAGAATCGCTGAGGACTCTCCAGTGCCATTTTTCCTGTTTCCCCAGTTGGGGACGGTCTTCTAGCCGCTGTAGATTTGGGACAGTCACTCCTGGAAGGAGCACAAGGGAAGGCATTATCCCGAAGACAGTCCTCCGAGGTGAGATACTTATCAACCAGGTTCACCAGCTCATCAAGGTCTTTTTGGCCTCCCTGCCCCACCCAATGCTGTAATGTCCTAGGGAACGCAGTCATAAATCAATCCATTATGACCCATTCAGTTATTTGGGCCACCGTGATCGTCTCTGGTTCCAGCAACTTTTTACGTAAGGTGAACCAGGTCAAAAATTCAGGACCAAGTAGGTTTGGTTACATCAAAGTGCCAGGTATGCATGCGCCGGGCCCGGACAGCAGGGGCTACCCCTAGACGTGCCAGTATTTCTGCTCGTAGCTTATTATAGTCTCGGACCTCCTGTTGGCCAAGGTCATGGTACGCTCCTCCTCTGATAGGAAAGGTGCCAAGACATCGACCCAATCGGCCACCGGAAGGTGTTACCGCTCTTCTGTGTGCTCAAAAATGGTTAGATATGTCTTAATATCATCCTCCAGGGTTAACTTCAGTAGCGACTGTTGCACAATTTTCCTGGGATTCCAGGGAGATGTTGGGGCTGTCTGGGAAACCACGGCAGAGCTTTTGTAAGGGCGGCCATTTGTTTGTCTCCTGTTGTTGTAGTTTCGCCTCGGCCTGCGCTTTAACAAATTGGGTTATAGCCGCTTCCCTATTAGGGCTTGACTCCTTTAGGCAGATAGCGGGCTTTACCCACGACATTCACTGGAGAAAAAAGTTCTTGCGGAGAATATATAAAGTGAAGCAGGAAAAAAATAATTTATTTCTGTGCTGTTGCCCTTAGCAACCATTCTGCACACATCCTCCACCAATTGTAAGACAGCGGGGGGGGGGGGGTTAGGTGTACGGTTATGGACACTCGTGGAGGCACAGATGACATAAAGTTCACGTCACTTTTATTAGGGTCCGATTTCAGGGGGTTTATATCAACACATGCTTTATAGTGGAACCGAGGATTTTTAGTATTGCAGTAACATATCACAAAAACAAAAGCCTTCCCGTCTGTGACGAACTAATAACACAAAGAGTTTGTCTCACCCAGGCTGCAGTTGTAGGCTGACGTTCATACAGCATTTAGTTTCCTCACTGGTCTTCAGTGTTCATAGCACCATGTGCTGTCCTTGCAGGCCTCTTTTCATGTGAGCCATAGAAGCCTGTACATAGCAAGCTAACGCGGTTAACTGCATGCAGGTGTTTCAGAGCATACCAACAAACTGGCCTGGAGGAAAGGGAATGGTTGCTCCCTCTACCAACCTTAACAACCAATCTAGTCTCCATAGCGTGTGGCTTTCTGTGACATATACTGCACTACATCCGTAAACAGTGTCTTTAGCGCAAATTTAAATTATCTGGGCCTAACCTAATGTCCATAGTGTGTGGCTTTCTGTGACATATACAGTACTCCATCCGAAAACTGTTTCTTTAGCGGAAATTTAAATTATCTGGGCCTAATCTAGTGTCCATAATGTGTGTCTTTCTGTGACAAAACTTAAACCAAAGTGCCCTAATTGGAACCCTCGGGATAATATACAAATAACAAAAACTGCCGGATGACCAACTAACCCCTTTAAGGCCTCTTTCACACGGGCGTCATGTTTGACGCCCGGATAAGAGGCGGGTGCGTTGCGGGAATATGTGCGTTTTTCCCGCGCGGGTACAAACGTTTGCAACACGTTTTGCACGCGCGTGAGAAAAAACGCCATGTTTGGTACCCAACCCGAAGCCGGACTTCATCACTGAAGTCCGGTTTCGGGTCTACTGGAGAATTGATTATTTCCCCTTAGATGGACCATGTGATTGGACCATGTGATGTGACGTCATCACAGGTCCTTTAGATTATAGATGCTGCAGGGAAAGAGAGGACAGATCGCGACTACGCGATCAAGTGGCTAAGGTAAGTTAACTTTTATTATTTTTAACCCCTTCCTCGTCATTTAACAATGCATTCTTTATTAAGAATGCTATTATTTCCCCTTATAACCATGTTATAAGGGGAAATAATAGAGATTGGGTCCCGTTGCTAAGCAACAATGCGGGAAAATCGCAACGCATCCGCACTTAGTTGCGGATGCTTGCGATTTTCCCGCAGCCCCATTCACTTCTATGGGGCCTGCGTTGCGTGAAAAATGCACAATATAGAACATGCTGCGATTTTCACGCAACGCAGAAGTGATGCGTGAAAATCACCGCTCATGTGCACAGCCCCATAGAAATGAATGGTCCGGATTCAGTGCGGGTGCAATGCGTCCTCCTCACGCATTGCACCCGCGCGGAAAACTCGCCCGTGTGAAAGGGGCCTAAGGGTCCCAACTTACATGTATCATAAAAATACATTCTTTATTATTTTTTATTGAAACTACACAAAACAAAAAGAACCCTAAATGCTATTAAAAATATCAGGGTGGGTGAAGGGATTAATGTAACTCTCTCTAATTGTAGCAATAGTACGGTCAGGGGTTTATGTCTGTTTATGTTGTTATTTGCAACAATAAATACTTTATTTGAAAAAGTACATTGTGTGGTGTTTACATGTTTTTTGTTGTTTCAAAGATTTTACTCTGGTACTGATTTACTTGCTTACTGTTGCTGTATTTATTAAATAGATGCATCTACTTAACAGTTTATTATGGCCAAGAACTAGCCTTGTTACAGGCTCCTTAATTAATTACAGTGTGACCTTTGTTCTGTTTGGTGGTCTCTCACATAGTTTATTCAAGATACTATGTGTAGATAGTTAGTTCCATATGGGGGAGGGAGAAGGCAATTGTTTTCTATCAGAGTAGAACCTCTATGATTTTTACATATTTACACTGTGGAATGCAATTAGAGCTTGCTTGCTTCTGCCAGTTTCTGACACACCGTCGCGTTATTCCTTTAACAACCCCATGTACTAATGTTCTGGGGAGCACTTTATATAAAGTTAGCGGTGTGCCAGATTTATCTTTATTCTGCTCTTACTAGCAATGTGCTATTTTCACACACAAGGTAGAACTAGTATATAGCTCTTTGATAAACGCAATGGTGTTGTTTAATTCATTTGCTATTCCACCCCTCCCCCCCCCCCCCCCCAGGAATCTGTTTCCTCCCAAGATGTCACTATTTAGAACAATTGGTATAACACACTTTTTTCATAGCAACATGGGGGTGAGACCCCCTGTCTTGAACACTGACACACTCTCTTGCTACACACTGTTGTTTGCACCTATATAGTTAGATACAACTACTGTAGGTTTTGTTTATTTAACACTGACCCTATATGTTTATGTTCTCATATAATGATTCAATTATTTGGCTCACCCTGCCTAAAAACTGACAGACACTACCCCTCCTGACATGTTTTACCACTGCGTGCGGCTTCGTCAGGGGGTATTAGCGTCCGGGCGCCGTTATTCTGCCAGATTCCTATACCTTGGAAGAATGCTATAGCCGGAAGTAACACAGCCACAACAGAAGTGATGCCACCACACCGAAATCAGCTGGAGGATGGTGTGTGCGGCGCTGTGCAAGCGCACATCCACTTGATTAGTAAAAATGATTGCACCACCGCGGAAGAAGCAACCATACACCGCGCATGCGTATGCGTGCAACCATACACCGCGCGTATGCACTCAGAGGTAGGTAGATTTTTCAGTGCAAAATATTCCTTCAGATCTCCCTAACTCTGAGTGCGCACACGCGGACACATCATCAGGGGCAGTTCAGCCTCACCACATAGCAGAGCTAAGTGCAGGATATTTCCCCGAATATCCCGCACTCAGCTCTGCTATGTGGTGAGGCTGAACTGCTCCTGATGATGTGCCCGCGAGTGCGCACCCAGGTGTAGGGATATCTGATGGAACATTTTGCACTGAAACGTCTACCTACCCCTGAGTGCACATGCGCGCGGTAAACGGCTTTGTGCATGAAGTGGTTGCTTCTCCCGTGGCGGCGCAATAATCTTTACTAAACCAGCAGATGTGCGCTTGCACAGCGCCACACACACACTCCTCCAGCTGATTTCGGTGCGGTCTCGTCACTTCCGGGTATAGCATTCTGCCAAGGTATAGGAATCTGGCAGAACACCATCCTTAGCCCTGTTTTAACAGTGTTGGCACCTCCTCCTTAGTGTACTCTGCCTATCGTGTGCTCGGGATGCTCCAACGTCATGCTGCTTTCACCACTACGAAAGGGTGCGGGTTGCGCGTCACATACACACCCCCGTTCTCTCTCCACTACCATTTATGCGGTGCTGGTTTCCTCCTTTCCTTCTGTGAGTGACAAGGTCCTGCTTCTATTGCTCTCGAGTCCATAGTGCTCTTCATATAACACTTATGCTTAGCTATTCACGAAGCGCTCCTCACATTCGTATGGGAGGGGGTGCTGGTACATCACGGTGCTTCTATTTATTAACCCATTGCATGCTTAATTACTTCTAATGGAACTCAAGATGCACTCGTCATGATCAGATAGGAGGGGGTGCTGGTATGTCACAGTGCTTCTATTAGTTAACCCCCATAAACAAACAGAAAACAATTGCCTTCTCCCTACATAGATAGATCTATTTAATAAATGCAACAACAGTAAGTAAGAAAACCAGTACCAGAGTAAAATCTTTGAAACAACAAAAAAAATGTAAACATCACACAATGTTCTGTTTCATATACAGTACTCCATCCGAAAACTGTTTCTTTAACGCAAATTTAAATTATCTGGGCCTTATCTAGTGTCCATAGTGTGTGGCTTTCTGTGACATATACAGTACTCCATCCGAAAACTTTTTCTTTAGTGCAAATTTAAATTATCTGGGCCTAATCTAGTGTCCATAGTGTGTGGCTTTCTGTGACATATACTGGACTACATCCGAAAACAGTGTCTGTAGTGCAAATTTAAATAATCTGGGCCTAATCTAGTGACAAAACCATTAATATGACGAAGGCAAGCACTAAGAGACAGGGAAGTGGGGACGATGCTGAAGGTGCACGCAGAGGCCGTGGCACTGGGCGCAATGAAACTGTGCCTGCTGCCAGTGCACCAGAAAAAAAAAAAAAACATCCATCTTACCCAGCTTCATGTCCAACTTAGCTGGGCGGCGCAGGACAACTCACTCCAAGTCGGACCAGTGCGCACAGTTGGTTGGTTGGTTTGCTTAAGATAATGCTTCCAGTCAGTTAAGCACCAGCCTCTCTTCCCCCAAGTCCAGTCTCTGTAGCCAACAGTCTGGTCAACCGAATCCTCACTCTGATCATCCTTCCTCCCACCATGCTTGGTCAAACGGCTTGTCAAACGAGCAATCCCACATTAGGATATTCTGAGGAGCTCTTTCCAACGCCACTATTAGATTTGGCCCTCTCGTCCAGCATGGTTGAAGCGGGACCTGATATTGTGCCCTGATTCCCAACCACTTGAGCCTTCACAGTCTCAAGAAGATGACGGTGGTGAATGGCAATCATTCGTTCACGGGGTGGAGGAGGCCTTGGGCGATGAGGTTCACTGACTCAACATGGGAAAGTGAAAAGTCAAGCGAGGACAGCAATACAGAGGGGAAGGGATCCACAGCACCGCAACAGTCTGGAAGAGGCAGTTTGGTTGCAAATGGGAGACGTCTGCCCACACCAAACAGTCCCGCAACCGTTACACTGAGCACCTCCATGCGTAAATCTACCTTGCCAAGGGGTAGGAAAGTGCAGACAACAAAAGAGTGGTAGTTTGCAACTTGTGCCATACCAAAATGAGACGGGGCGTGAACACTAGCAACTTTACCACCACCATGATCCGCCACATGGCATCCAAGCACCCTAATAAGTGGGATGAACGCCTGGGTCCACAATCTGGGTCTGCGGGTCACACCACTTCCTCCTCTTCCCCTGTGTTACGCACTGCTGGCCAATCCCCTGTCGAAGGTGCAGGCCCAGATGCCCCTCACCCTGCACCTGGACCTTCGCATTAACCGTCAGCAACAACATCCACTTCCCTGTCCCAGGGCATCGTCCAAATGTCGAAAACACAGGCAATTGAACGTGTTGTGGAAATTTTATTAGGATGTGTTTTTAATATGTCATGTATTGTCATCATGTCTCTCAGTGTGTAAACCATTGGAGTGGATATCTTACTGTGGATGTAGCGAACAATCAGCTGCCGGGCACAGAGGTCTCCGCTGGCAAACAGTCTATGTGCTAGGCACTGGGCTGTAGGCCGGGGGAGACTGATGTGCTGCAGAGCAGTGTTTTCTTGGGAAATGTATGTGTGCCAGCTAGGGTCCCCGCCCAAAGAGGGGATTTATTGGCTTGGGTTTGATGCATTTATTAAGAGAACAATATATATAAAAAAAGAACGTGCGTTTATTGTCTCCAGTGTGTCTGATCAACCGCTGGAGATAATGGCGCAATTCTTGTACATAAGCACACATGAGAATCCTAGTGAGCTAAGGTCTTTCAGTGGTAATTGGAGACATGGGGTGGTTATTTCCTGTATGATTGTACTGTACAAACATGAAGAAAGTGGTCAGATGTTGGGCCTGCCCCTTCCTATTGTTATCCCTTTTTGTCTATTTAAATAAAGAAAAGGGTCTGGGCAGGGACAGTGCGCACCAGATCTCTAGCATGGAACATCTTGTCTGACTCTGGAGGAGTGTGGCCTTACCTTACACAGAAGGAGCTTGATATACATGCTTTTAAGCACGGGAGAAATTATTTGTGACTGGCGTACTTTGGTGCACTTTTAGCGAAGCTTGGATATGTGCATCGGACACAAGGAAATTTCTACAACAAACGCAAGCGCAAATACCCACCCACCCAGCCACAGGCCGTTACACTAAATGCACAAGTTTCCAAATTACTGGTCCTTGAAATGTTGCTATTTAGGCTTGTGGACACTGAGGCCTTCCGCAGCCTGATGTTGGCGGACGTTCCTCGGTACGCAGTCCCCAGCCACCACTATTTTTTACGGTGTGCCATGCCTGCCTTACACCAGCATGTGTCCCAGAACATTATCCGTGCCCTGACCAACGCACTTATTGGTAAGGTCCACTTTGCCACAGACACACACATGGACAAGTGCTGGTGGCCATGGATGCTACATTTCCCTGACTGCACACTGGGTGAATGTTGTGGATGCTGGGAGTGAGTCGTACCCTGGGATGGCACAGGTGCTAACCTTGCCCAGGATTGTGGGTCCTACATCCATCAGGGTCTACGCCAGCAGCTATGTTACTGGCTCCAACTCCCACTTCTCCTCCTCCGCCGCCTCCTCCTCCACTTTCACCTCCAACAGCAGTCAGCCATCAGTCGCTAGCTGGAAGCAGTGTAGCACTGCTGGTGGTAATCGTCAACAGGCCGTGCTGAAGCTGATCTGCTTAGGGGACAAACAGCACACCGCCACAGAGCTATGGCAGGGTATAAAGGCTCTCGCCACTCAACCTATAACTAGGTATGGTTGTGTCTGACAATGGCCGTAACTTGGTGGCGGCTTTGAAGCTCGACAACCTGACACACATCCCATTCCTAGCCCACGTCTTAAGCTTAGTGGTTCAGCGGTTTATCAAAACCTACCCAATTTATGTGCCGCATGTGTGCCCATTTTCCGCAAGTCGTTCACAGCTTCAGTTGGTCTGTCAACTCTGCAGCAGCGCTTGCGGCTTCCAGCTCACCAACTGTTGTGCGACGTGAGCATGCGGTGCAACTCTACGTTCTACATGTTGGTAAGGATTTGTGAGCAGCAGAGTGCAGTTGTGGAATACCAGCTGCAACATGGTCGTTGCCTTTCGAGTCAACTGTCACTATTCACAAGCGAGGAGTGGGCATTGATGTCAGACCTTTGTGAGGTTTTAAAAAACTTTGATGAATCCACACAGATGGTTGCTGGCGATAACGCTATTATCAGCGTAACCATCCCACTGCTGTGTTTGCTCAAACATCGCTGCTCACAATTAAGGAGGATGCTCTAAATGTGGCAAGCGAGGAAATGAGGGAGGACATTACATGTGGTGCTAGCCAGGCCACCCACAGTTCGTCTTCTCAGCGCAAATTGGACCATGAAGAGGAGGAGAAGGAGGAGCTGGAGACAGTTGCCTCTGCTACAGAGGGTAGTACCCATGAAACTTTAATTCTATCTGTTCAGCCTGGATGGGCAGAAGAGGAGAAGGAGGAGATGGAGAGTCATCCTGATGTCGACATCGACATATTGCCTGTTGGTACTCTGTGTTAGGCCAGCAGTCCATGCAGGTGCCGCTGCCCCTAACTGCAGGCACGGATGCTGGGCACCTTCTTTTTCCTCCAGCCTCTCTGCTGACAAACATGGACTGAAACTGGCTTAGCTCTGCTTCATACGTTCCATGCCAGAGTTTCCTTCCTGATGGAGACTTGCATCAGTACTGAAGCTAGCATGGGTGTGTCTCTCTGCATCTATGAGGCAACAGATACACACCCTCTGTCTCAGCAGCCTATGGCTGGATTGCAGCAGGTATTTAAAGGCACTTCCTACTACAGCAGCGTTTCTCAAAAAGTGAGGCGTCTCCCTCCCCTGCTCCTCTGATAGGCTGCGGTCCTTGTGCCGGCAGCCTATCAGAGCGGTTCAGGCGGTGCAGAGCGGGACACAGGCCGGAAGAGGCCTGCATCCAGCGCTTCCAGGGAGGTAAGTATTGTGTGGGGGGACCCTGGACCCTATTGGGGGGGGGAGAGCCTGCACCCTGCACCCGATTTGGGGGGAGGGGGTTAATGTAGCCTGCACATGATTGGGGAGGGGGGTTAATGTAGCCTGCACATGATTGGGGAGGGGGTTAATGTAGCCTGCACATGATTGGGGAGGGGGTTAATGTAGCCTGCACATGATTGGGGAGGGGGTTAATGTAGCCTGCACATGAATGGGGAGGGGGTTAATGTAGCCTGCACATGATTGGGGGTTAATGGAGCCTGCACATGATTTGGGGGTTAATGGAGCCTGCACATGATTTGAGGGGGAGGAGAGAGCCTGCACATGATTTAGGGGAGAGGGAAGCATGGACCCTGCACATGATTTGGGGGAGGGGTTAATGGAGCCTGCACATGATTTGGGGAGGGGGTTAATGGAGCCTGCACATGATTTGGGGAGGGGGTTAATGGAGCCTGCACATGATTTGGGGAGGGGGGTTAATGGAGCCTGCACATGATTTTTGGGGGGGAGAGAGCCTGCACATGATTTGGGGGGAGGGGGGAAGCCTGGACCCTGCACATGATTTGGGGGGAGGGGGTTAATGTAGCCTGCACATGATTGGGGAGGGGGTTAATGGAGCCTGCACATGATTTGGGGGTGGTGTTAATGGCCCTCACCTGTGGGGAGATTGGTGTACTTATAACAATTTTATAGACAAATGATACTATTTACAGTCGCGCGGGGGGCGCAAAATGTTTTCTTCTTCCTAGGGGGGGGCATGACAGAAAATAATTGAGAAGCACTGTACTACAGGAAGTTGCCTGAGCAACCTCAGTGTCTAGTCCAGGCATCCTCAAACTGCGGCCCTCCAGCTGTTTCAAAACTACAACTCCCAGCATGCCCGAACAGCCTACATGTATCAGCCTATAGCGGGGCATTGTGGGAGTTGTAGTTTTACAACAGCTGGAGGGCCGCAGTTTGAGGATGCCTGGTCTAGTCTGTCTAGCTGCTGTGCAAAGGTGTGTTATCTTGTCTGCTTTTCAATGTACTGATCTCTACTATTGTACTCCTGGACTTCGTCTAATTGCCGCCTGCTTCTGACCCTGGACTTCGTTTATGGACTTTGCCTGTTTTGCCACCTGCCCCTGGCCTCGGATTTTGTTTACACACTTTGTTTGTTGCAGCCTGTCCAGACCCGTTACTGCCAGGCCTTGTAAGTCCCCTCGGTGCTCGCACCGAGTACTCTGACCCCCTGGTCAGCTGCCACTGACTTGGGGACTACTCTGGAGTGGCACCTGGCAGCTACCCAATGGCCCAAGTCAATCCCCACCACAAGGGGCTCTAATTTATACCATGTAGCTGCTTAGTTACCCCCTCCGGAGTATACCCTGTCGGTGGTGCATTCGGTCAGCACCCGCTTGCATATCACTCTGGCACACATGGCTGACTTCATGTTAGGTTACCTTTCCTGCGACCCTCGCGTTATACACATTTTAGATACCACGGATTACTGGGTGTTCACCGTACTCGACCCCCGCTACAAAGAGAAGTTCTCATCTCTCATTCCTATGGTGGAGAGGACAAGTAAAATGGTGCAATACCAAAAGCTACTTGTTGAGAGATCTCTCAAAAATTTTCCATCTGACAATGCGGCCAGCAGAGTCCGTACTTGCTTTGGCAACCGAAGAAGTGAGACAAGGGGAACACACAGCAGTTCCAACAAAGGCAGGGCAACACTCTCCAAGGCATGGGACCACTACTGGGTGTCCAAGCTGGACACGTGGCACAAACTTGCGCTCTACACCTTGGTGGTGCTGTCCTGCCCTGCAGCCATCGTTTAGTTTGAGAGTGTATTTAGTGCTGCTGGTGGCATTATAACAGATGAGCGTATCCGCTTGTCCACTGGCAATCCTGACAGGTTGACTCAGATAAAAATGAACAAGGCTTGGATTGCCCCTGACTTCTCATCTCCAGCAGAGGAGAGCTGAGCAGATGATGAACATAAAGGCAATTTCAATCTATCATTTATAATGTACTCAATCTACTGTAGTGTATTCCTATGCACCTTTTCCACCACAAAAAAGAGTCTATGGTCGAATCTTGTTTTCTCCTCCTCCTCCTCATCCAGATTGTATATATTCCCTCCACTCAAATTTTTTTATAGGGTCAGCTCAACTGCAGGTCCTCAACTCAAATTTTTTTCATAGGGTCAGCTGAACAGCAAGCACTCGCATATAATGTTTTAGAGCGTCATTTGAACAGCATGCACTCGCATATAATTTTTTAGAGCGTCAGCTCACCTGAAGGCACTCGCAAATAAAGTTTTAGAGCATCAGCTGAACAACATGCACTTGAAAATAATGTTTCATAACGGCAGCTGTACAGCATGCACTCGCATATAATGTATTGGAGTGTCATTTGAACAGCGTGCACTCGCATGGAAAGTTTTAGAGCGTCAGCTCACCTGCAGGCACTCACATATAATGTTTTAGAGCATCAGCTCACCTGCAGGCACTCGCCTATAATGTTTTAGCGCGTCAGCTCACCTGCAGGCACTAGCACCAATAATTTTTTAAGGGTGTGTATGATGCCCTCCTTTATGTGTAATAAAGGGTGTGTTGTAGTGCCGATTCCTTGTAATTTTTGGCAGCCCTTTCACTTAGTGCATAGGCTTTATGAGTGTAGGAGTCCCAATACATGAACAATTGTACCACAATGTGAATGAGGCCCTCCTTTATGTGATATACAGGCTGTTTCGGAGTGCCTCTTGCTTGCAATTTTTGGCAGCACTTGCACTTTATATACAATTGAATATACAGGAAAGAATGTTTCCTAACAATTTTTCCTGTGAAATAGATTTTTTTTTGGAGGGGGGTTTGTGCATACTTTTGTCAATCTGTAAAAGTTGTATACGACTTGGACAACATGGTTCCCAGCAGCGACCTGGGAGTCCAAGATGCATCCAGACATCGTCCCCATGCTGTTCCCAATCCATTTTGGTGATGTTTCTGTCACTTTCTCACCTTTTCCAATGGACCAGACACCATTCCCTCAGAGCAGAGGGTGCCTAGTTGTCTCCCATTGACTTCCATTATACTCGGGTCCTCGGCCGAGTACACGAATGTAGCAATGTGTTCGGACCGAACACCCGAATACTTTGGCGCTCGATCATCACTAGTGCGTATAAATGTTTCTTTCTATATTGAAATAGGCCACTAAACGCTTTCACCACATATAACTACAGAAGTGAAATGCGTATTTATTTTTCTTTCTCTACTGAACTAGGTCACTAAACGCTTTCACCACAAATAACTGCAACAGTGAAATGCATATATACTTTTCTTTTTGTACTGAAATAGGCCACTAAACGCTTTAGCCACAAATAACTGCAACAGTGAAGTGCATAGATATTTTTCTTTTTGTACTGAAATAGGCCACTAAACGCTTTCACCACATATAACTGCAGAAGTAAACTGCATATATATTTTTCTTTTTGTACTGAAATACACCACTAAACTCTTTCACATCATATAACTACAGAAGTAAGTTGATGAGAATATATTTTTCTTTTTGTAACTAAACGCTTTTACTGCAGTGTACTGCAGTGTATTGTAGAGCCACCAGGCCCACTGGATCTTCATGAACCAAGTGGGTCTGAGTCAAAAAAGTGTAAAAAAAATATGAAAAAGGTAAAAAGAAAGTAAAAAAAAATCTTACATTATTCAATATAAGCATATTTATAATTGAATTGGAAAAATGAAGAAAATAAAATAATTGCCATGCAGGTAACAAACAGCTCTATAAAAATATCACATGACCTAACCCCTCAGGTGAACACCGTAAATTTTTTATAATAAAAACAGTTATAAGAAAGACATTTTTTGTCACCTACCATCACAAAAAGTGCATCAGCAAGCAATCAAAAAGGCGTATGCCCTCCATAATAGTACCAATCAAACTGTATCCTCATCCCGCAAAAAGCGAGACCCTCCCTAAGACAATCGGCTAAAAAGTAAAAAAAAAAGCTATGGCTCTCAGACTTTGGAGACACTAAAACATTTTTTTTTTGTATAAAAAATGCTAATATTGTGTAAAACTTAAATAAATTAGAAAAAGTATATATATATATATTAGGCATTGCCATGTCTGTAACGACCTGCTCTATAAAAATATCAGATGACCTAACCCCTCAGGTGAACACTGTAAAAATAAATAAATAAATGAAAAAAGTGTGCCAAAATTACCAATTTTTTGTTCACCTTGCCCCAAAAAGTGTAATAATGAATGATCAAAAAATTATATGTACCCAAAAATGGTACCAATAAAAATGTCAACTCTTTCTGCAAAAAAGGAGCTCCTGCTTAAGATGATCGGCAGAAAAATAAATAAAATATGGTGTTTAGAAAATGGACACACAAAAACATATATATATTTTTTTAAATGCTTTATTATTTAAAACTGAAACAAACCAACAAAGAAAGTAGACATATTTGATATCATCGCTTCCGTAACAACCTGCTCTATAAAAATAGCATATGATCTAACCTGTCAGATGAACGTTGTAAAAAACAAAAAATTAAAACGGTGCCAAAACATCCATTCTTTGGTTACCTTGCCTCACAAAAAACATAATATAGAGTACCCCAAAATAGTACCAATAAAACTGTCACCTTACTCCGTAGTTTCCAAAATAGGGTCACTTTTTGATTGTTTCTACTGTAGAGCGCATCTGGGGGGCTTCAAATGGGACTTGGTGTCTAAAAACCAGTCCAGCAAAATCTGCCTTCCAAAAACCATACGCTCTACTTTTCTTCTGCGCCCTGCCATTTTCACATACAGCAGTTTACCACCACATGTGTAATCAGGGTAATAAATATTGTTTGGCTGTTAACCCTTGATGTGTTAAAGAAAAAAAAGGGATTAAAATGGAAAATCTGCCCAAAAAGTGAAATTAGAAATGTAATCTCCATTTTCCTTTAATTCTTGAGGAATACCTAAAGAGTTAACAAAGTTTGTAAAATCTGTTTATGGGGGGTTTCTACTATGTAAGCCCCATAAAGTGACTTCAGACCTGAACTGGTCCTTAAAAAGTGGGTTTTGGAAATTTTCTTAAAAAATGTAAGATGTAAGCCTTCTAACATCTCAAAAAATAAAATTACATTTATAAAATGATTCCAACATAAAGTAGACATATGGGGAATGTGAAGTAATAAATATTTCATGAGGTATTACTTTCTGTTTTAAAAGCAGAGAAATTGAAATTTTGAAAATCGCACATTTTTCAAAATGTTTGGTAAATTTGGGATTTTTTCATAAATAAAGGTGAAATATATTGACTCAAATTTAAGACTGTCATTAAGTACAATGTGTCACGAGAAAACAATCTCAGAACGGCTTGGATAAGTAAAAGTGTTTCAAAGTTATTACCACATAAAGTGATACATGTCAGATTTTCAAAAATAAGCCTGCTTATGAAGGTGCAAAATGGCCTGCTCATTAAGGGGTTAAAGCGATCAAGTGCATGCATATCGATATCCCCACTCGATCATAATTCAGATTTAATCCAAGAAAATGCACCAAAAACGCATGCTTTTTATTTTCAATATTTTATCAAAAGCTTTGTGCATATATCAAATATTTCATTTCAAAAGCACATCTTTTAAATAAATGTCCATGCTTTACATCAAGTCCAGTGTACAAATTAGCTTACTACCAGGATTTAGCGAACATGGAGCCCAGCGTGCATGTAGTTTTTTTTTAGTTCGCCCTTTGTCCTGCTTTACAAAGCTTTTGATGAAATAATGAAAATAAGAAGCACAGATTTTTGGTGTGTTTTCTTGGATTGGATCAGTATTCCATCTCATTTGCAATTTTCAATACTGCTGTACACAAATTAGTGGTGTACCAAGTGGTGAACATTTGTTATGGCAACTGATGACAGATGTATTTAACCATATCATCAAATAGTTGCATACATGTAACCAACCGTTTATCATGACCATTACAAACACAGTGTGAACTAGACTTATCTTTATTCATTTTGATTTAAGACTGTCAAATGTAATACTTTTAAAAAGAGCACAGCTTCCTAGCCGTTCTACAGTGTTGCACCATCAACATAGGCAGATCATGAGACATCTACAGGATCTAGGGGGAGGGGGGCCACCACAATGTTTTCAAATGTAGTGGCCCCTAGGAGGAGCTCAGAGCAAAGAGATCAATGGTAAGTATATACATTTGTATATTCTAAGCTCTCTCTAGTGGTGGCTGCAGGCAAACAACTTTGTTATAGAAGAGAAGCAGATTTATCATTGTCATCAAAATATATTGAGAAATATGGTGATCATAATGAGCGCCATATTTAAGAAGCATCTGATCCACTTTTTCTGCCACAGAATCTGGATTAAGTGGGTGAGGTAGAGGGCAACATGTTTTATAAAAAATGTTTAAATTAAAATTCTTCTGCTTGCTAGGACTGATTGACGCACATATATTGGGTGGTGCAGGGGCCCATAGTATGTTTTGTTATGGGGTCCATTGAGATCTATGTACTACCCTGCTGTTTGCTCAACTAGAATTACTAAGTTGCATGCGCAATGTGAGAATATTAAGTAATATTAGTTGCATTGCGCATATAACTTAGAGCGGGGTATATGCAACTTACTTTACTATTGTTTGGCTGGGTAGAATTAACGAATATGACGAATACATATATAACGCTATATTCTCTATATTCGCTAATTCTAGCAAGCCAATAGGAAAGTTGCCTATAGACAGCTCTAAGTTGAATGCACAATGCGAAAATATTACTTTGCCTATTTTTGGCAATAATAAGAATAATGAGTCAGTAACATTTGTTATGGCAACCGATGGCAGATGTATGCAACTATTTATTTTCGCATTGCGCATCCAACTTATAGCTGTCTATAGGAAACTTTCCTATTCGCTTGCTAGAATTAGTGAAGATAACAAATACGAATATAGCGCTATATTCTCTATATTCTTTAATTCTAACAAGACAACTAATAGGAAAGTTGCCTTTATACCCCGTTTAAAGTTCAATTCACAGTACGCGAATAATTAAATCACATATTATTCGCGATAAATAGAATAATGACGAATATTCAATTGCGACAAATATATGACGAATATTCAATCGAATATTTGCAAAATATCGCGAGATCGAATATGGCATCTCCTGCTCATCACTAATAATAAACAGCTTTGTACAAGCTGCACCTAGATAACCAACAAACATTGGTTGTCACAAAAATGTATTCCTAACTTTGCATACAATATTCTAACAAAACATTTTGTAAACAGGATATATGTATTCTAAAAAGGGAATTCCTCACCTATATTTTTTTCTGCCGATTAAAACCATATATTGACACATTTCCATTTTCTGTAATCTGTTTTTATTTTCTGAGTGTAAAGTTGTTGTTTTTTCCGAATTTGGTGGTTGACATCTTGCTTGAGCTGCTTTTAATTGCATTTAGACATACTGTATGCTTTACAGCAGCCCCTACAGGCTATTGACACAATAGTCTGGAGGGGTTCATTGAGTTCTATGGGAGGGTTTTGTCATGCTCTGTGACTTGAGCAGAGGTCGGGAGGGAGTAGATAAGCTGTGATATTACCTACTGTATATATAACACTGTAATTCTGCCTCTGATGATAAGATGACTGATGGGAAGTGATCTGTACAAATAAAACAGTGGCACCTATTATTATGCTTAGTGGCCAGTCAAAAACTGCAGGATATTATATATATATTTTATAACATGAGAAATTAAAAATAACAACATTAAAATTCTTTAAAAACATGTTTAACATAAAAACTTTATTTAAAAAATAAGTCCTTTTCTGATGACACATCCTTTTAGGTTGCAAGGAACAATAATTGTAAGTGAAGTAACCAATATATGGGTTTGACATTGTAAAACAAAATGACTATGATATACTTTTCTTCAAAATTGAGAATATAACATGCACAGTTACCTTGTTGTCTATACAGACTATCTTTCTATTTTTTTCTCAGGGTGATAGAAAGATTAAAAAAAAAAAACTTAACACCCACCATTTATTACAATAGTTAATCAAGCATAACGAACATAATTGAATATACAAGTGTAGTCATTAGTTAATAAATGACCTTCCTAGAAATATCTGAGTAGTGCATGCAGTGAATATTATGCAACCTAGCAAGAAGAAAGATTTCAAAAATACAAACTTTCTAATGTATTATATTTATGTAAAGGTCTAGCTTCATGGTTGAAAATCTAAATGTTTAATTTATTCTTCAAGTCTTTGTGACACAACTTTGACATGACTTTTGCTCTGACCTTGTCTTTGTTAAAATTACAGTGAAATACATTAGTCAAAAAAGTGCATTAATACATTGAGGCAAAACTACAATAAAAATACCATGTGTGAATGCAACCATTTAGCTGAAAGAAAAAGAGTTAGGTGGCCACACATGCACAAAATTTATTTCCTTTCCCTGCTACGATATTTCAGTTACTGTTAAGCGCTTGTGTATACCATACCCACAGAAGCTCCTTGTGGTCATATTGCTCCCTGCTGAGATGATAGGTGGAGGCGTTTTTCTGGAAACTGCAGGAACCCTCCTGACTTCCTAATAAGCAATTCCATTTTCAGGAGACACGGACAGCGTCAATGAATTATGGGAGAATGCTAGTATGCTGATGGGCAAAATAACTGTGGAGCCCCAGTTATGGGTCTGAAAGCCAGATATCGCTCAAAGAAAGGAAAACCGAGCAAAAGGGTGTCTCCATTATAGAGATCACCAAACCCACCATATTAAGTGGCCCCTATGTCAAGATCCCGCTCTTTTACAAGCCTTAAGAATGTGATGGGGAAGACCTAAGCCAGTTATCTATCCATAGACAGCTGTTTTGGGGTGTTGCCCCCTCATCAGTGTGGAGTAGGATTCTGGCTAACTGGGAGCAATGCCTTGGAAACTACTCAAACCAGACAATAGCTGATCTTAGGGAGACCAGCTACAGAAAACATGGTGGAGCCTTATTTAGGAGTCTCAACACAGCAATCCAAAGTGTAAAGCTACCTGGGAACCAGTAATATGCTAATTAACTGTGGAGCCCCAGTTATGGGTCTTCAACACAGTGAAAGCCAGATATTTAGTAATTTAGCATATTACTGTTTCCCAGGTAGCTTTGCACTTTGGATTGCTCTCCGCAAATCTGTGGAACGGGTGCGGACCCATTCATTTTGAATAGGGACGTGATGGATGCGGAGAGCATACACTGTGCTCTCTGCATCCGCATTTGCGGAGCGTGCCGCCGATCTTCCGGCTGGCGGCTCCGCAATAATATAGAGCATGTCCTATTCTTGCTCGCAATTGCGGACAAGTATAGGCACCTCTATGGGGCTGGCGACAAGGTGTGTTGCGGATCCGCAACACACTACGGATATGTGAATGGGGCCTAAGATTAGCTATGTTCTGGTTTGAGTATGCTGATGGGAGCGTACAGAAACCAGGAGGTAAGCATTCCCTTTGGTGAAATAAGAACACTGAAAAATTAGGTAATTTGAAAAAAGTGACTATGTGCAATAGTATTGATGGTATGTGTGTGCACTAATAAAATGATGTGTTTGATAAGATAACCCATTTAATACAAAAAATCTAAAATTTCTACACATGCACATAGACATACAAACAGTTAGAAAACAGTGTACCTGAAAAACCTGACTTTATTACATTTATCATTTGGAATTAAATTTAACAATCTATATATGGTTATAATGATTATAGATGAGTGAATCAAAGTTTATGAAGTGGAATTCGATGCGAATTTCAGGAAAAAGTCGATTTGCACTGAATCTGAATTTCCTCACGCTTTGCTGTAACAGATCGCATTTTTTCCTAAAATGGCTGCTGCACGTGTTAGGACATGCAGCATGGAACTCTGGGAATGAGGGATCACCCACAATGCCATGCATGCAGCCAATCAGCAGCCAGTCAGCCCTGTGATTTTACAGACCTATAAATAGCCTTAGTCATCTTGGATTCGGCCATTTCCAGTGTACTTAGTGCAGGGAGAGACATCAGCAGGCACTAGGGACAGGGGTAGAAAAGACTTTAAAATCATACCATAGTATTGAAGCAGAACAGGGTTCAGTAGGGGAGTTTACAGCCTGGGTAATAGGAACAACCTTATTACACTTTGCTGCACTGACTGGGGATCCAAATTGTCATTATACAGCTCTGTAATTCCAGAAAACCGTTCTTGTTATTGGGGTGCAAGTGCTGTTTGATACAGCCATTAACAGGGTTTATTACAAGGAAATACTTCTATATCTTATTTGCCCTTGTGCAGTGACGTTATATATTCTAAAGCATTTTTTGGCTTGTAGTAGTGGGAAAAAAGGGCTTATTTGCCACTGTGTGGTGACGTGAGAATATTACAGCCCTTTTTGGGGTGTATTAGTGCCAAAAAAATATATATTTACTGTTCAGCGGTGCAGTTATATGTTCTAAAGCCCTTTTTGTCGTTTATTACTGGCAAAAATATATATATTATTTGCCATTTAGCATGGCAGTTATATGTTCTAAAGCCCTTTTTGGCATGTATTAATGGCCAAAAAATATATATTATTTTCTGTTCAGCGGTGCAGCTCTATGTTCTAAAGCACTATTTTTGCATGTATTTGCAAAAATGTATTTGCCGTTGTCTGGTGAAGTGAGAAAATTACAGCCTTTTTTGGCGTGTATTAGTGGCAAAAAATATAGATATTTGCCATTCAGCAGTGCAGTTATATGTTCTAAAGCCCTTTTTGGCATTTATTAGTGGCAAAAAACTATATATTATTTGCCGTTCAGCG
Organism: Bufotes viridis; assembly: GCA_033119425.1. Classification (NCBI taxonomy): domain Eukaryota; kingdom Metazoa; phylum Chordata; class Amphibia; order Anura; family Bufonidae; genus Bufotes; species Bufotes viridis. The sequence goes on along the minus strand of CM065593.1, from coordinate 154,857,008 downwards.
GTGTCGTTATATGTCCTCCAGCATACCACATGTGCAAGGCACAGCAGTGTCACGCAGCTCTGCACCTAGTTTGCCTGGGGAGGAACTGCTCTGTGTCCTTCATCAAGAAATCGAATCCTGGCTTTTTCCGAGACAACTCAAAATCAGAACCATGGTGACCTACAACGGGAATAACATGGGGTTGGCGCTGCGTTAAGGAGGGCTGATTCATGTGCCCTGCATGGCAAACATGTTCAATCTGGTTGTTAAGCAGTTAATGAAGTCTTCCACACATCTGCAAAACATCCTAAAAATGGCCGGGAAACTTTGCAAGCACTTCAGCCACTCGTACACCGCAAAGCACACCCTCCTTGAGCTGCAGCGGCAGAACGGCATCCCCCAACATAGGCTGATATGTGACGTTTCCACCCGTTGGAATTCCACCCTCCATATGTTGGACCGACCATACGAACAGAGAAAGGCCATAAACGATTTCTTGATGATCCAAGCGGACAGGAGTACTCCCCTGTGTAACTTCGATCTCAGCCAATGGCAGCTAATGCGTGACACCTGCCATTTGCTCAGGCCCTTTGAGGAGGCCACGTTATTTGTCAATCACCAGGACTACAGGATGAACAACATAATTCCACTGCTTCATGTCCTGTAACAGATGCTGGTAAATTTGACTGGTCAGGGGACTGGAGACGTGACGCCTAGATCTCACGGCCATAAGAGCCCTGTGGGGGCTGAACTGGAGAAGGAGGAGGACACGCCATGGCAGTATGCATTGGAGATGGAGGAAGGGAATCCCTCCGAGTCACTTGCACAAATGGCCCGATGCACGCTCACTTGCTTGCGTAGTGATAGCCGAATTGTTACCATTCATCAAAGGGATGACTTCTGTCTCTCCACCTCGTTGGACCCTCGCTACCAGTCAAAAATGGGGGTCTTTTTTACACCCACTGAGAGGGAGGACAAACTGAACTACTATAGAGACATCCTATGTTGTGGCTGCCTATCTGCGTCATCTTCCATGAAGGTCGGACCAGGGGGGCCCTTTGCGCTCACATTCCTCTGCCATCAGCAGCAACTTGAGTCTAGAGTCACTGATGAGCAGCTTCTTCACCTGCCTAGTGAAGAAACTACTCACCAGCAGCAGCTAGACCTGGAGCAGGACCTAAACAAGCAGGTGGTGGCATACATGGAAAGCACCCTGCCACCCCACATTGAAGATCCGCTGGACTACTGGGCAGCCAAACTGGATTTGTGTCCGCAACTGGCAAAGTTTGCCCTGGAAAAGCTGTCCTGCTTGGCCAGTAGTGTGGCATCAGAGCAGGTGTTTAGTGCATCGGGAGCCATAGTTACCCCAAGAAGAACTTGCCTGTCCACCCAAAATGTGGAGAGAATGACCTTTGTCAAGATGAATCAGGAGTGGATTAGCCAGGATTTCCACCTACCAGTGCCTGATGAATCAGACTAGATCACCCATGGTGCCACACCAACTCTTTGACAGAAAAGAGCGGTTTCTTCTGGCTACCTGCCTCAGCTACTATTCTGATGCTGCCATACATCTGCTCCTTCTTTCACTCCCCATCTTCAGCTGTTACTGGTATTGCCACTCACCTCCCCATTCTGTGACCAGGTCACTCTGTGGTCTCCTGATGCTGCAGCCACATCCACACTATGTCACTTTGCCATTCTGTGGTCTACTGATCCTGCTGCCGCCTCCACACTATGTCACCTTGCCACTCTGTGGTCTCCTGATGCTGCTGCCACATCTACACGATGTCACCTTGCCACTCTGTGGTCTCCAGATGCTGCTGCCACCTCCACACTATGCCACCTTGCCACTCTGTGTTCTCCTGATGCTGCTGCCACATCCACACTATGTAACCTTGCCACTCTGTGGTCTCCAGATGCTGCTGCCACCTCCATACTATGTCACTGTGCCACTCTGTGGTCTCCAGATGCTGCTGCCACCTCCACACTATGTCACCTTGCCACTCTGTGGCCTCCTGATGCTGCTGCTCCCATCGCCACACTGTCATTGTGCCACCCTGTGGTCTCCTCCTGATGCTTCCACTTCCACAATATGTCACCATGCAACTCTGTGGTATCCCGATGCTGCAGCCACCTCCACACTTTATCACTTTGACATTCTGTGGTCTCCTGATGCTGCTGCCACCTCCACACTATGTCACCTTGCCACTCAGTGGCCTTCTAATGCTGCTGCTGCCACCTCCTCACTGTCATTGTACCACCCTGTGGCCTCCTTCTGATGCTGCTGCCACCTCCACACTTTGTCATTGTGCCACTCTGTGGTCTCCTGATTCTGCTGCCTCCTCTACACTATGTCACCTTGCCACTCTATGGTTTCCTGATGCTGCTACCACCTCTACACTATGTCACCTTGCAACTCTGTAGTCTCCTGATGCCGCCACATCCACACTCTGTCATGGTGCCACTCTGTGGCCTCCTGATGCTGCCACCTCCACACTCTGTCATTGTGCCACTCTGTGGTATGCTGATGCTGCTTCCATCTCCACACTATGTCACCTTGCCACTCTGTGGCCTCCTGATGATGCTGGTCCCATCTCCACGCTGTCATTGTGCCACCCTGTGGTCTCCTCCTGATGCTGCCACTTCCACAATATGTCACCTTGCCACTCTGTGGTCTCCCGATGCTACAGCCACCTCCACACTATGTCACTTTGCCATTCTGTGGTCTACTGATGCTGCTGCCACCTTCACACTATGTCACCTTGCCACTCTGTGGTCTCCAGATGCTGCTGCCACCTCCACTCTATGTCACCTTGCCACTAAGTGGCCTCCGGATGCTGCTGCTGCCACCTCCTCACTGTCATTGTACCACCCTGTGGCCTCCTTCTGATGCTGCTGCCACCTCCACACTCTGTCACTGTGCCATCTATGTGCAGAAAAAATGGGTTAAAAACCAGGACTTTTTTCAAGGAAACCTATGTAAATGGATTTATTGATAAAGACAGCTGCCACCACAGTCCCTGGTTAAAAAAACATCCCCAAGGGACAACTTAAAAGAATATCTAAAAATTGTACTGATGTTTTTGAATTTAGGACCCAAAGTAGCATTATTGAAGAGCGGTTCCTTGAAAAGGCTATGAAGGGGTGGAGTTAAATTAATGTATACAGGAGGTAGAGAAATGCAGAGGAGATATGAAGATTAGAAACAAAACCAGTGAAGTAAAAGAAGAAAAAAAACTTCCAGTACTGTTTTTTATTTTGAAAAAGTTTAAGATTTCAAACATGAGAGTAATGTCACTCTCAGTAAACATAAAGACACATATATATAAACAATGCAAATCACATAATGCTGAAAAATGGGTAATTAAGAAGAACTAGGGTGAGTGATGGGACAGTTGAAGGTTAGGGAAGGGGAGGGGAGGTAAAGGAGAAAGGGGGGAAGAAGGAAGGAAAGAGGAAGTGAGGAGTAAGTACCAGTCAGGAACCCAATGATTATTTCTGATATTTCCGACAAAAAACTAAACAAAAAAAGATATTAACCCCTTAAGGACTCAGCCCTATTTCACCCTAAGGACTCGGCCATTTTTGCAAATCTGACCAGTGTCACTTTATGTGGTGATAACTTTAAAACGCTTTTTCTTATCTAGGCCATTCTGAGATTGTTTTTTTCGTCACATATTGTACTTCATGACAGTGGTAAAATGAAGTCGAAAATTTACCCAAAATTTAGAAAAATTTGCAATTTTCCAAGTTTCAGTTTCTCTACTTCTATGATACATAGTAATACCGCCAAAAAAGTTATTGATTTACATTCCCCATATGTCTACTTCATGTATCGATCATTTTGGGAATGCTATTTCATTTTTTGGGGACGTTACAAGGCTTAGAAGAAAATCTTGAAATTTTTCAGAAATTTTCAAAAACCCACTTTTTAGGGACCAGTTCAGGTCTGAAGTCACTTTGGGAGGCTTACATAATAGAAACCACCCAAAAATGACCCCAATCTAGAAACTACACCCTCAATGTATTCAAAACTGATTTTACAAACGTTGTTAACCCTTTAGGTTTTCAACAAGCGTTAATGGCAAATGGAGATAAAATTTCAGAACTTTGATTTTTTGGGGAAAATTTTCCATTTTAATCCATTTTTTTCCAGTAACAAAGCAAGGGTTAACAGCCAAACAAAACTCAATATTTATTGCTCCGATTCTGTAGCACGAATCGTACAGACGCGTCGATACCTAATATGTGTTACTTTTTTTTCACTTTTTTACATTTTTTTTTACCCAGACCCACTTGGTTCTTGTAGATCCAGTGGATCTGGTGTCTGTATAATACAGTACAGTACACTATATAGTGCACTGTGCTGTATTTTTTACTTTATAAAGTCTGAATAGACCTTTAGCAGGTCTATTCAGACTTTCAGCACCATGGAGAGCAGGACGCTTCTGAAAACGTCCTGCTTCCATGGCAACCATCACCCGCTGCCATAAGTGCGCAGCGGGTGATGGATGGGGGGGGAGTGGAGCCCCCTCCCTCTGCAATCCCATCCTGTTGGGGGGCTGCAAAGGCACAGCGTACGGACCGCGGTAAGGAAGGGGTTAAACGGCTGTCATCTGATCAAGCACAGATGCCAGCCGTTTCTATCAGAGGGTCAGCAATGTGCTGACACTCTGATAGATCCACTAGACACAAGGGAAACATTACAGAGGAGGCGGGCGGGGGATCGCAATCACGATCCCGCCCGCCGCCGCCGCCCGCAACCACCCCCCTGCAGCCCCGCAGCCATAATATGATTGGGGGCTGCAGGGTGGGTTAAAAATGAACACTTTGGGGGCATTAACTCTCTGATCCCCGCGGTCACAGACCGCGGGGATCAGAGATCTCACAAAGCGCTGCAAACCGCAGGTCTGAATTGACCTGCGGTTTGCAGCGATCGCCAATCTGGGGGGGTCACAGGACCCTCCTGGGCATTGTAACAAGGTACCTGCTGAATGATTTCAGCAGGTACCTTGTTCCGATCACTGCCGGCTGAGCAGCAGTGATCAGAACTACTCATGACGTTCTGATCTATTCTATTTAATAAGACTGGAGTCTTATACCATCTAGAAGACACGTTAAACTGCATCTCCTGATATGCATAAGACTTCAGATTTGAAAAAGCATTATTAATCAATCCTTGAGTTTGTGATTCAATCATAGGTGATCTTAATTCTGTAGACCATTTTTCCACATAGATTGGTTTGTCTACTGGATTGTTTATAAGTTTGTACCACTTGGATAATAAGTGGGTTAGTGGAGTTCTGCTGTGGAGGTGGTGAGTTACCCAATTACTTTCTACAAACAAACTGTCGCCAAGATTGTAACTTATCAGTATCGTATTCAATATCTGGTATTGTTTTTCTGGAATGAACATATTGTCAATAATGTTTCCAAGGTCTATGCGAGAGATGATCTTATCTCCTTCCCATATGGAACTTATCGGGAACTTTTTGGGTATGAAGCCTATAAGAGGGGTATCTGAGCTAATGGCTGGCATGAATTTCAGTGATTTATTAATGGAGTGCCATTTTTTAATTGAGAATTTGGTGAGGGAATTTTTTATTGTCCTGAGATTATGATGATATATGGGGGATTTCCATAGAATTGAATAAAGCGTAGTTTCAGGGGACTCATTTTCCAACTCGACCCATTGTTTCTGTGGAGGATTGACTGCCCATTCCATTATCCTTGATAAGATTGAGGCCTTATAATAACTTTCAAGGTCTGGAAGGCCAGTGCCTCCTTTATTTTTGCTCCTTATCATAGTTTTATATGCTAATCTATTATGCTTGTTATGCCAAACAAATTTTGTCAATTCTTTTTTAACTGTGGAAAAGAACTTCCTCGGAAGCTCAATTGGAAGGCAAGAGAACATGTATAGAAATTTGGGGAGAATACTCATTTTAATCAGGTTTATTTTCCCAAACCAGGAAAGGAGTAATGGCTCTCAGTCTTTTGATTGATTTTTAACATATTTTAGGAGTGGGGCATAATTGTGATTATATAAGTCTGATGAGTGTAAGCATATATTGATAACCAAATATTTGAAATAATTATTAGCTGGTTTGAGCTCACTAATTTATTTGGCTTTTTCCCATATTTCTTTGTTGAGTGATACATTGAACATTTCTGATTTGTTAAGATTGATTTTAAAATCGGATACTATATTAAGGGCGTCGAATTCTGATATCAAATTTGGAAGTGAATTAAGAGGGTCGGTGAGGGAAAATAACGTATCATCTGCATATGCAGCAATTTTGTATTCTTTCTGTCTGGTGCGTAAACCACTAATTTGGAGATTTTCCCTAATTTTAATTAAAAAGGGCTCCAAAGATAAAACAAAAAGAAGGGGCGAGAGTAGACATCCCTGTCTCGTACCATTTCGAATATTGAATGACTCTGAAAATTCGCCATTGATTTTAACTTTTGCCGTCGGTGTAGTATATAGCCATAATCTTGTTTATAAATGGCTTGGGAAAATTAAATTTCTCAAGGACTGCTTTGAGGTAAGGCCAACTTAATCTGTCGAAGGCTTTCTCTGCATCGGAGGCGACCAGTAAGAGTGGAATCTTCTTGATGTGTGCATATTGAATCATTTATAGCACTTTAATTGTATTATCTTTTGCCTCTCTTTTGGGTATAAAACCCGCCTGGTCGTTCCCGATCAGAGAGCATATAAGATCTCGAAGTCTCATCGCAAGAAGTTTTGCGAAGAGTTTCAGATTGTTATTTAATAGAGAAATCGGTCTATAGTTTATGCATTGAGAGTTGTCCTTACCCTCTTTAGGGATTACTGTAATATGTGCAGATAATGATTCAGTCCTAAAAGGGACTTCTGATGATATCTTATTGAAGTAGTTCATTAGGTGGGGGGCTAATATGTAATAATTATCTTTATAGTTATTATGTTGTAATAATTTTGTAATATTTTGTAATAATTAGCTGCGAACCCATCTGGGCCGGGACTTTTACCACTTGGTAAACTATTAATTGCGTTTATGATCTCCTTCACGGTGAAGGGGGCATTCAAAACTCTATTTGATCTTGGGACAATTTGGGTATTTCAATATTGTCTAGATAGTTCTCAATGTCAGAAGTCTGGGCATTATCCTTCTTCTCGGCTGACTGAAGGTTATATAACTTACTATTAATTACTTGGAAAGCTCTTGCTATGTCTTTAGTTTGTCTGACCTCTTTGTTATCAGCTGTTTTATTTTTGATATATTTTTGGAAGCTTTATCTTTTTGAGCTAATTTTGCAAGATCTTTGCCACATTTATTGGGATATAAATAATGACGGAAATTAGCCATATAAAGATATCTCTGAAATTTAGAGTCTAATATTTCTTTAACTTTTAACCTAAGTTAGGATAATTCTAATTCAACTTTTTTGCATAAAGAAGCCTTATGTAAGTTCTCTAGTCTTTTTATCTTATTTAAAGTTTCCTCTAAATCTTTATTTTGGGCTCTTTTTTATTTGGCAACTATTTGCATTAGAATGCCCCTAATGACGGGTTTATGAGCTTCCCACACCAAAGGATTACATTCACTGTCTTCAAATTTTCCTTAAAGTAATTGTTTAAGTGGGTATTGATAAGTTCCACATTTTCCTCTTTTGCTAGTAAACTCTTGTTCAATATCCAAGTGTAAGGTTTTGCCTTGGGTGAACCGAATTGGAACCGGACATGGAGGGGAGCATGGTCGGAGAGGAGTCTAGAGCCGTATTCTTACAATAATAGATTGCCTTGTTCTCTCTGTTTAGTAAATATGTAATCAATCCTAGAGTAAAAATTTTGTACATTGGAGAAGCAGGAAAACTCCTTTTCATTCGGGTGCATGGCTCTCCAAACGTCTACTAATTGAAGCTCATGGATCAGACTTTTTATATGTTGTGGCAACCACTCAAGCATCCAGCCCCCCTCAGAGATCCTCTGATGTCCGGGACATCAGAGGATCTCTGAGGGGGGCTGGATGCTTGAGTGGTTGCCACAACATATGTGTCATCTGACCAGTGTTGCCTCATATGGATCAGGTACCGCTGGTTAATACCAGCCCCCTCTCATGTTATAGTCACAACTGTTATCTTCTTATATTTATATTTGTTTTTGCTGCATTGACCCCCTGAGGAACCCTTTGATAGGGGGAAACGCGTCGAGGAGTTCAGGTGTCTTTCAGGGATACACAGGTTTCTAGGGATAGGTACGTGGACGAAGGCTCACCACCATCAGGTGAGTTCTTCGGGCTGAGAGAGACAGTAGGGATACGGTAGGGATACCACACCTGTCTTCTCACAGCCAGATCCTTGATTATCAATGCCATCTACCCTCCCTACCTGATGTTATCCACACCCATATAATTTGTGGATTTTTGGGGAGATTTTTGTTTATTTATAGAATTGAGTGTATTTGCGCTAATTTTAATGCATATCAATAAAATGTACTGTTTTTAGAGTCTACCACCCATAGGACCTTACTTAATACTTTAAATGTGGAGACCTTTCATCATGGATTATTTGTTTTTGACTATGTTTTTGTCATATTGATGATGAGATGAAAGCATTGTACCACTGATTATAGAAACTATGTTTAGTTATGGGGGTGGAATTCTTTTTAAAATGTGTCTCTTGAATAAATAGTAAGTCAATTTTTTTTTTTGAAAATCTGAAGTATCTGACCCCTTTTAGTGGGAACATTTAAACCATTTGCATTGTAAGTCGCGCATTTGAAATCAACCATTATTTGTTTAATGGTCAATATAAACCTTTTTCACAGTCTGACTGGTAGGGTAGTGTAACATCAAAATTCGTAACAAACGGTACGCCTCTAGAATAGAGTAAAGTACCAAAGGAGAGAGAAGTAACAGCGTCTGATCCATAGGTGAAAAAGAATAACCTTTTGGATCAGAGTTTAGAACACTCATCGAGGTGGTAATGGATGGGTGTTTCTGTGAGGGGGGGGGGCGGTAATAACTATGTTAAGTAACAATTAACACAGAAATATAATGAGACTAGGGAGTGATCAGAACGGATGAAGACCTAGTGTAGATGAGTAACGCTCCTGACTACATCAAAAGGAGCCAATGACCATGGCGGTCAAAGTTTCAAGTATCAAATAATGTAACTATGTCAGATGACACAAATACTGAAGTAGAACAACACATAGTGAATAACAAAGTATAAACTTATCAAATGATATATAGCTTTTTCATCCTGGTGTGAACCCTCTTTGGTTTTTGCGTGAAGCCCTTGGGAAGGGAGAGTCTTGAGGATAGCTCCGTCTTTGTTTTGGGGTAGTTATAGTTTCCCTTGTGGTTTCCCTGGGAAGGCTAGGAACGGACTCAGCAGGGTCATCATTAAGCCATTCTGGTATGTCTAATTCTCCAAGGTTCAGTTTCCGAATGGCTGTTGTAAGGTCCTCAGGCGTTCTGACAATATAGGGTCTGCTGTTGTAAGTGGCTAAAAGACCAAACGGGTATAGCCACCTGTACTTAATATTTATGTCTCTGAGGGCTCTAGTGAATGGAGCAATCTGCCTCCTTTTGTCTAATGTGAATTTAGAAATGTCTTGAAAGAGTGTTATCTCTCCACCATCGTATTACATTTTTTTCGCTGTTCTGGCTTTTTTTAAGATCTCTTCTTTTAAGCTGAAACTTAAAAAGTAACAGAGGATGTCTCTAGGTATATCAGTGGTTGCTCCCCTTGGGCGAAAGACCCTATGAGCCCTTTCAATACCTAAGCTTTGTGAATCTTCTTTCCCCAAGAGTTCTGAGAATAATGTATTCAGTACTGTGAAAATGTCTTTGTCCTCAACTGACTCAGGCATTCCTTTAATTCTAAGATTATTGCGCCTGGATCTGTTCTCAAGATCATCTAGGTGTAGGCGGAGATCTTGCAATTGTTTTTGTTGGGCTACAACCTTGTTTTCTAGAAATGTAGAATGTGAGATGATTTTTCCTGTTGATTCTTCTACTGAATTAATTCTAGAGAACATCTGTCTCATGTCATATTTGATTTCTGTTAATTCTGACTTAAGAGTGTCAGAGAGTTCCCGGAACATACCTTTTATGCTTTCTGAAGTAGGAAGTGTCTTAATGTACGATCTCAGGTCGTCTTGGTCTTGATCTTGGACTGAGTCGTCGTCTTCAACATCAGAGCCGGCGTTACTTTTAGTGTAAAAATTGCTTGCTCCTCTGCTTGCTGTTGAGCTAAGTTCGGCTGAGAACGCACTTGATTTCTGTACCTTGTTCATTTCAGGTTGCTTCTTGGGGGTCTTGCTTGGTCTGTTTTCTTCGGTTAGGCCTCTTGGTTTTCCCATGATATCTGAAAGGGGCTGCAACAAGAGAGCAAGCTAGAGAAAGATGCGATTAGTACGTAACCGAAGGGTTAAATGTCTTGTTAACCAGTGAAGGTGGAGATAGGAAGCAGCTTGTTAGCTTAATTTTTGGACATAGTTGGAGATTAACTTTCTGCAGTTATGGCTCCTGTTTCATCATTGATGATTATCTTACATTATTGTCTGAAAGTATAATTTTTTTTCATATACCAGCTTGGAAGTACAGTGCTGCGATTTTATTTCCTCAGGATGTTCAGCGATGTTTTAGCTGTTTTAGCGGTCCAGGTAGTTAATCAGCCCTTGCAATCCGATCCGTTATAATTAGGCTTCCAACAGGTCTTGAACACCTGCTGTATGCGAATTTCCACTGCTAATGCGAATTTTCGATGCTGGTACGAATTTTCGATGCTAATGCAAATTTTCGATGCTGATGCAAATTTTTATTTTCGATGCTGATGCGAATTTTCAATGCTGCTTGCGATTTTTTTCCAACCGGCGGCGGGACTTCAGCAGTGGTTGTCGGGTGTTTCTGCTCAATCCGTCGGCTCTCGTAAGGCCCACATGTGCTAAGGGGCTAAATTAAATCCACGGAAGAGGGGTTTCTCCCTAAATAAGGCAGTTCTGACGGCAGGCTTCTTATAAGCAGAAGTAATGTGTGAAACAGCCGGAAACCGCCTTGGGCACTTAACTTTAGTCCGGTGCTTCAGGTTACATCGCAGGCCGTAACATCCAACTGTAGTAGAACCCGATTCTAGACAATGTCCTTTGTCAGGATCTGCTATTTTCAGCAGAATTAGACCACTTTTGGCGTTGTTGTATTGATTTTTAAGCAAGCTATGTTCAGAGCTCCACAAGTAGCTTCCACTCAGCTCTGCAGCTAGCTCCGCCCCCCTCCAGTACTGTTTTCTAACACAATATAATGCACAGGTGAACTATATCAAACATATACTGAAAAAGAACTGGTCTATTTTAACCACCCGAGGACCGCCTAACGCACGGATGCGTCCGGCGGGCGGTCCTCTTACTCTGGGTGGACGCATCGGCGCGTCATGTCGCGAGACACGAGATTAGATGTGAATTAGCGTTCACAGCGGCGCACGTCTCGGCAGTTATACTGCAGCCTGCCAACGATGATCAATCGCTGGCAGGCTGTAGATGCGAAATAAATCGCATCAAAGATGTATATCTGACGCTGTTTTGTTAACAGTGTCTGTTATACCTGCTACCTGGTCCTCTGGTGGTCCCATTTGCTGGGATCGACCACCAGAGGACCAGGTAGCTATGTAAAGTTGCACCAAGCACCTCACTATATTACCCCCCCCGGTCACTTATTAACCCCTTTTTACCCCTTGATGACCCCATATAGACTCCCCGATCACCCCCATGTCACTGATCACCCCCCTGTAAGGCTCCATTCACATGTCCATATGTGTTTTGCGAATCTGCGGATCCACGGATCCGTGGATCCGCAAAATACGGACACCGGCAATGTGCTTTCCGCATTTTGCAGATCTGCACATTGCCAGAACTATATAGAAAATGCCTTTTCTTGTCCGCAATTGCGGACAAGAATAGGACATGTTCAATATTTTTGCAGAACGGAAGTGCAGACCCGGAAGTGCGGATCCGCAATTCTGGATCCGACGGGACAAAGTCTGTCCCCATAGAAATGAATGGGTCTGCAATTCCGTTCCGCAAACAGAATTGCGGACGTGTGAATGGGGCATAAGGGTCCCTTATCACCGCCAGTTAGTTAGCTACTTGTTAGGTAGTTGGCGCCCACCGCACTGCAGTCACTGATTTTGGCAGAGATTTTTTTATCCACGATGATCGATACGAATGAAAAAGTCTGTGCCGTTCATTTATTTTTTTTTGTTCAGCCCAGAGGAACGGAACGGAAAAACCCGTATGCTCAATATAAGGAGAATAGCAGAAACTCCAAATGCTGGCCATACGTGTAATGATTGCGGAGACCCTCAAATGCCAGGGCAGTATAAACACCTCACATGTGAACCCATTTTAGAAAGAAGACATCCCAAGGTATTCGCTGAGGGGTATGGTGAGTTCATGCAAAATTTTATTTTTTGTGACAAGTTAGTGGAATATGAGACTTGTGCCAAAAATTTTTTTTTTCTGTGAACTCACCATGCCCCTCACGGAATAACTTGGGGTGTCTTCTTTCCAAAATAGGGTCACATGTGGGGTATTTATACTGCCCTGGTATTTTAGGGGTCCTAAAGCGTGAGAATCCAAATGCGTAAAAATGCCCTGTGAAATCCTAAAGGTACTCATGGGAATTAGGGCCCCTTTGCGCAACTTGGCTGCAAAAAAGTGTCACACATGTGGTATCGGCGTACTCAGGAGAAGTAGGGCAATGAGATTTGGGGTGTATTTTTATATATACCCATACTTTGTGTTAGAAATATCGCTGTAAACGACAACTTTTTACATTTGTTTATACAAAGTTGTCAATTTACAGAGATGTTTCTCTCACCCAACATGGGTATATGTAAAAATACACCCCAAAACACATTGCCCTACTTCTCCTGAGTACGGCGATACCACATTAGTGACACTTTTTTGCAGCTTGGGTGCGCAAAGGGGCCCAAATTCCAACGAGTACCTTTATGTTTTACATGGCTGCTCACAATTTAGCCCCACCCAAAATGCCAGAACAGTACAAACACCCCACAAATGACCCCATTTTGGAAAGAAGACACCCCAAGGTATTCGCTGAAGGGCATAGTGAGTCCATGAAAAATGTAACTTTTTGTCAAAAGTTAGCGGAAAGAGAGACTTTGTGAGAAAAAACAATAAAAAATCAATTTCCGCTAACTTGTGCCAAAAAAAAAAAAAATCTTCTATGAACTCGCCATGTCCCTCACGGAATACCTTGGGGTGTTTTCTTTCCAAAATGGGGTCACATGTGGGGTATTTATACTGCCCTGGCATTTTAGGGGCCCTAAAGCGTGAGAAGAAAAATGCATAAAAATGCCCTCCTAAAAGGTCCTCATTGGAATTTGGGCCCCTTTGCGCATCTTGGCTGCAAAAAAGTGTGTGGTATTGCCGTATTCAGGAGAAGTAGGGCAATGTGTTTTGGGGTGTATTTTTACATATACCCATGCTGGGTGAGAGAAATATCTCTGTAAATTGACAACTTTGTATAAAATTATTTAAAAAGTTGTCATTTACAGAGATATTTCTCTCACCCAACATGGGTATATGTAAAAATACACCCCAAAACACATTTTCCTACTTCTCCTTAGTACGGCGATACCACATGTGTGACACTTTTTTGCAGCCTGGATGCGCAAAGGGGCAAAAATTCCAACGAGTACCTTTAGGTTTTTCATGGCTGCTCACAATTTAGCCCCGCCCAAAATGCCAGAACAGTAAACACATCCCGCAAATGTCCCCATTTCGGAAAGTAGACACCACAAGGTATTCACTGAGGGGCAAAGTGAGTCTGTGGGAGATTTTTTATTTTTTTGCCAGAAGTTAGCAGAAATGGAAACTTTATTATTATTTTTTTTTCCTCAGAAAGTGTCATTTTCCGCTAACTTGTGAAAAAAAATGAAATGATACATGAACTCACCATGCCCCTCCGCGAATACTTTGGGGTGTCTTCTTTCTAAAATGGTGTCATTTGGGGGGTATTTATACTATCCTGGCATTCTAGCACCTGAAGAAACATGACAGGTGCTCAGAAAGTCAGAGCTGCTTCAAAATGCGGAAATTCACTTTTTTGCACCATAGTTTGTAAACGCTATAACTTTTACCCAAACCAATAAATATATACTTATTGGATTTTTTTCAGCAAAGACATGTAGAACAATAAATTTAGAGAAAAATGTATATAGCAATGTAGTTTTTTTTGAAAAATTTTACAACAGAAAGTTTAAAATGTCATTTTTTTGCAAATATGTCGTTCAATTTTTATTAATAGCAAAAAAAGTAAAAATGTCAGCAACAATGAAATGCCAACAAATGAAAGCTCTATTAGTGAGAAGAAAAGGGGTACAATTCATTTGGATGGTAAGTTGCATGACGGAGCAATAAACGGTGAAAGAAGTGTAGTGCAGAATTATAAAAAGTGGCCTGGTCATTAAGGGTGTTTAAGCTAGGGGGGCGGAGGTGGTTAAAAAAAGACACAGTTTTGGGTGAAAAGATCCCAGTACAACCAATGATACTATACAAAAAAGCTCCAAATTTAAGGACACGCCTTGAACATACAGTAGTGCAATTCCTCCAAAAAAAGACAACTGTAGAGGTACCAAATTCACATGGTGCGGTTTCTGTTGTGGATGTAAAAATAGAGTTCCATCAGAAAGAAAAATGCAGACCGAGAAGGTTAGGTCTAATGTGAATAATGGTAAATATAAAGTGAAGGGCAATTTCTCCTGTGAAAGTGAGGGGGTAATCTACATGCTGGAGTGCCCTTGTGGCCTCCAGTATGTAGGCAGAACCCTTAGAAAACTAAAAGTGAGGGTACAGGAGCACGTGAGAAATATAAAAAAAGGACTAACCACCCATAGCGTCTCCATGCATTTTAGCAGCAAATATAATAAAGATCCAAAAACTCTAAAATTCCAGGGAATAGAGTTGGTAAAAAAGAACTGGCGAGGTGGGGATCCAGTATTACAGATCAATAAACGAGAAACTGCTCAAAACCCTACAGCCAGCGGGGTTAAACATTGAATTTGACCTAAGGCCAAGTATAGTGCGAGTTGCCTCATATAGGGGATACATTAGGTCCTTCTTTTTCTCTTTTTTGCAGTCATTTAATGTGCGATAATTCTGAAAAATAAAAGTAAAAACTAGATACTTTGTGTTCGCAATGACACAGCTGAGTGGTGAGTGAAAGGAGTGGATGAAACTCTGCCCCTTTCTCCCTATTGGTTATCTTTATCAGCTGATCATTTTGTGAATGGGTAGTGAAAGTAAATATTTCTCTGTTGCCGGTGATATAAAAATGCCCCGTTTTTAAGGAATGAAACTGAAAATAAGAGTAAATGAGGGAGGGGACATAGTTTTATATTGTTGTATGTTTTTATTACTGTTTGAAATATGAATTTAATGTTGAAGAAAAGGGAAATGATGTCATTGGTTTAGGGAGGGGTTACTGTTTAAAAAAAGATGGTGGGTAAAACACCAGTGAAACTTCGCCCTTGAAGAAGCTAACTGTGCAAAACATGGGTAGTGCCATTTTTTTTGATATGCTGTTTTAATCATTCGATTTTAGTAAGTATAATAAAAAAGTGCATTCGTAAAAAACCTGAAGGTTCCTCACTATCTTTTGATTTTGCTGGTTCTTAGTGGGAAGCGTGAGTGAGAGACACCTGGCAAACACTGAGAATCAGGATCCTGTGTCTGAATCCATCAGTACGATTTTCTCGGGGGAGAGAAGATACCGTTTTGACCGGGGAGCAGTGCGGTTCAACTTTGACTGTTGTATTTCTGTGACGTGAAACACCTCCACACTATGTCACTTTTCCACTCTGTAGTCTCCTGATGCTGCTTACACCTCCACACAATGTCACTTTTCCACTCTGTAGTCTCCTGCTGCTGCTGCCACCTCCACACAGTCATTGTGCCACCTTGTGGCCTCCTCCTGATGCTGCTGCTGCCACCTCCACACTCCATCACTCTGCCACTCTGTGGTCTCCTGATGCTGCTGCCATCTACACACTATCATTGTACCACCCTATGGCCACCTCCTGATGCTGCTGCCGCCACCTCCACACTCTTTCATGGTGCAACTCTGTGGCCTCCTGATGCTGCTGCTGCCACCTCCACACTATGTCACCTTGCCACTCTGTGGTTTTCTGATGCTGCTGCCAACCCCACACTATGTCACCTTGCCACTCTGTAGTCTCCTGATGCTGCTGCACCTCCACAATATGTCACCTTGCCACTCTGTGGACTCCTGATGTTGCTGCCACCTCCACACTGTCATTTTGCCTCCATGTTGCCCCCTCCTGGTGCTGCTGCTGCCCCCACCTCCAGACTCTGTGGCCTCCTTATGCTGCTGCTGCCACCTCCACACTGTCATTGTACCACTCTGTGTCTCCTCCTGATTATGATGCTGCTGCCACCTCTACACTGATATTGTTCCCCTCTGTGTCCTCCTCCTGATGCTGCTGCCACCACCAGACTCTGCCACTGAGACACTCTGTGGTCTTCTCATGCTGCTTCCACCTCACCTCTATTTCATAGCCTCCTGATCGCTGCTTCTGCCATCTCCACACTGTCATTGTGCCACCCTATGGCATCCTCCTGATGCTGCTGCTGCCACCTCCACAATATGTCACCTTGCCACTCTGTGGTCTCCTGATGCTGCTGCCACCTCTACACTACATCACCTTGTCACTCTGTTGTCTCCTGATGCTGCTTCCACCTCCACACTATGTCATGGTGCTGCTCTCTGGTCTCCAGATGCTGCTGCCACCTTCACACTATGTCACCTTGCCATTCTGTGGTCTCCTGATGCTTCTGATACCTCAACACTATGTCACCTTGCCACTCTGTGGTCTACTGATGCTTCTACAACTTCCACAATGTGTCACCTTGTCACTCTGTTGTCTCCTGATGCTGCTGCCACCTCCACACTGTCATTGTGCCACCTTATTGCCTCCTTATGATGCTGCTGCTGCCACCTCTACTCTCTGTCATGGTGCCAATCTGTGGCCTCCTGATGCTGCTGCTGCCACCTCCACACGCTGTCACTGTGCCACTCTGTGGTATCCTGATGGTGCTGCCACCTCCACATTATGTAACCTTGCCATTCTGTGGTCTACTGATGCTGCTGATACCTCAACACCATGTCACCTTGCCACTCTGTGGTCTACTGATGCTTCTGCCACATCCACAATATGTCACCTTGCCACTCTGTGGCCTCCTGATGCTGCTGCCACCTCCACACTGTCATTGAGCTACCCTGTGGCCTCCTTCTAATGCTGCTGCTGCCGCCACCTCCACACTCTGTCATGGTGCCACTCTGTGGCCTCCTGATGCTGCTGCCACCTCCACATGCTGTCACTGTGCCACTCTGTGGTATCCTGATGTTGCTGGCACCTCCACACTGTCATTGTGCCACCCTGTGGCCTTCTCCTGATGCTGCTGCTATCACTTCCACACTCTGTCATTGTGCCACTCTGTGGTCTTCTGTTGCTGCTGCTGCCACCTCCACACTGTCATTGTGCCACCCTGTGGCCTCCATCTGATGCTGCTGCCACCACTTTCACACACTGACATTGTGCCACTCTGTGGCCTCCTGGTGATGCTGCTACCACCTTCACACTCTGTGATTGTGCCACCCTGTGGACTTCTCCTGGTGCTCCTGCTGCCACCTCCACAATCTGTCAGTGTGCCTCTCTGTGGTCTGGTCATGCTGCTGCCGACACCTCCACACTGTTATTGTGCCACCCTGTGGACTTCTCCCGATGCTGCTGCTACCGCCACCTGCACACTCTGTCATTGTGCCACTCTGTGGCCTCCTCATGCTGTCAACACCTCCACACTGTCATTGTGTCACCCTGTGGCCTCCTGATGCTGCTGATGCCACCTCCACACTGTCATTTTGCCACTCTGTGGCTCCTCCTGATGCTGATTCCACCTCTACACTGATATTGTGCCACTCTGTGGTCTCCTCCTGATTCTGCTGCTATCTCCAGACTCTGTCATTGGGCCACTCTGTGGTCTTCTCATGCTGCTTCCACCTCACCACTATGTCATAGGGCCCTCCCCACTTCATGGCTGGGCCACTATTTTGCCTTTTGGCTTGGCTGACATTATCATTTATTTGACACTTCTTCTGATTTGTCAAAAGGAAGTAAAAATAAGACGCACAACAGATCCTGTCTATGTAACAGCTGTAAGGCCTGTATGGTCCCATCTGAATTGGCTTGTGATTTGGTAGCAAAAAGCAGGAGGTACAAAACACAGAAGACATGCAAATATTCCATTCACGTGTCATCTCTGTTTTGGATCAACTTCTGTTTTTTTTGGCTTTAGCAATACTGATGGATTACTGACCAAATGTTGACTGAGTGACTGCGGATGCTCCTTAGACAGGATCAGTTTTCTGGGGGTTATGGTTCTGACAGATCAGAGAAAGGACAAAATAATCAGTGGCGTCAACATAAACTTACTGCTGACACCCTCTCCTCTCTATTGGGGGGGGGGGGGCTCTACTTGTATAAGCATTTAATAGAACAGGTTCTGTAGACATCTATGTGGAATCAGCTGCCTACGGTGTAGAAGGAGTGCGCTTCTGTCATGAGGCTAACATTGAACTGTAAGGCTGAGTTCACCCTTAAGTTATTTGGTCAGTTTTGGCTTCATAACTGCCCAAATAAGGGAAGTGTGCAGTGATTCTAAAAGCGACAGCTGTCATCTGCATGTCATACTGGTCAACAGTATTGTTTCATTACCATAGCAGACTTCCTATGCGTGTTACTGCAAGTCACAGTGTTCTACACCACTATAAAGGCTCTCTGCAGCCAGGAAATAGCTGTTTGTTAACATGATTCACCGCAAATAATTTCGGATCAAACCAAATTTTTTGAGAAATTCGCTTATCTCTAGAAATAATATAAAGAAAATTGATATATTATATTCCATTTGAAATTGGAAAACTGATATCTGCCTGTCAAATATACTTAGTGTAGGAGCACACAAAGCAATTGTTACAAACCAGAGGGTGTGAACCCACTGTGCCACGGGTCCTACCTCCTCTAAGGGCGTTGTCTAAGTGAACCCCTGGATCTTCACAGTACCCCTGATGGTGGGGATAGACTTTCCTGAGGCAAACACCAGGTCGCTGCCTCTTGTTGGAGGATAGGCAAACAAACCAGCTGGCCCAAGTGGACCAGGAGGTACCTGAGAAAGGTACCAGAGGTGCAGGACCAAAGGATGAGGCAGCGGCATAGTCAGACAGGGAAATTGTCAGGACAGGCGACACAGGTACAGGTCAAGCAATCCGGGCCGCCAACAGTAGAGTCGAGGCAAGTAGGTAGGGATATAACAGGTAGCAGAGTTCAGGAATACAGATATGAGTCAGGTACACAAGAACACAAGCTGAAAACAGGACCTTAACAGGGCACAAGGAACTTGAGATTGAGGAATCTGTGAAGGGGGCTGAGCCACTTATATATATGCGCAGGAGGGCTTGGATAGGTCAGCAAGGTCACATGACCTAACCCTTAAGGAAGTGCTGCAGGAAACAAACAGCAAGCATGCTGTGGCCAGGGCTGAGGGCAAACTGTGGAGCGAATCCCAGAACAACAGCACCCACACAGACTGAGCCCAGGACTGCAGCATTAAATGGGAAGCACCGGCCCCAGATCACCACTGAACATGGTGTTCTGGACCACTGTGGTAAGCAGGGGAACAGCGTCGCACAGCAGCTGCTGTTGCAGCAGTAAACATGTGCTGACAAGAATATGATGTAAGTCAAGGATTATAGAATGCTTTTTGTGGGTTAGTGGCAGGAGACGGGTTATCCCAAGTTGGAAACATAGTTAGTGGCCCATGATAAAGAGAGTGGAAGAGTCAAAGGCCTAAAATGGGTTAGTATTAGTGTTGATCAAGCATGCTCGGCCGAACACCATATCGGCTCGAGCATCTTGATGCTCGGCACATGGCGGTATTCGTCAGATGCTACGCAGTCAATAAACGTGCAGGGAGTTACTGGCACGCAATATAATGCTGTAGACATGTTGGCTACTGGCATTACAGTGATTGGCTGGCCGGAACGCTTCATTGGGTGCTATATAGCACC
Source organism: Bufotes viridis (assembly GCA_033119425.1). Taxonomy (NCBI): domain Eukaryota; kingdom Metazoa; phylum Chordata; class Amphibia; order Anura; family Bufonidae; genus Bufotes; species Bufotes viridis. The sequence continues at coordinate 154,836,876 of CM065593.1, read as the reverse complement.
CGATGACACATGTTCGGCTCAGTATTAGTCAGGGACAGCTGAGCATAGGAAGGGACAGACAGTGTAGGGAGTTTTTTGGAAGATTTTTATTTTCTTAACTTTTAAGGACTATTGTGTGTGACAGCAGCAATATATATTTTTAGCGCATCCCGCGCTAATCAGCATCTAATAGGCCACTGCAGACAGTTAAATTATCCACATCTCCTGTGTAAAGTGTGTGCATCCCTAAAATATCAGTCACATCCAGTGTACTTTTTCTGTAGAGGGTGTCCTCTGCGGACAGTTAAATTAGACACGCCACATCTCCTGTGTAAAGTGTGCGCATCCCTTAAATATCAGTGACATCCAGTGTACTTTTTCCGTAGATGGTGTCTTCTGCAGACAGTTAAATTATCCACGCCACATCTCCTGTGTAAAGTGTGCGCATCCAAAAAATATCAGTGACTAGTGTTGAGCGCGAATATTCGAAAAGCGAATTTTTTTAGCGAATATCGGCACTTCGCTAATTCGCGAATATTTCGAATATAGCGCTATAAATTCGCTATTTCGAATATTCGTTTTTTTTTTTTTTTTTTTTAGTTATATTTTTTTCTTTCCCACTTCCCAAAAGTAGTTCTTACCTGTCATGAGGATTCCTGGCTTCCTGGCTGCTCCAGTCAGTGCCCGCTGCCGCTTCTGCCGACTTCCGTGCTCATGGAGCGTCCCTTCCATGGGAAAATCTCTATATACTAAAATGTACTGTCGGATTTGAGGAATTACGTTGAAATCGCAATGCGATTAATTCAAGTTATATTAATCGCATTGCGATTACAACTTAGCACTGCTATCTTACATAGGCTAGAATTAACGAATATGGAATATATAGCTATGCACTAGCAGTGCTAAGTTGAAATCGCAATGCGAATACTTTAAGTTAAATTAATCGCATTGCGATGTCAACTTAGCACTGCTGCTATATTCCATATTCGTTAACTTCGTTAATTCTAGCAAGCTGACCCATTATAAACCCAGCTCTAAGTTGAAATCGCAATGCGAATACTTTAGTTAAATTAATCGCATTGCGATTTCAACTTAGCACTGCTGCTATATTCCATATTCGTTAACTTCGTTAATTCTAGCAAGCTGACCCATTATAAACCCAGCTCTAAGTTGAAATCGCAATGCGATTAATATAACTTGAATTAATCGCATTGCGATTTCAACGTAATTCCTCAAATCCGACAGTACATTTTAGTATATGGAGACGTTCCCATGGTGATGGGGACGCTCCATGAGCACAGAAGTTATGGTTGGTTTGGTAGAATTAGCGAGGATGACGAATATGACGAATGTATTCGTCATATTCTTCAAAACGAAGATAACGAGTATTCTACATCTTCGCTTTAGCAACCTATTCGTCAACCTCGCTAATTCTAGCAATCAAATAGGAAGGTTGACTTACCAGACAGCTGTGTTAAATTCGCTATGCGATTTTTTTTTTTTTAATAAATAGAATACTTATAATAATATTATCATATCAAGTAATATAATTATTGTATTAAAAAAATCGCATAGCGAATTTAACACAGCTGTCTCTATAGTCAACCTTCCTATTTGATTGCTAGAATTAGCGAGGTTGACGAATAGGTTGCTAAAACGAAGATGTAGAATACTTCGTTATCTTCGTTTTGAGGAATATGACGAATACATTCGCCATATTCGTCATCCTCGCTAATTCTAGATATGAAACCAATAGGAAAGTAGCCTTAAGTACAAATCGCAATATGCGATTATTTAAATCGCATTTTAATCGCGATAACTAGAAAAAATGACGAATATTCGATTTCGACGAATACGAAACGAATATTCATTCGAATATTCGCGAATTTCGTCGAAATCGAATATGGCACCTGCCGCTCATCACTATCAGTGACATCCAGTGTACTTTTTCAATAGACGGTGTCCGCTTCTGACAGTGACATTACCAGGGGAATATATCTAGTGTAACGTGTGCGGTTAAAATTTTTATCTGTGACATACAGTGTACTTTGTCAATAGAGGGTGTCCGCCTCTGAGGGTGACATTACCAGGGTCACATCTAAAGTGTAACATGTGTGTTTAAAAAATGTATCAGTGACATACAGTGTACTTTTTCAATAGACTGTGTCCCCTTCTGAGAGTGACATTACCAGGGCAACATCTAAAGCGTAACGTGTGCGTTTTAAAATTTTATCTGTGACATACAGTGTACTTTTTCCGTAGACGCTGTGAACAGTGACATTACCTGTGGTACCTCTCCAATATATTGTTTCCTCATCCCAAATATCTGTAACGTTCCCTGTAATTTTTCATTAGCCGCTGGTGACAGCATTGACATTATCTGCGGGATATCTCCAGTGTAATGTGTGAGTTTAAAAAAATTTGCTGTGACATACAGTGTACTTTTTCAATAGATGGTGTCCGCTTCTGAGAGTTACATTACCAATGCCACATCTAAAGGGTAATGTGTGCGTTAAAATTTTTTATCTGTGACATACAGTGTACTTTTTCAATAGACGGTGTCCCCTTCTGAGAGTGACATTACCAGGGCAGTGGAGTGGCATACCAAACAGGCCCGTAACTGTTCCAGGGAGCACCCCCTTGCAGAAATCTCCCTTGCCAAGGGGTAGGTGTTCCGCAGCATGGGACTTTTTTGAGGAAAGTGCGGATGACAAAAGAATAGTAGTTTGCAACCGGTGCCGTACCAAAATGAGCCACAAAAAGCTACAATCTTTTACAGGGTCAGCTCACCTGCGGGCCTTCGCATATATTGTTTTACAGGGTCAGCTCACCTGCAGACCCAAGCATATAATAATGTTTTAGAAGATCAGCTCACCTGCTGGCGCTCACCTACAATCTTTTACAGGGTCAGCTCACCTCCAATACACCCTTTATTGCACATAAAGGAGGGCATCATACACACCCTTGAAAAATTATGATTTAATGTGACCTATAAACTATTCCACTCATTTGAAAAACAAACTGTAATCTTTTAGGTGGAGGGAAGAAAACAAAAACAACTAAAATAATGTGGCTGCATAAGTGTGCACACCTTCTTATAACTGGGGATGTAGCTGTGTTCAGAATTAAGCAATCACATTCAAAATCATGTTAAATAGGAGTCTGCATACATGTGCCATCATCTACAGTGCCTCTGATTAACCCCAAATAAAGTTCAGCTGCTCTAGTTGGTCTTTCCTGAAATTTTCTTTATCGCATCCCACAGTAAAAGTCATGGTCCACAAAGAGCTTCCAAAGCATCAGAGGGATCTCATTGTTAAAAGGTATCAGTCAGGAGAAGGGTACAAAAGAATTTCCAAGGCATTAGATATACCATGGAACACAGTGAAGACAGTCATCATTAAGTGGAGAAAATATGCACAACAGGGACATTACCAAAAACTGGACGTCCCTCCAAAATTGATGAAAAGACGAGAAGAAAACTGGTCTGGGAGGCTACCAAGAGGCCTACGGCAATGTTAAAGGAGCTGCAGGAATATCTGGCAAGTAATGGCTGTGTGGTACATGTGACAACAATCTCCCGTATTCTTTATATGTCTGGGCGATGGGGTAGAATGGCAAGATGAAAGCCTTTTCTTACAAAGAAAAACATCCAAGCCAGGCAACATTTTGCAAAAACACATCTGAAGTCTCCCAAAAGCATGTGGGAAAAGGTGTTATGGTCTAATGAAACCAAGGTTGAACTTTTTGGCCATAATTCCAAAATATTTGTTTGGCACAAAAACAACACTGCACATCACCAAAAGAACACCATACCCACAGCAAAGCATGGTGGTGGCAGCATCATGTTTTGGGGCTGTTTTTCTTCAGCTGGAACTGGGGCCTTTGTTAAGATAGAGGGAATTATGAACAGTTCAAAATACCAGTCAATATTAGCACAAAACCTTCAGGCTTCTGCTACAAAAGCTGAACATGAAGAGGAACATCATCTTTCAGCATGACAACGACCCAAAGCATACATCCAAATCAACAAAGGAATAGCTTCACCAGAAGAATATTAAAGTTTTGAAATGGCCCAGCCAGAGCCCAGATCTTAATCTGATTGAAAATCTGTGGGGTGATCTGAAGAGGTCTGTGCACAGGAGATGCCCTCACAATCTGACAGATTTGGAGTGTTTTTGCAAAGAAGAGTGTGCAAATCTTGCCAAGTCAAAATGTGCCATGCTGATAGACTCATACCCAAAAAGACTGAGTGCTGTAATAAAATCAAAAAGTGCTTCAACAAAGCATTAGTTTAAGGGTGTGCACACTTATGCAACCATATTATTTTATTTTTATATTTTTTCTTCCCTCTACCTAAAAAATTTCATATTGTTTTTCAATTGAGTTGAACAGTTTATAGGTCACATTAAAGGTGAAAAAAGTTCTGAAATGATTTCTTTGTCTCATTTTTTACAGCACAGAAACCTGACATTTTAACAGGGGCGTGTAGACTTTTTATATCCACTGTAGAGTTGAACGGACACCTGGATGTTCGGGTTCGACGAGTTCGGCCAAACTTCACAAAATTGTTTGGGTTCGGGATTCGAACTGAACCCGAACTTGACCCCGAACCCGAACACCATTGAAGTCAATGGGGACCCGAACTTTTGGGCACTAAAATGGCTGTAAAAGGGCCCGGGAAAGGCTAGAGGGCTGCAAAAGGCAGAAAGATGTAGGTAAATGCTCTGCAAACAAATGTGGATAGGGAAATGACTTAAAATAAAATAAAATACAGAAAAATAATAAATAAACGTTCTAAACCTGAGCCCAAGTGAGTGACAGTGGTACCCGCCACCCAGCAAACAGAGGATGTGGCGGCAACGCCACTACATCTGGCACCGTCACCAAGCATCTCCACCGAATCCCAGGGAAGTGTTCAGCTATCAGCTGTCCATCTCCTAAACACTGGAGAGAAAGAGAAATAGAAAGAGGAAGTACCCCCTACCCACCCGCGATCCCTGGCTCTAAATGCCTTGATTTAAAAAGTTCCTGGTCCTTTGAAATGCTGTCATTCTGTCTGGTGGACAGTTTTAAAAACCTTATGGTGGGGGATGTCCCACAGTACGTGGATCCCAGCCGCAATTACTTTTGCCGGTGAGCCATCCCTTCACGGCACAGCCAACTGGCGGACAATATCAGGTGTGCACTGCGCAACACCATCTGTGGCAAGATGCACATAACAACCAATACATGGACCAGTAAGCACGGGCAGGGACGTTATATCTCTCTTAACAGCACACTGGGTAAATGCAGTGGCGGCTGGGCCTGAGGCGCATAGCATTTTTGCAAATGTACTTCCGCCTCAGAGGATTGCAGGGCATTTCTCTTTGCCTCCTCCTCCTCCTACTCGGCTTTCTTCTCATCCTCTACCACACCCTCATCCGCTCAGCTTAACACCTTCACCACCCACAGCAGTACAGCCAGGGGGAAACGACAGCAGGCTGTTTTAAAACTTGTGTGTTTGTGGGACAAACCCCACACCGCGTAGGAGCTGTGGACAGGCATGGAACAACAGATCGATGATTGGTTGTGCCACTGAGCCTCCAGGCCAGCCTGGTGTTGTGCGCTATTTGGCGAAATATAATAGCAGGTCTAGGCCTAGCCGGTTTGACGCACATCCCCTGCCTGCCACATGTGCTGAATTTGGGGTGCAGAAATTCCTGAACACCAGACAGTGAAAATCAATTCAGTTAATCGAACACACACAACACCCCCACCCCCCCTTTCACTCAAACCATTAAAAAACTATTTACAAATTTACTTAAAAACATATTAAAATAACTATAATGCCGCTAAACTAAATATGTAAACAAACAAAACTATATACACTCCTTATCCTTAACTTAAGGCCAGTGACATCCAAGTGGCTCAGAGGGTGGTTTCCTGCATCAACATAGTCCCTGGCCTGGAACACAATTGTCCAGCCATGGCACAGTTCTGAGGGATGAGGAGGAGGAGGGTGATTATGAGGAACCGTTTTCTCAGCAGGGTGGCACCCAAGCCAGCTCACGGGCAGCTGGGTCACCACCAGAATCTCAGAAGGCTGGGTTAGCATTGGCGAAATGTGGGAAAGCTTTGTCATCCCTGCGGCCACTGTATTGTCTGAACGTGTATTTAGCAGGGGTGGGGGCATTATCACAGACAAGCACAGCCGTCTGTCCGCAGCCAATGTGGGCAAGCTTTTGTTTATTAAATAGAACCAGGCATGGATCCCACAGGACTTGTTTGTACCTTATGCAGAATAGACATTTATACCGGCCTCACCCTCACTCAATTGTTATACTAGAGTTTATATTTCCCAATGTTTTGGGGTCTACCTCAATTTATTTAAAAAAATAAATAAATAAAAAAAACTGTTGTTGGCGACTACATTTGGTTTCACAGCCAAAAAAGGCTTTATGTCATGCAAGAATGTAGCCGCCAATTGTAAGTTCCCTGACAGTTAGAGTGCAGGGGTTTGTACCTGGCAAAAATGGTAATATTTCACTCAACAATTTAAAAGAGGATTATTCACATTTTCGGTCACTGGGTTACTTGACAGCAAAAATTGGAATATGTCAACTCCTGAACTCCCAGACGGATTAACTATATTAGTGTCCCCGGCACATATGCAGCGCAGGCCGAAAAGTTAATTCCTGGCACAAAAAATTATGATTTTATCACCACCCATGGAAAACATGGATTTCAGTGGTATATTTTGGGGTGCAGGACCTCATTGTTCTCAACATCATCTTCCACCCAGTCTTTACCCCTGCCCTCTTTGTCGGTCTGCATACCGCAGAAAGCCGCAGCAGTTTGCACCTGTGAAAGCCGCAGCAGTTTGCACCTCGTCATCAGAGAGGTGCTGTGGTGGTCTTCCCCCGTCCCCATCCTCAAACCTAAGTGGTTGGGCATCCGTGCACTCAAACTCTTCCACTTCTGGGGCAGGACTATGGTTTTGGCCGTGGGAAACCTTGCTATCAGAGTCATAAAGAAGCATAAGAGACTGCTGCATTTAACTGCCAATAGACAACAATTAATTTCACTATACAGTAAGGCTGTGCCCGTGTCATAAACAGAATACATTTCTTTAGGTCACACAACAGTGTAACGGAGCAATTCAATACAATTACTTCACTATCACCAAAAAATGGACTTTTCAAACCAACAATGTAAAAACAGAAGTTAACAGTTTTATTCGACTGTCAGAAATGCAGCGTACACCGCAAATGTGCTATTTACCACAAAACCAGTGTGTTTGCAACCAACTATGTAAATGCGGAGTTCAAAAGGTTACTCTAAATGACTACAATACAGGTTTATTTCCCACAAAATACACTAATACAGTATTTCACTGCTGAAATTAAAACATAGGTATTTGTGCGGTTTATTGAAAACTGCTCTGTGGACCAAGAATGTGGCTTTATTTCCCAAACAACCACTAATGCACTATTTCAGTGCAGAAAAAAAAGGTATTTGTACACTGTATGCACAACTGCTCTGTGAAGCAAGAATAAGGCTTTTTTTTCAACAAAACAAAAAAATGCATTTTTTTCAGTGCTGAAATTTAAAATACGTATTTGGGCGGTGTATTTAAAACTGCTTTGTGGACCAGGAATACCTCTTTTTTTTCCCAAAAACTATTTCACTGCAGAAATGTAAAATAGGTAATTGAGCGGTGTAAGCACAAGTGTTCTATAGCACCACAATACAGCTTTTTGCACCAGACTACAGAAATGGACTATGTCACCCCTAAATTATACAAAAGGTAATGTAGGGGACTTGACCTGCCAGAAAAAAAGATTTTTTCCTTCACTGAGCTATCAAACAGGATTAGACTGATGTCCCTGGTAGGCTGGCACACATGTAGGTCACATGCAGTTCCAAGGACACTGCAGTGGCTAAAATGGCCGCCAATCCCTACCTCAATAACAGATGGATAAATAAGACACTTTGTAGTATCACTGGGCTCAGGGCTGGGTACAAAAATTAAGGATTGCAGTAGCACCCTCCCTCAATAATTGCTGTATCTTGAAGATTTCACACCACCAGGTTCTACTGTTTTCTTTCCTAAGCTCTCGCTGGGAGCACCGTCAGCAACCTTTCCCTATACTAACAGCAGCAGAGTGACTTGCAGCACTACGTGACTCCAGCTTATAAAGAGGCTAGGTCACATGCTGCACTCAGCCAACCACAGCCATACCATTAGTAGGCATGGCTGTAATGGCTTCTTAGGGCAAAGATGTAAAATGCTTACTGATTGGCAGCCTTTCAAAAAGCAGGAAGAATCACCGAACAACGGACCCGAACCAGAACTTATATGAACATGTTCGGGTTCGGGCCTGTGTCCCGAACATCCTAAAATTCGGTACGAACCCGAACTATACAGTTCGGGTTCGCTCAACTCTAATCCACTGTAAATGATAGATTGAAATTGCCTTTATGTTCATCGTCAGTTCAGCTCTCATCTGGTGGAGTTGAGAAGTCAGAGGCAATCCAGGCCTTGTTCATTTTTATCTGAGTCAACCTGTCAGCATTGCCAGTGGACAAGCGGATATGCTTCTCTGTTATAATGCCACCAGCAGCACTAAACACACGCTGAGACAAAATGCTGGCGGCAGGGCAGGCCAGCACCTCCAAGGCATAAAGCGCAAGTTCGTGCCATGTGTCCAGCTTGGACACCCAGTAATTGTAAGGCACTGAGGGATCATTTAGGACGCTGACAAGGTCTGCAATGTATTCCTTCACCATCTTCCAAAACGTTTCCCTCCTTGTACCACTAGGCTGCCCTTGGAGAGTGTTGCCCTGCCTTTGTTGGAACTGCTTTATGCTCCCCTTGTCTCCCTTCCTTGGTTGCCTAAGGAAGTACGGACTCTGCCGGCCGCGTTGTCATATGGAAAATTTTGGAGCATTCTCTCAACAAGTACCTTCTGGTATTGCTCCGTTTTACTCGTCCTCTCCACCATAGGAATGAGAGATGAGAAGTTGTCTTTGTAGCAGGGGTTGAGAAGGGTGAACACCCAGTAATCCGTGTTATCTCAAATACGTATAACGCGAGGGTCATGGGAAAGGCAGCCTAACATGAAGTTAGCCATGTGTGCCAGAGTACCAACAGGCAAGACGTCGATGTTGACATCAAGATGACTCTCCATCTCCTCATCCTCCTCATCCTCTTTTGCCCATCTATGCTGAACAGATGGAATTAAAGTTCCATGAGTACTACCCTCTGTAGCAGAGGCAACTGTCTCCAGCTCCTCCTCTTCATGGTCCAATTTGCGCTGAGAAGACGAACTTTGGGTGGTCTGGCTATCACCATGTGTAATGTCCTCCACCATTTCCTCGTCTGCCACATTCAGAGCGTCCTCCCTAATTGTGAGCAGCGATCGTTTGAGTAGACACAGCAGTGGGATGGTTACACTGATAATAGCGTTATCGCCACTAACCATCTGTGTGGATTCATCAAAGTTTTTTAAAACCTCACAGAGGTCTGACATCAATGCCCACTCCTCGCTTGTGAATAGTGACAGTTGACTCAAAAGGAGACGACCATGTTGCAGCTGGTATTCCACAACTGCCCTTTGCTGCTCACAAAGCCTGGTCAACATGTAGAACGTAGAGTTCCAGTGCGTGCTCACGTCGCATAACAGTCGGTGAGCTGGAAGCCGCAAGCACTGCTGCAGCATTGACAGACCGGGTGAAGTTGTGGACAACTTGCGAAAAATGGGCACACATGCGGTGCACCTTCACTAGTAGCTCTTGCAAATTGGGGTAGGTTTTGATAAACCGCTGAACCACTAAGTTTAAGACGTGGACTAGGCATGGGATGTGTCTCAGGTCCCGAGCTCCAAAGCCGCCACCAAGCCATTGTCAGACACAACCATGCATTTTCGTAGGTTGAGTGGCGACAGCCACAGCTCGGTCTGGTTCCTTATACCCTGCCACAGCTCTGCGGCGGTGTGCTGTTTGTACACTAAGCAGATCAGCTTCATCATGGCCTGTTGACGCTTACCCACAGCAGTGCTACACTGCTTCCAGCGACTGATGGCTGACTGCTGCTGGAGGTTGAAGTGGAGGAGGAGGTGGCAGAGGAGGAGAAGTCGGGTTGATGCCAGTAACATAGCTGCTGGCGAAGACCCTGTTGGACGTAGGGCCCGCAATCCTGAGCATTGGTAGCACCTGTGCCATCCCAGGGTACAACTCACTCCCGGCCTCCACAACATTCACCCAGTGTGCGGTCAGGGAAATGTAGCGTCCCTGGCCACCAGCACTTGTCCATGTGTCCGTGGTGAAGTGGACCTTACCAGTAAGTGCGTTGGTTAGGGCATGTGTGATGTTCTGGGACACATGCTGGTGTAAGGCGGGCACGGCACACCGTAAAATATAGTTGCGGATGGGGACTGCGTACCGAGGGACGGCCGCCGCCATCAGGCTGCGGAAGGCCTCAGTGTCCACAAGCCTAAATGGCAACATTTATAGGGCCAGTAATTTTGAAACTTGCACATTTAGTGCTATGGCCTGTGAGTGGGTATTTGCGCTTGCGTTCAAATGCCTGTGTTATGTACATTTGGACTCTGCGCTGGGACAGGGAAATGGATGTTTTCGCTGACGGTTCATGCGAAGGTCCAGGTGCAGGGCGAGGGGCATCCAGGCCTGCGCCCTTGACAGGGGATTGGCCATAATACAGGGGAAGAGGAGTCAGTGGTGTGACTTACAAACTCAGATTGTGGACCCAGGCGTTCAGCCCACTTATAAGGGTGCTTGGATGCCATGTGGCGGATCATGCTGATAGTGGTAAGGTTGCTAGTGTTCACCCCCCGGCTCATTTTGGTATGGCACAGGTTGCAAACTACCACTCTTTTGTTGTCTGCACTCTCCTCAAAAAAGCCCCATACTGCGGAACACCTACCCCTTGGCAAGGTAGATTTACGCATGGGGGTGCTCGGTGTAACAGTTGCGGGCCTGTTTGGTGTGGGATGACTTCGACCTTTTGCAACCCCACTGCCTCTTCCAGACTGTTGTGGTGCTGCGGATCCCAACCCCTCTGTACTGCTGTCTTCGCTCGGCTTTTCACCTTCCCATTTTGGGTCAGTGACCTCATCGTCCAACACTTCCTCACTCTGCTCATCCTCCTGACTTGACCTAACCACAACCTCAGTGATTGACAACTGTGTCTCATCATCATCCACCTCGTGAACGAATGGTTGTCGTTCACCACCGTCATCTTCTTGAGACTGTGAAGGCTCAAGAGGTTGGGAAGAAGGGTACAATATCTCAGGTACCTCTTCCAGCGTGTTGAACACGAGGGCCAAATCTAATAGTGGCACTGGAAAGAGCTTCTCGGAATATCCGAGTGTGGGATCACTCGTTTGGCAAGCCTCTCCATGGTGGGAGAAAGGATGATCAGAGTGAGGATTCAGTTGACCAGACTTTTGGCTACAGAGACTGGACGAGAGGGTGGTGCTTAACCGACTGGAAGCATTATCTTCAGCAATCCAACCGACCAACTGTTCTTGTACAGTGTTGTCCTGCGCTTCCCAGCTAAGTTGGACATGAAACTGGGTGCGGTGGATGTTTTTTTCTTTCTGGTGCACTGGCAGCAGTCACAGTTTCATTGCACCCAGGGCCACGGCCTCTGTGTGCACCATCAGCATCACGCACACTTCCCCGTCCCTTAGTGCTTGCCTTCTTCATATTAATGGTTTTGCCACTAGATGTGGCGCAGATTGTTTTACTGTCCGCTAAAGACACAGTTTTCGGATGCAGGACAGTATATGCCACAGAATATGGACACTATATTAGGCCCAGATTATTTGTAATACAGACACTGTTTGCAGATGTTCTACACTATTGGTTACAGCACACCACAGATTATGGACACTAGATGTGGCCCAGATTATTAAAGACACAGTCTGCGGATGATGTTTAGTATATGTCACTAATAGGTATAAAATAAAAATATCTTGCCGCTGTCAAACATACACAGTAGTCCTTACTGGGGTCTTTAAAAAGCTTTTGGTAGTAAAAACAGAAAATGTCTCTCCCTGCACTGTCCCTTCCAAAGCACTGTCCCTGAGACTTCAGCAGGTAAATAGATTGCTGCTCTAAAACACACACACACACAGTAGTCCTTAAAATGACTTTTGGGTCTTGGAAAAGTTTTCTCTGAATAAAAACCTTGAAAATTGCTCCCTATACTGTCTTTCCCTTTCTACGCTCTGCTCTCCCTGACAATGACTGATCCGAGCACGTGTCATCGGGTGCTATATAACCTCTGATGACGTGGGAGCACCCGAGCATCCCAATGTGTTTGGCCCGAGAACCCAAGCACTTGGGTGCTCGATCAACACTAGTTAGTATTAGATTTGGTATTTCATCAATATTAAGAAACTACTGATCACACTAAACGTTTAACTTATTTTATGAGCAGCGGAACCTGTCAGATGAGTATTGGCTTAGGCTGGGTTTATATCTAATTTCTATCATCCGCTTAGAAGATTCATTTAACAGATGCCCAATGACGAATTAAAACAGATACCAATTGAAGAGCTATGTAAATGGATTAAAATGGCTTCCCTTCCATTTGCATTTGTTTTTTGTTACACAGATCTGCCAAATGGATGATCGAAATGTGATATAAAAAAGCCTTACTAGTACTTTACTGTACAATATAATATGAAGAATAATATTAATGATCATAATGAATAATAGACAAATCGAATTACCGTATTTTAACTAAAGCAACACAATAATACAGCTGAAAATTTTGATTTCTGAAAAATAATATATTTATTATTCTAAAACTTTCTTAAAAACATGAGATAAATATCAAATCTTTTCTCAAGTTTATAAATGAGCATGAGAGGAACAGATGAAAAGTTTTACAATTTGTGAAATATTAGATGTCAGAGAAAATGTCATTTTAATGTCAGTTGTGAAATTAGAAAATTATTTTTATCATTATTTTAATTAACAATATGGGAATCAAGTTAGATTAATATGCTGAAAATGTTTTTTCCTATGCCATTTATGTAAGAAGTGTTTTTCTGAATAACAATTGGAGAATCTTTCTGAGAAATCTTCAACACTTTGTTCACGCAGGTTGTTCTGAAGGGGCCATGTACAAATGAATGTAACATTGATAAAATGTTCATAAATAAATATTAATGTGTGCTGATTAAGCATGCACAATTCTTTTTAAATATGAATCTGAAATAAATTGTCCACACATAATCAGCATACAGATATTTGTGCTCCCAATATGATGGGTCAAGAAGATAGATAATGACTAATTAGAAAAAAGGTAAACTTGATGCTTTACAGAAATGTTAAAAAAGGCAAGTTAATATATAGTGATTAAAATAATATATACAGTACCTTGAGAAATTCATACCCACTTGAACCTTTTCACAATTTTCCTGTTATACCCACAAACTTAAATGTTTTTTGTTAGATTGTTATGTGATAGACCAACATAAAGAAGCAAGTATGTGTGAAGTGACAGCCATGTCTTGGTAGGTTTGCAGTTGTGCCATTCTCCTTCAATTTTTGGATGATGGATTGAACACTGTTCTGTGAGATGTTCAGAGCTTGGGATAATTTTTCATAACCTCATTTTGCTTTATATTTTTCTACAACTTTATCCCTGATCTGTCTGGTGTGTTCCTTGATTATCAAGATGCTGTTTGATCACTAAAATTCACTATTCACTATTCTGAGGCCTTCAAAGAATATCCTTAGTTATACTGAGAATAAATTACGAACAGGTGGACTCCATTTACTAATTAGGTGACTTCTAAAGGCAATGGAATAAATAGAGCAGGAACAGCACACAACGGTCCGTAATTTTAGCAGGAAGATGCAACAGCCCCGCACCAGCCGTGGATCCAATCAGCCAGAAAATACGTAGAAATCAAGCAGCGGTGGCAGCATCTCCCATTACTTCATCTTAATTGAAGGCTTCACAGCATACAAAAAGTTTGCAACCTTTCGGTTGTACAACAGCCTTTGTCAAGCATAAAAGACATACTGTATGACATTCATGAATATCAATTTTAAAATCACGGTCAACCCACTACGCTCTATTCCAATCAGGGCTCACCCTGTGCACACCCACAAGTTCCTCTACCTATCATTATACAGATCCCAATATTACATTCATTTTTATCTTATAAATCACCTGTAGTTAGTACCCATAGTTACTGTCACCATGTGTTCCCATGTAGTTCTCGTCCTCATGTTTCCACTGCGCATGTCCCCACACCGGCGGCTCCACTCTGGTACGTGCGTGATCGTCAGACACAAGATCTCGCGATAGCTGACGTCAGCAAACAGCTGATCGCAGCGTCTCCGAAACTTCGCCCTTCTTGTCAGCGCAATCACAGGGCTGAGCATCGCATTGTCAAGGGGATCCCACAGCGACAGTATAACAGGATCACATGTAAATCCAACTATACTAACAGGTAACAGTGACAGTACCCCGATATCACATAACCACTACATCCTTTATAGTGAATAGTAACCAAATCAAATATACAATTTGAATCTGGCAATAGCTCTATCATTGTAAACATCGTATGAGGCATATTGTATAATGTCATGTAGCTATATATAGGGGGATCTAACATACATTTGCATTAATAGGTGACAAGATGAATCCAAATAGATAATGTATAGTCACTGACATGGGTGGAACTAGTGTTGAGCGCGAATATTCGAAAAGCGAATTTTTTTAGCGAATATCGGCACTTCGCTAATTCGCGAATATTTCGAATATAGCGCTATAAATTCGCTATTTCGAATATTCGTTTTTTTTTTTTTTTTTTTTAGTTATATTTTTTTCTTTCCCACTTCCCAAAAGTAGTTCTTACCTGTCATGAGGATTCCTGGCTTCCTGGCTGCTCCAGTCAGTGCCCGTTGTCGCTTCTGCCGACTTCCGTGCTCATGGAGCGCCCCTTCCATGGGAAAATCTCTATATACTAAAATGTACTGTCGGATTTGAGGAATTACGTTGAAATCGCAATGCGATTAATTCAAGTTATATTAATCGCATTGCGATTACAACTTAGCACTGCTATCTTACATAGGCTAGAATTAAACGAATATGGAATATATAGCTATGCACTAGCAGTGCTAAGTTGAAATCGCAATGCTAATACTTTAAGTTAAATTAATCGCATTGCGATTTCAACTTAGCACTGCTGCTATATTCCATATTCGTTAACTTCGTTAATTCTAGCAAGCTGACCCATTATAAACCCAGCTCTAAGTTGAAATCGCAATGCGATTAATATAACTTGAATTAATCGCATTGCGATTTCAACGTAATTCCTCAAATCCGACAGTACATTTTAGTATATGGAGACGTTCCCATGGTGATGGGGACGCTCCATGAGCACAGAAGTTATGGTTGGCTTGGTAGAATTAGCGAGGATAACGAATATGACGAATGTATTCGTCATATTCCTCAAAACGAAGATAACGAAGTATTCTACATCTTCGTTTTAGCTACCTATTCGTCAACTTCGCTAATTCTAGCAATCATCATCAAATAGGAAGGTTGACTTACCAGACAGCTGTGTTAAATTCGCTATGTGATTTTTATTTTTTTTTTAATACAATAATTATATTACTTGATATGATAATATTATTATAAGTATTCTATTTATTAAAAAAAAAAAAAAAAATCGAATAGCGAATTTAACACAGCTGTCTGGTAAGTCAACCTTCCTATTTGATTGCTAGAATTAGCGAGATTGACGAATAGGTTGCTAAAACGAAGATGTAGAATACTTCGTTATCTTCGTTTTGAGGAATATGACGAATACATTCGTCATATTCGTCATCCTCGCTAATTCTAGGTATGAAACCAATAGGAAAGTAGCCTTAAGTACAAATCGCAATATGCGATTATTTAAATCGCATGTTAATCGCGATAACTAGAAAAAATGACGAATATTCGATTTCGACGAATATGAAACGAATATTCATTCGAATATTCGCGAATTTCGTCGAAATCGAATATGGCACCTGCCGCTCATCACTAGGTGGAACCAGAAATGATATAAAAACATAAATTCTACAGAACACCGATGTGGAACATACACCATACTTAGTCTATGCTGGCTACATTGAATTCAGTGTTCAGCCCATAGGGCTGTAGTGATCTTAGAGTGTGGATCGATTTTAATTCTTTCCTCCTAAGTAGTTTATTTTTATCCCCACCTCTCCTCAGTGGCCCTACAGAGTTGATTAATGGAGTGTCTGCAGTCAATAAAATGTTTCGCTACCGGTTTTTCTATCATAGCCTTCCTAATTGTACGCTTGTGTTTATTAATGCGCTCCCTGAGCTCCATAGTGGTCTCCCCCACGTAAATGTAGCCACACGGGCACTGTATCATATAGATTACATCCCTAGATCTACAAGTATAGTATTCCCTAATTTTAAAGGTTGAGCCACTGTATGGATGGGTGAAAACATCACCCTTCATAATCCCACTGCAATTGCAGCATGATAGGCATGGAAAATTGCCTGTTTTCCTCGGGGCCAATAAAGTCTGTTTTTCTATTCTGGCTCCACCCACATCAGATTTAACTTGTCAATCCCGTATACAGACATTCCGTCTGTATGCCATCATCGGGGGTGATGCAAACTCATCCAAGTTGGGCATTCCTCGATGGAGGATGTGCCAATTTTTCCTGAGAATATCAGATATTTCACCACTGTCACCCCCGAAGATGGATACAAAGGGAATTCTGTACTCTGACCCTGTCCGCGTGGATCCACCCAAAACCATGTCACGATTGACAGCTAAGGCTTTACTCCTGGTTTTCCATAGTAAAGTACGTGGATAGCCCCTTTTCATAAATTTTGTACACATCTCATCTGCCCTGGTCAGAAATCTGTCATTGTCAGATACTATTCTTCATACCCGCAATAATTGACTGCATGATAGAGACTCCACCATGCGTCGAGGGTGATTAGTGTCATACACCAATAAAGTGTTCTTATCAGTTACCTTTTGGAAGAGATTAGTTCTGATCTCCCCATTCTCTATGCATACACGTACATCTAGGAATTGTAGCTCCTCCATGGATGCAGTCAATGTAAATTGCAGACCTGGGACACCCCCCCCCATTCAGATGGAGATTAAATTGTTTCAGGTCATCTTTGGTCCCACCCCAGATCATAAAAATGTGGTCAATGTAGCGCCACCAGCATTGGATCCTCCCAGCAAACGCAGAGCGATATACCAATCTGTCCTCTGTTGGTAGAAGGTGTCCCTGAAGAGGAAATATTTCCTCCTCAGGACAACCTCCAGGAAGTCAAGGATCAGACGGCAAGCGCCCGGGGAGAGTCCCATGTCGGCCAGGGCCACATCGACAACATTGAGACCGTAGGTGTGGTCAATAGAGGTGTAAAGTGAAACCACATCAAAGCTTACCAGCATGAATGCACTGGGTAACATAATTTGTTTTAACTTCAAGAGAAAATCAACCACTGTCCCTGACATAGGAGGGAGCCGAGTTGCATGGACACGCAGGACCTTATCCAGAAATATAGAGACAGTATTAAAGACCGAACCCCTGCCCGACACAATGGGTCGGCCAGCGGTATCTACCAGGCTCTTATGTATTTTAGGGAGTATATATATCACTGGGGTGACCGGTTGGCTAATTCTAAGGAACTCATTTAGATCATCATCGATGATTCCTGCATCCCTAGCCTTATCCAGAATTACGCCAATGATACGCATAATATCCCATTTGGGATCACTGCCCAAGACCTCGTAGACATCCACATCACGTAACTGTCTCATGATTTCACCGATGTACTTACATGTGTCCATAACAACGACGGCTCCCCCCTTGTCGGCTAACTTAATTGAAAGTTGTTTGTTGCACTCCAGTTCCTTAATGGCGTGTCTTTCTGCAACAGACACATTAGACCTCTGCTGTTTCAGCTTAGTACCCTATAATTCAGCAATATTCCTTTTTACAATATCAATATATGCCTCCACCGCATGGTTGTTATGTGGGGGTGAGAAATTACTCTTGTTCCTTAAACCATACAATTTACATGACAGTTCACCATTTTCAACATTCTTATACTACCCAATATTAGCGGTATTAATCGCAGAAAATACTTTCTATCTCAACCGCCTGAAAAAAGTCAAAAGTCAACCGCCTGAAAAAAGGCAAAAGTCAAATTCAAACTCAAACCAGTCCCAGTCACCTGTAGGATAAAAGGTAAGGCCACGGCTCAATACACATATTTGATCATGACTTGTAGATCTAGGGATGTAATTAGAGTTGATCAGACACCTGGATGTTCGGGTTCGACGGGTTCGGAAAAAAGTTTGAGTTCGGGACCCGAACATGACCTGATCTTGACCCCGAACGAACCCCATTGAAGTCAATGGGGACCCGAACTTTTGAGCACTGAAATGGCTGTAAAAATGTCATCGAAAGGGCTAGAGGGCTGCAAATTCCAGCAAAATGTTGTTAAGAGCATGGCAAGTGCTCTGCAAACAAATGTGGATAGGGAAATGACTTTAAATAACATAAAATAGGTAGAAATAAAAGATAATAATCTTGATCTAGGAGGATGAGGCTGTGGCATTGCTAGGGCTGGTTTCACCCGGGGCGGTAGAAAATGGTGTATCGCTTGGGTTCAAATTATAGCAACCCCAACAGGCCCCCCCTAACCGCAACCACCTGTGGTCTGTGTTCTGTCTGCTTAGCAACCCCCCCCCCACATATTTGCATACAGACAAACAAAAAAAAACACATACTTACCTCCATGGCAGCGATGCGATGCAGGCCTCTTCTGGCCTGTGTCCCAAGCAGTATGGCTTAGGCGGCACGATGACGTCATCTGATAGGCTGCTGGCCTTGTGTCGACAGCCTATCAGAGGTACAGGGAAGGGAGACACCTCTCCCTTGCCCTGCTGCAGTGTTCATCTGTATCGCGATACAGATGAATGTAGGGAGATAAGTGTTTCCATAATGCAAGCGCTCATCTCCTAGTGGTGTCACCCAGGGGCGTAGCTAGAAATGACTGGGTCCCATAGCAATTCTTTTTACGGCCCCCCCCGCCCCATAGCAAATTTTTTTATGGGCCCCCTCCCAGATCTCCCACCCCCACATACCTATCGGACCTCCCACCCCTTCCAGAGCTTCCACCCAAACACCGCTCAAGGACCTCCCATCCCAACATCCCCACACCCCTCCCTAGATCCCCCTAAGTGTCATCCACACATCCCCCTAAGTGTCATCCACACATCCCCCCATCAGTGTCATCCACACATCCCCCCCATCAGAGCTTTATATTAACCTGCTGTACTAATATTATGGCTAAAAACCTCAGTAATAGTTTCCTATATATAATATATATATATATATATATATATATATATATATTATCATACTGCTGATATACATGAATGCATAATTTAGCCTCTATTTCTAAAAGGTTTCCACCAGGACTCAAACTCACAACCTTTTACATCAGAGGCAAGAGCCCTAACCACTGAGCTATGGAGCTCAATGCTAACCTGTGCTGGAAAAACCTCATAGTAGTCCATCATGTATTAGTTATTCTGATACAGCATAAGTAAAATTAAACAAGAAAATAAATATGTAATTACTATATAGTAATTACACATTTATTTTGTGTCATACATTTTTTTATACAAATACTGAAAAAATATATATATAATTATACTTCTGCTGTATGGGAATACCTAATACTTGATACAGTACTATGAGTTTTTTCTAGCACAGTTTACCATTGAGCTCCATAGCTCAGTGGTTAGTGTTCTTGCTTCTAATGTAAAAGGTTGTGAGTTCGAATCCTGGTGGCAACCTTTTAGAAATAGAGGCTAAATTAGATTAAAATACATTGGGTGTCCCCAAGCATACTGACAATGCATGGGGATACCCCATTCATGTTAATAGCACTGACTCCATATATGGACACAACCATATATGGAGTTAGAGCTGGGACTCCTAAGCTGGGCTTCAGGCAAGTGCAGTGAATAAATTATCTTCTGCTGGCACTGGTGTCACCCCATCAGTGGTGTCACCTGGTGCGGCCCTAACCCCGCTCGCAATGCCACTGGGACGAGGTCCATATGGAGGTGGCGGTGTAGGTGGAAGAGGAGGAGGTAGCCTACACTGCTTTTTGGTTTTACATTTCATTTTTAAAATTAGGGTACACCCCAAAACATTGGGAAATTTAACCTGTGATAACCACCTCCAGTCATGCTAAACACACGTTCAGACAATACACTGGCTGCAGGGCAGGCCAGCACCTCCAAGGGGTAAAGGGCAAGCTCAGGCCATGTGCTCAATATGGAGACCCAGAAGTTGCATGTTCCCAAGTAGTTAATGTATTTTTAATAGAGTGATTATTAAAGATTAAATTCTACGTTGTACGTTGTCCTTGTAACGGGGATCCAGCAGCGTGGCCACCCAGTAATCAGCACAAGTTAGAATGTGGACAACTCTGCAGTCGTTGCGGAGACACTGCAGCATGTAATCGCTCAGGTGTGCAAGGCTGCCCAGAGGCAACGAAAAACTGTCCTCTGTGGGAGGTATATCTTCTGTGTCCTCTGTATCCCCCCATCCACGCACCAGTTATGGGCATGAGCTGGTGTGGGTGCCACCCTGCTCTGAACATGGTTACTCCTCCTCCATCTCCTCCTCATCATCATCCTCCACCTAGTCATCCTCCAGAACTGTGCCCTGGCTGGACAATTGTGTTCCTTGGGTTTGTTTGTGCAGGAACCCACCATTGGAGCCACTTGGGAATGACTGTCAGGAAACCCTACAAAATGATCCCTCTTCCTCCTCCTCCCCCTGTGCCACATCCTCTTCCATCATCGCCATTTTTTCAAGGAGGCATAGAAGTGGGATAGTAACGCTGAGAATGGCATCTGGCACTGGCCATGTTGGTGGAGTACTCGAAACAGCGCAACAAGGAACACAGGTCTCTCATGGACCTCGCCCGACCAAATACCGCTGCAGGTTTTGTCGCCTACTCGCACCTGAGGAAGTGGTTTCACTTGTGCGTGTAGCTGGCACAGATCGACCACGTCCTCTCCCTGCAACAGGAGCTCCACCAGCAGCACCACGACCTGGGCCATGTCCCTTATTTCACGCTCTCCTTATATTTTTTGAATTCATGATCTTGCCCTAAATGGGTGTTCATTAATAGTAGAAAAGAACGACAGTATATAAAGGGTGTATCTCACACGGCCTGAACCAGACTAGGCCTCAATTAAAGATTTCTTTGCACAAAATGGCTTTATTTCAAATGGCTGAATCAAACCCCTGTATGTATAGGGGGTATCTAACAGTCTGAACCACTGTAGCCCTGAAGTAAATATATCTTTGGACAAAAAGCAGTATTTCAAATGGCTGTATTTCAAATGCCTAATTAAAACCCCTTTATGTATAGGGGGATCACACACACCCTGAATCAGTGTAGGCCTGAAGTAAATATATATTTGCACAAAATGGCTGTATTTCAAATGCCTAATTAAAACCCCTTTATGTATAGGGGGGATCACACACACCCTGAATCAGTGTAGGCCTGAAGTAAATATATCTTTGCACAAAATGGCTGTATTTCAAATGGCTGTATTTCAATTGCTTGATTTAAACCCCTGTAGGTAGAGGGAGTGTCTCACACGGTCTGAACCACTGTAGATCTGATGTAAATATATCTTTGCATAAAAAGGCTGTATTTCAAATAGCTGTATTTCAAATGCCTAATTCAAACCTCTGTATGTATAGGGGGGATCACACATGCCCTGAGTAAGTGTAGGCCTGAAGTAAATGTATCTTTGCACAAAATGGCTTTATTTCAAATGGCTGTATTTCAAATGGCTGTATTTGAAATGCCTAATTCAAACCCCTGTATGTATAGGGGGATCACACAGGCCCTGAACCTCTGTAGGCCTGAATTCAATATTGGTGCACCAAATGGCGGTATTTAAAATCTCTGAATGTAACCCAAATGTATTAAGGGTGTATCTCACAATGACATCTTCATCAAAGGCTGCCAACTAAATTTTTTGCTCCCAAACGACTGTTTGTTTAACAACTGTATTTCACAGCAGTATATAAGCCTGTAATTTCACACGTGCTGATGCTGCAAGGCCTGAAAATAGTGCTTTCTGTCAAAAAAGTGTGTTTTTTAAACCCCAGAAAATGATAGGTGTATTTCTAGCTTAAATTGCACACTGACTAATACAGATGTTGTAGATTGCCCAAAAGTATTTTTTTGCTAACAGAATATGAATGCTGTATATATTAAACTTGAATTTAACACTTGCAGATCTGGAAAATACTGTTTTTTGAAAAAAAAAAAGTGTGTTTTTCAAACCCCAGAAAATGATGGGTGTATTTCTAGCTTACATTGCACACTGACTAATACAGATGTTGTAGATTGCCAAAAAAGTATTTTTTTGCTAACAGAATATGAATGCTGTATATATTAAACCTGAATTTAACACTTGCAGATCTGGAAAATACTATTTTTTTGAAACAAAAGTGTGTGTTTTTCAAATTCCAGAAAATGATGGGTGTTTTTCTAGCTTAAATTTCACACTGACTAATACAGATGTTGTAGTTTGTCCCAAAAAATGGTGATTTGCAATGTCCCAAAAGCTCAGATGCCGTGCTGGTGCACTGAGCATGCATAAAATTGCCGCCGCCACCCACCTAACAGAATTCTAAAAATTAGTATTTTTTGGTCAATGAGCTCAGGGCAGGGTAAAAGGATAGTGCCCTGCACCCACGCAACTATTTCTAGGTAGATCGCTGAGTTAGATTCTCTCCTATTCTCTCCCTGAAATCACAAGTCCAGCAGCATCCTCTTCCTACACTTGTAACAGCAGAGTGACGTACAGTGCTATGTGACTCAAGCTTATATAGAGCTTGGTTTACATGCTGCTCTTTCCAATCACAGCCATGCCATTAGTAGGCATGGCTGTTATGGCCTCTTGGGGCAAGTAGTATGACGCTTGTTGATTGGCAGCCTTTCAAAAAGCACCAAGAAAGTGACGAACACCGAACCCAAATTTTTACGGAAATGTTCGGGTTCGGGTCCGTGTCCCGAACACCCCAAAATTCAGTATGAACCCGAACTATACAGTTCGGGTTCGCTCAACCCTAGATGTAATCTATATGATACATTGCCCGTGTGGCTACATTTACGTGGGGGAGACCACTATGGAGCTCAGTCAGCGCATTAATAAACACAAGAGTACAATTAGGAAGGCCATGATAGAAAAACCGGTAGCAAAACATTTTATTGACTGATAACACTCCATTAATCAACTCTGCTTTCGTGCTATAGACTCTGCAGAGCCACTGAGGAGAGGTGGGGATAAAAATAAACTACTTAGGAGGAAAGAATTAAAATCGATCCACACTCTAAGATCACTACAGCCCTATGGGCTGAACATTGAATTCAATGTAGCCAGCATAGACTAGGTATAGTGTATGTTCCACATCAGTGTTCTGTAGAATTTATGTTTTTATATCTTTTCGTGTTCCACCCATGTCAGTGACTATAAATTATCTATTTGGATTCATCTTGTGTCACCTATAAATGTCTCTACACAAATGTATGTTAGATCCCCGTATATGGCTACATGACATTATACAATATGCCTCATACAATGTTTACAATGATAGAGCTATTGCCAGATTCAAATTGTATATTTAATTTGGTTACTATTCAACATAAAGGATGTACTGGTTATGTGATATCAGGGTACTGTCACTGTGACCTGTTAGTATAGTTGGATTTACATGTGCTCCTGTTATACTGTCGCTGTGGGATCCCCTTGACAATGCGATGCTCAGCCCTGTGATTACGCTGACTAGCAGGGCGAGGTTTTGGAGACTCTGCGATCAGCTGTTTGCAAACGTCAACTATCGCAATCTTGCGCCTGAAGATCAGCCGCGTACCAAAGTGGAGCTGCCGGTGTGGGGACATGCACAGTGGAAACATGAGGACGCGAACTACATGGGAACACATGGTGACAGTAACTATGGGTACTAACTACAGGTGATGTATAAGATAATAATGAATGCAATATTGGGATCTGTATAATGATAGGTAGAGGAACTTGTGGGTGTACACAGGGTGAGCCCTGATTGGAATAGAGAGTAGTGGGTGGACCGTGATTTTAACATTTATATCTATGAATGTCATATGTCTTTTATGCTTGACAAAGGCTGTTGCACAGCCGAAACATTGCTAACTTTTTGTATGCTTTGAAGTCTTCAATAAAGATGAAGTCATGGGATTTGATGCAACCGCTGCTTGACTTCTCAAGGCAATGGTCACACTGGATTTTATTTAGGGGTATCAGAGTATAGGGGGCCAAATACAAATGCAAGTCAGACTTTTCAGATTTTAATTTATTAAACTTTTTTCACCTTTCACTTCACACATAAGTGGTACTTTGCGTTGGTCTATCACATAAAATCCCAATAAAATACATTTAAGTTTGTGAGTGTAAAGTGAAAAAATATGGAAAATTTCAAAGGGTATAAATACTAGAGATGGGCGAAGTTTTGAAAAATTTGATTTGGTTGCTTCTCCGAGCTTTAATTTATTACGAATTACTTGATCACGAAATGCATTCCATTGTATGGAGCAGGCACAATTATGGTGAATGGTGATTGCACCTCCCCTTCATTTAACCCCTCAGATGCTGCGTTCAACACTGATCACGACATCTATGACTCACATTCAGCTTTTCAGGGGTTAATCAGGAGTTTAAAAAAAATAATACCTCATCTACTTGCCCAAAGAGAGTCCATACGCTCCCATCCTGATAAAAGAAAAAATGCCAAAGAACCTGCAGCGATCATGATGATGTCACCACGTGATCAAACTGGGTGCGCGTGGTGATATCCTCTCCAGTCCCTGTCTGTAAATTTTCAGATAGACTGAGTCACGGGCACTGCTACAGCCAATGACTGGCCTCAGTGTTGTTGTCTTTCCAAGTGGCATGTGACCTAGCAGTAACATGACTTCACTGCTGAGACCAATCACTGGTTGCAGATGGTTTCGGTGCCCCTGTCTATCCAGAAGTTTGCAGAAAGGGGCCAGAAGACTGATAAAGAAAGTCAGAATGGAGTGGTGGGAGTAAGTAAGAATATTTTTTGTACGTGTATAGCAGACTGTGGTTCAAATTTAACATAATGAAAAAAGTTGGACAACGTCTTGGGTGCAGGTATAGTTCAGACACCAAAAACCAATTCTACATGGAAATTCAAAAGTCTCCATATACAGGTAATATAAGAATAATTCAGAGTTTTTATGTTCCTAAGTTGATCACTTTGGTCCTGTTTAGTAGTCATCAGTGGCTCCTGAGGTTAGCTCAATCAACTTTTATTTAAAGGGTTAGATAAAAAACAAAAACCACTAAAAAAAACTCATCAAGTAAGAGTATACTAGAAACATCATTTTTTGCAGATTTTCAAGAACAGCAACCATATAGATCAGGTTTTATCAAAGTTTAGCTTTCAAAAAATACTTTGTTAAAAAAGTCTCTGATATCCTGTAGTATAGACCCTGTCACTTCATAACATTAAAGTAGCTTTTAACACTTTATCTTGAAACAATAAAAATTAATCAAAACTTGATGACTGAAATCAATATATAATCAGCAAAATTAACAGGTGACAGCTGAACACCTGCCGATGTTAGTGAATAGCTAAAGAAGTCAAACAGGTTAGTGCGTGGGAAGAAATGAAAGCTAATTTAGATTTCCCATCAATATCTGAATAATGCACGTAAAGAAGTAATATATGCAAATTACACATACTCTCTACTTCCTATATATTGGCATAATAAATACACCGACGCAGCATTTAACTTTTATGAGAGTTAGAAGAAAAAAAATGTTTTGCTCATTTTCTCAGATATTTTCTGGCTGGATTAATTTTCTTTCTTTCTTTTTTATTTATTTATTTATTTATTTATTTATTTATTTTATTTTTTATTTGGGATAGTAGCTGTCTTTTTGTGCCATTGTAGCAAAATATATTAATATAGTCTTTGCTTTTACATACAAATATCAGATATCTACATTTAAAGCAAATTAGGTAAAAGCTCAAATAACATCCAAAGTGAAATATCAGCTTTCTCTGACATGCAAAACAATGTCCTATACAACTGTTCCCTTAAATAACACAGGTAGAATACAATTGTTCTGATGTTCCTCACAACCACAGCTGTGGAGGTCATTGTTAAAGAGGCAGGGTGCTGGGAAGGTCACAGTTAAAGAAGAAGTGTACTGTTAAAAGCATTGTTTAGGGGGAAAGCACTGTGAAGATCACAGTTATTAGGGTGAGGTGCTGTGGAGGTCACTGTTAAGGGGACTGGTGTTTTGAATGTCACAGTTAATGGGGTGGGGTGCTGTTGAGGTCACTGTTAAGAGGGCAGGACTCTGTGGAGATCACTGGTAAAGGGACCGTCTATGTGGAGGTAATTTTTAAGGGACTGGGGTGCTATGTAACTCACTGTTAGGGGTTGTGTGCTGTGGAGGTTGCTGTTAAGAAGATGGGGTGCTGTAAAGTTACCTAATAGGTGGTTCGCTCTGCACCACTTCACCACCAAAGAGTGGGCCTCCATGCAGAATGTGTGTGTGCTGTGTGGCTCTGTTTCGAGTACTCCACCAACATGGCCAGTGCCGAGGATTAGTGTTGAGCGCTAAAATATGAATAGCGAATTTTAATCACGAATATTGCTACTTCGAGAATTCGCAAATATTTAGGATGTAGTGCTATATATTCGTAATTTTGAATATTCGTCATTTTTTTACACATGATTCCGCCCTGCTTCTTGCTTGTGGGCCAATGAGAAGACAGCAATGTCAAGTTCACAATAATACTTAGTGCACCAATCAGTAATATGTAGTCAGACTTGCTAAAATGTGAAGTCGCATGTAGTGCGAAAAAAATATTCTAATTTGTGCAATTGCAAATATATTGGATTGGACTGCATATACAGCTATTGTAATGTTCTGCGGTGCCAACCATTTTCTCCAGATCATTCCCACAGTTATCAGGCCAGTGGTTTACAGTTGGCTCATAGGATGGGTTCCTGCACCAACAGCAGCCAGGTACCCAACTGTCCAGCCAAGGCATGGTTTTGGAGGATGAAGAGGAGGATGATGATGAGGAGGATCTGCATTCGCAGTAGGGTGGCACCCAAATCAGCTTACAGGAATCACTGGATCGTGGTTGGGGGGATACAGAGGACACAGACGATACACCTCCCACTAAGGATGGCTTGTTGATGCCTCTAGGCAGCCTGTCACACATGAGTGACTACATTCTGCAGTGCATGCGCAATGACCACCGAGTTGCCCTCATTCTTACCAGTGCTGATTAATGGGTGGCCACCCTGTTGGATCTCCGCTACACGGACAATGTGCCATCCTTACTTCCGTCACTGGAGTGTGATCGAAAGATGTGTGAGTACAAGCGCACGCTGATAGACTCCACCTGATAGCGGGGGCTCAGTGGAAGAATGAGATGGAGGAGGAAGTTGTCAATGCAGCTGGGGCATCACCACCTCAGAAGGAAGGGTTAGCATGGCCAAAAAGCTTTGTCAGAATGCCACAACATTCAGCACCACCATCTGATATGGACTGTCTTAGCAGGAGGCAGCATTTCAGCAACATGGTGTAACAGTACGTCTGCACACATCTGCACATAGTGACAGATGGGTCTGCTCCAATAAACTTCTGTTTCTCCAAATTGGGCATATGGCCTGCGCTTGCCCTTTACGCCTTGCAGGTGCTGGCTTGACCTGCCGCAAGTGTAAGGTCCGAACGTGTGTTTCTCAGGGCAGGGGGGTGGTCACGGACCGGTGCATCCGCCTGTCCACAGCCAAAGTGGACAAGCTCCCGTTCATTAAAATGAACCAGGCATGGATCTTACAGAGGTATACTGGTTGCACCTAGGCATTGCTATTCTCTAGCGTACTTTGTGCGTTCTCATTTCTATTTCCCAATGTTTTGGGGCCTCTACAAACCAAACAGCAAAATAAAAAAAGAGTAGAGAAGTATATCGTCCGCACCCCAAAAAATGGCTATAGGTCACATAGAGTTAACAGACAAATGAAATAAATATTAAAGAAAGAAAAAACCCCCACTAAAACAGTGCTGACTTCCTCCTCTGCCTCCTCCGCCTCCTCCACTTGCACCACCACTTCTACAGCCCCTTCAACTTCTAACTTCACTTAGACCTCCTCCTCCTGGTTCAAGATTATTATTTTTTATTTTTATGTATTTTATGTTATTTTAAGTCATTTCCCTATCCAAATTTTGGCAGGGCAATTGTACAGCTCTTACCCCCATTTTAAATCCTTTTTCAGCCCTTTCTATCCCTTTCTATGGCTTATTCAAGTTCGGGTCAAGATCGGGACCCGAACTGAACTTTGAAAAAAAGTTCGGCCAAACCTGTTGAACCTGAACATCCACAGGATTCCTCATCCCTACTCTTTAATACTGAGGCAAAATAATTCTATATATAAACTAACAGATTAACAGGGACCCTGTCAGGAGTTCAACAAGATGCACACAGTGATATATTAGACCTCCCTTTAATACTGAGACACGGTAATTATATATATATATATATATATATATATATATATATATATTTATTTATATATAAACTAACAGATTAACAGGGATTGTGGCAGCAATTAAACAAGATGCACATGGCGATTACATGGCTCCTTGCAGTGTCTAAGAATTCTCCCTATGATCTTCCTGCACTGTCTCTGCTCTCTCCCTATCCAATATTCTACAATTAAAAGCTTTCTTAAACACTGTCCCTAGCACATAAGTGATTGTCACATCTTTCTCTGTCCCAGTAAAGTGGCGGAGACCACGCAGAATAAGGGTTTTATAGGGCTGTAACATCCCAGGGGATGGCCATAATATACTTTCTAACATAGAAAGTATATTATAGTGTATTTCTATTGTGCAGCGGTTGTGTGCGGTTCTGCTGCGATACCGCAGGTATATAGAAGGACAAACGCTATTGGAATAACTAATTGCAACTGGTGTGATATACCTGTTGCCCCAAAAAGAAGTGATTGAGAGGTGTGATATTTCTATAATATATTTTCTAACATAGAAAGTATATAGTGCATTTGTATTGTGGAGCAGTTGTGTACAGTTCTGCTGCGATATCGCAGGTATATAGAGGGACAATCGCTATTGGAACAACTATTTGCAATGGGTGTGATATACCTGTTGCACCAAAAAAAAAAAAGATTGAGGGGTGCGATATACCTGCTTTCACAAAATACTTATCGGCGGCTGCGATATACTGTACCTATAACTTGTTGCCCCAAATAAACAGGGTGGTGTGATATAACTGTTGTGGCAAAAAAAATAAATATTTGAGGGGAGTAATATAACTGCGTCCACAAAATACTGATTAAGGAGATTGATATACCTGCTTCCACCAAATATCGATTGAGGCCTGCGATACACCTGCTTCCAAAAAATACTGATTAAGAGGATTGATATACCTGTTTCCACCAAGTACTGATTGAGTCCTGCGATACACCTGCTTCCACAAAATACTGATTAAGGGGATTGATATACCTGCTTCCACAAAATATTGATTAAGGCCTGCGATACACCTGATTCCAAAAAATACTGATTAAGGGGTTTGATATGCCTGCTTTCACCAAATCCTGATTGAGGCCTGCAATACAACTGTTTCCACAAAATACTGATTAAGGGATTGATATACCTGTTTCCACCAAATACTGATTGACGCCTGCGATATAGCAGCTTCCACAAAATACTGATTACGGGGATTGATATACCTTCTTCCACCAAATATTGATTGAGACTTGCGAGATACCTGCTTTCACAAAATAGTGATGAAGGGGTTTGATATACCTGCTTTCAACAAATACTGATTGAGTCCTGCGATATACCTGCTTCTACAAAATATTGATTGCTGGCTGCAATATACTTGTAATCTGTTGCCCCAAATAAACAGGGTGGTGTGATATAACTGTTGTGGCAAAAAATAATAATTGAGGGGTGTGATATACCTGCTTCCACAAAATACTGATTAAGGGGATTGATAAACCTGCTTCCACCAAAAATTGATTGAGGGGTTTGATAGACCTGCTTCCACAAAATACTGATTAAGGCGTTTGATATACCTGCTTCCACAAAATACCGATTGAGGGCTGCGATATACCTGCTTCCACAAATACTGCTCTCCTCTAGGGCCTTAGGCACAGGGTCATTTTAAAAATGACAGGCAGAGAAAGAGGCAGGCCGTTCCACAGGGGTGGTAGGGGTCGGGCAGGTGCACCAGACCGGAGCCTAAGTGGGAAGCTGGAAAAGTTGCGTGCGATTACTTCAAACTCCTACTTCAAATCACTGCTAGATATAGGGTACTATGATGTCACTGTTGGCAGAGCAGGTTGCTAATAAGATATATCCGGCACCTTTGCCGCATTTTGTGGTGAAGACTTGTGTACCTTCACACCACTGTCAGATTAACACAGCCACTATTAGCATGTGTCTAAACTGACATTGAGCCTGAGGGCTGCTAGCCCTGCAAACAGAGGTAGCTACAGTTAAGTGCTGCGGCTCACATCAGTACTGTGGCATTTCGAAATGTCAGCCTTATACCAATCACACATCTGTGAGGTGACTTGTTGAATCAGACATCCTCCACTTACAGTTTATGCATCAGACACCCAGGAGTTAATCAAGTAGTCTTTTAATCCGGAGATTGTATTACAAGATATGCAGGGAATCCAGATGGTAAAAGAATTATGCCACTAATATTCTCCTTGATAAGAACATGAGATACACAGATTCACCTCAGATTCTCCTCAGAAACTCCTCAGAATTAGAGCACACAAAACAGCAATGCATGACAGGGTAAACAGGAAGTGGCTAGACTGAACCAACTAGAAGCAGAAACAGAGGGGGGAGGAGAAGAGAGGAGCATACCAATACACAATGCAAGATACTGAAACAGAACAAGTACACTAAAGTGCCAAGCATTTGAACAACCAGACTATTATTAGTTGATTGCTAGTGGAGTGAGAGGCTGCATTTAAAAACTAGCACTGCCCTCGACATGTTTCACCAGACTTCTGGCTTCTTCAGGGGTAAATGGGCAGCAATGAGTGACCCCATGAAGCTGGAGAGTTAAATAAGCTGTGTTCTGATTGACAACTTTGTCATCCTATCGCATTGAAAGGAGCAAAATAGCCAGCCAATAGCACTAGTTCCCAAACATTTACAAGGTAGGGGAGCCACCAATCACGGGCATCCCCACATTTGTAATCAGTGACGTCCTGCGCACTAAGAAGATGCGCATGGAGTTAAAACAGCAAACTATTATTACTTAAAATGCACATGCGCTGCGCAAGACTAAGACTTGAGCATCTTGCAAAAAAAAAAAAAAAGATAGTGTCAGTCGTTGGATGCATCTTAAAAAGGAATTTATATTCATGGGATGATAAACTCATCTCTAAGGATGAATATAAATTCCTTTTTAAGATGCATCCAACGACTGCCACTATCTATGCCACCCCTAAGGTGCATAAGCAGAGGCGACCGGTGCCAGGCAGACCTATAGTGTCAGGTAACAACAGTCTTACTGAGAATTTCAGTCAATATGTGGAGGAATTTATTGCACCGTTTGTACCAAGCCTACCATCTTACATCAAGGATACTAAGGATGTGGTCATCAGGCTCCAGGATATACAAGTTACCTCACAAACTAAACTTGCCAGCCTCGATATTGAGGCATTGTACACAAATATTAGACATGACTTGGGGATTAAGGCAGTTTCTACTTTCCTTTCTACTAAAAGCACCCAATTTCAGGCACATAATGAGTTTCTTTTGACTCTTCTCAAATTTCTACTCACGCACAATTATTTTCTTTTTGATGGACATTATTATTAATAATTTGTTCTTAGGGTGGTGGGAAGACACTTTTGTTTTTACACATGATCTCTCTTTACTCAGCACATTCTTTTTTGGGGACGATACATCGATGATGTATTAATTCTTTGGGATGGCACTACTGATATGTTTCACCAGTTTGTTTTGGCACTTAATACCAATTCCATTGGTATGATATTCACGTCTGAGATTCACGAGAGCACTATCACGTTTTTGGATCTCAAACTCACTCTGGACCCTGATGGCCACATCCAGACAGAGATCCATCGAAAACCAACATCAACGAATAATCTATTACAGTGGAATTCTTATCATCCGTGACCACTCAGAAATGGAATACCTGTGGGACAATACATAAGAGCCCGCAGGAACTGCTCAGATGACGTTAGTTTTGCTAAAGAGAGCAAAACGTTATATGATCACTTTCGTGCGAGGGGTTACCCTAAAAAGTTTTGCATCATGCCTATGCCAGGGCAAAGAACACAAATCAGATGGAACTGCTTAACTCCACACGTAAAGAGACCAAGACACATGCCGTTAGATGCATTGGTGCCTTTGATGCTCAAAATAAATCGATCTTTCAGATCCTGAAGAAGAACTGGCATATTCTGTGGGCAGACAATGATCTAAGGGCAGTTATCACACAAAATTTAAGCATCACCTACCATCGAGGTAAAAACTTAAAGGACCTGTTGGTCCACAGTTTCTACCGACCTACATTGCCTAAAACCACCTGGCTTACATCCAATACAGTGGGTACTTACCCCTGCAGAGACTGCATTTTCTGCCCCCTTGTTAACCACTTCAGCCCCCCTAGCTTAAACACCCTTAATGACCAGGCCACTTTTTACAATTCCGCACTACACTACTTTCACCGTTTATTGCTCCGTCATGCAACTTACCACCCAAATGAATTTTGCCTCCTTTTCTTCTCACTAATAGAGCTTTCATTTGGTGGTATTTCATTGTTGCTGACATTTTTACTTTTTTTGCTATTAATAAAAATTTAACGTCATTTTTGCAAAAAAATGACATTTTTCACTTTCTGTTGTAAATTGTTTTTAATAAAAACTACATTTCTATATACATTTTTCTCAAAATTTATCGTTCTACATGTCTTTGATAAAAAAAAGTCCAATAAGTGTATATTTATTGGTTTGGGTAAAAGTTATAGCGTTTACAAACTATGGTGCAAAAAAGTGAATTTCGGCATTTTGAAGCAGCTCTAACTTTCTGAGCACCTGTCATGTTTCTTCAGGTGCTAGAATGCCAGGATAGTATAAATACCCCCCAAATGACACCATTTTAGAAAGAAGACACCCCAAAGTATTCGCGGAGGGGCATGGTGAGTTCATGTATCATTTCATTTTTTTCACAAGTTAGCGGAAAATGACACTTTCTGAGGAAAAAATAAAAATAATAAAGTTTCCATTTCTGCTAACTTCTGGCAAAAAAATAAAATCTCCCACGGACTCACTATGCCCCTCAGTGAATACCTTGGGGTGTCTACTTTCCGAAATGGGGTCATTTGTGGGGCGTGTTTACTGTTCTAGCATTTTGGGCGGGGCTAAATTGTGAGCAGCCCTGTAAAAGCTAAAGGTACTCGTTGGAATTTAGGTCCCCTTTGCGCACCCAGGCTGCAAAAAAGTGTCACTCATGTGGTATCGCCGTACTCAGAAGAAGTAGGGCAATGTGTTTTGGGGTGTATTTTTACATATACCCATACTTTGTGTGAAAAATATCGCTGTAAATTGACAACTTTGTATAAAAAAAAATTAAAAAGTTGTCATTTACAGAGATATTTCTCTCACCCAGTATGGGTATATGTAAAAATACACCACAAAACACATTGCCCTACTTCTTCTGAGTACGGCGATACCACATGTGTGCCACTTTTTTGCAGCCAAGATGCGCAAAGGGGCCCAAATTCCAATGAGTACCTTTAGGATTTCACAGGGCATTTTTACGCATTTGGATTCTCACGCTTTAGGACCCCTAAAATGCCAGGGCAGTATAAATACCCCACAAATGACCCCATTGTGGAAAGAAGACACTCCAAGGTATTCCGTGAGGGGCATGACGAGTTCACAGAAAAAATAAAAAATTTGGCACAAGTTAGCGGAAATTGATTTTTTTTTTTTTTTTTTTTTTACAAAGTCTCATATTCCACTAACTTGTGACAAAAATAAAATTTTGCATGAACTCACCATACCCTCAGCGAATACCTTGGGGTGTCTTCTTTCTAAAATGGGGTCACATGTGAGGTTTTTGTACTGCTCTGGCATTTGAGGGTCTCCGCAATCATTACACGTATGGCCAGCATTAGGAGTTTCTGCGATGAACGGCACAGATTTTTTCATTCGCATCAATCAATGTGGATGAATAAATCTCTTCCAAAATCAGTGACTGCGGTGCGGTGGGCGCTAACTACCTAACAAGTAGCTAACTAACTGGCGGTGATAAGGGACCCTTATGCCCCATTCACACGCCCGAAATTCTGTTTGCGGAACGGAATTGCGGACCCATTCATTTCTATGGGGACAGACTTTGTCCCGCTCGGATCCGGAATTGCGGATCCGCACTTACGGGTCTGCACTTCCGTTCCGCAAAAATATAAAACATGTCCTTTTCTTGTCCGCAATTGCGTACAAGAAAAAGCATTTTCTATATAGTTCTGGCAATGTGCGGATCTGCAAAATGCGGAAAGCACATTGACGGTGTCCGTGTTTTGCAGATCCGCATCGCGGATCCGCGGATCCGCAAAACACATATGGACATGTGAATAGAGCCTTACAGGGGGGTGATCAGTGACAGGGGGGTGATCAGGAAGTCTATATGGGGTGATCAGGGGTTAACAAAGGGTTTATAGTGGTTATAAAGTGAGGGGGTGGGGGGTTAGTGTAGTGTTTGGTGCAACTTTACATTGTTACCTGGTCCTCTGGTGGTCGATCCCAGTAAATGGGACCACCAGAGGACCAGGTATTAGGTATATCAGACGCTGTTAACAACACAGCGTCTGATATACCACTTTGATCTAATTTATTTTACATTTACAGCCTGCCAGCGATTGATCATCGCTGGCAGGCTGTAGTACAACTGCAGAGCCGCGCTCTGCTGTGAACGCGTGCGCGCGCGTGCGCGCGTTCACAGCATATCTCGGCTCTCGCGAGATGACGCACGGATGCGTCCAGGAGGAATAAACCTGCCGCCGCCTGGACGCATCCGTGCGTTCGGCGGTCGGGAACAGGTTAAGAGATGCCGGTCCTTTGTTAATCCTGTGGATAATAAAGAATACCAAATAAGACAATACATTAATTGTAAGACTAGGGGCATTGTGTATGCCATTCAATGTTCATGCCCTAAGATTTACGTTGGCAAAACGTCCCAGGAATTTAGAAGAAGGATCTGCCACCATATAAGCAGCATTAATACCATAATACCAAGGCGGGTACATCAATATCTAGGCACGTCAGGGCCTACCATGCTGGTAATCATAAGGAGCTCAAATTCTGGGGAATATGCAAAAAAAACCTGGGTGCCAGGAAGGGAGACCTTGATGCTATTCTATTGCAAGAAGAGACTAAGTGGATCTACCGCTTTGACAGCCTAAGTCCCATGGGACTCAATGAGGGCTTTGCGTTCACTGCTTTTTTATGAGAATTATGGAGAGGTTTTGTTGTTTGTCATTTTTTCTTTTCTTTCATTTTCAAGGTATTAATGATATACCTATACCAGTGGTGTTGCTAGGGCTGGTGTCACCCGGTGCGGTAGAAAATGGTGTCATCCCAGACTCCCCCCCCGAAGCAATAATGTTTTAGTCATATAACCAAAAATAACAGATACTCACTAGTGCTTAGGCCTCTTTCACACTTGCGTTTTTCCTTTCCGTGCTAGAGTTCCGTCCTCGGGGCTCTAAGACGGAAAGATACTGATCAGGATTGTCCCAGTGCATCTTGAATGGAGAGAAATCCGTTCAGGATGCATCAGGATGTCTTCAGTTCAGTATTCAAACGTTTTTTTGCCATTGAAAAATCCACAGCATGCTGCGGATTTTCCTTGGGCCAAAAAAATTGAAGGCATGCCGCAAGGACGGATCTGGAATTAATGCCCATTGAAAAGCATTAATCCGGATCCAACTTTAAGCTAAATGTTGTTTCGGCGCATCGCCGGATCTGACGTTTACCTTTCTGAATGGTAACCATGGCAGCTAGGACGCTACTAAAGTCCCGGCTGCCATGGAAAGTAGTGGGGAGCCAGGGGAGGAGCTACTTACCGTCCGTGCGGCTCCCAGGGTGCTCCACAATGACGTCACAGCGCCCCTACATCACATGGATAATGTAATCATGCGACGTAGGGGCGCTGTGACGTCATTGTGGAGCGCCCCAGGAGACACACGGAAGGTAAGTCGTTTCTTCCCTGGCTCCCCACTACTTTTTCATGGCAGCCAGGACTTTAGTAGCATCCTGGCTGCCATGGTAACACTGAAAGCATTTTGAAGACTGATCAGTCTTCAAATGTTTTCAGGTGTGTGGTGTTGTGACGGATCCGGCAGGCATTTCCGGCGACGGAAGTGCACGCCGGATCCTCACAACGGTAGTGTGAAAGGGGCCTTAGTTATTAATTCACTTACAGTCCGGTGTGTACGAAGTGTCTTCACATATAACTAAATAGGAATTGCTGCTGTTATGTTAATGGATGCTATAACATTGCACCATCCTTCTGAACATACACATCTGTCATCCGCCTTACCTCATGATCCTGGAGCTGTGCTGTAGAGCTCGGCGGCCACTGTACAGCACAGCTCCAGGTTCATAAGGTAAGGCGGATGACAGATGTGTATGTTCAGAAGGATGGTGCAATGTTATAGCATCCATTAACATCAGCAACAAGTCTGGGCTGGTTCAGGCTGTGCTGTGCCTGTGTGAGTGAGTTACTGCTGTCACGTGGACGTGACCTGGGCCGGTGCAAGCTCAAGCGAAGCTACATCTTGGCGAACCCCCGCCCGTAGCTCACCTGGTCCTGTGTGCAGCAGCTGGCTTCTCCTCTGTGTGGTCCTGGTATCTTCGCTATGCTTCAATCGCTTGAAGACTGTACTTTTCGCCCTATAAGACTATAACACACACATAGGTTTTAGAGGAGTATAATAAGAAACAATATTTTCCACTATACCTCAGGTCAGACCACCAATCAGACCCCCAATGTTAATCACACCTCAGATCAGCCCCCCGTGTCAGCCGTCAGCTCCCATCCATCATGCCCTCATGTCAGCCATCATGCCAGCCATCAGCCCCCCGTGTCAGCCGTCAGCCCCCATCCATCATGCCCTCATGTCAGCCATCATGCCAGCCGTCAGCCCCCATGTCAGCCGTCAGCCCCCATCCATCATGCCCCCATATCAGCTGTCAGCCCCCATCCATCATGCCCCCATGTCAGCTGTTCAGCCCCCATGTCAACCGTCAGCCCCCATGTCAGCCATCAGCTCCGATCCTTCATGATCCCCAATGGTAGAAATGTTGGAGTCTGCACCATCGGGAGTGACATGATGAGGACAATGTTGAAGTCTGACTGTGCCGGGGGTGACATGATGTCACCCCCATGGCACAGATTCCAACATTGTCCCTCTCTTCATCATTGTCCCCTCATCATGTCATAGCCCCCACCCCTCCAGGGGTGGCACATTTCTTTTCGTCCCCTCCAGGCTCCATGGCACAAACAGACATTTTGTGATTGTCCCCCATCATTTCTCTTTTCTCACCCCCAGGATTGAGGCGCACATAGTGCCCCATAATAATGTGCCAGTAACACGTGCCTCTCCATGCCACCACATGTGCTAGTAATAAGTGCCTCTCTTGTGCTTCCCCCATGTGCCAGTAGCCCCCCTTATTATGTGCCAGTAGCCCCCATATGTGCCAGTAGCCCCCATATGTGCCAGTAGCCGTCTCCCTCATGTGCCAGTAGCCGTCTCCCTCATGTGCCAGTAGCCGTCCCTTTATGTGCCAGTAGCTGTCCCCTTTATGTGCCAGTAGCCGTCCCCTTTATGTGCCAGTAGCCCCCTTTATGTGCCAGTAGCCGTCCCTTTATGTGCC
This sequence comes from Bufotes viridis, assembly GCA_033119425.1. Taxonomy (NCBI): domain Eukaryota; kingdom Metazoa; phylum Chordata; class Amphibia; order Anura; family Bufonidae; genus Bufotes; species Bufotes viridis. The sequence continues at coordinate 154,798,787 of CM065593.1, read as the reverse complement.
AGTAGCCCCTTTATGTGCCAGTAGCCCCCTTTAGTGCCAGTAGCCCTTTTAGTGCCAGTAGCCCCTTTATGTGCCAGTAGCCCCTTTAGTGCCAGTAGCCCCTTTATGTGCCAGTAGCCCCCTTTAGTGCCAGTAGCCCCCTTTATGTGCCAGTAGCCCCTTTATGTGCCAGTAGCCCCCTTTATGTGCCAGTAGCCCCTTTATGTGCCAGTAGCCCCTTTATGTGCCAGTAGCCCCATTTAGTGCCAGTAGCCCCCTTTATGTGCCAGTAGCCCCCTTTATGTGCCAGTAGCCCCCTTTAGTGCCAGTAGCCCCCTTTATGTGCCAGTAGCCCCCTTTAGTGCCAGTAGCCCCCTTTATGTGCCAGTAGCCCCCTTTATGTGCCAGTAGCCCCCTTAGTGCCAGTAGCCCCAAGAACAAAAAAAAAAAGAAAGAACACTTATACTTACCTCCAGCGATGCGATGCAGGCCTCTTCCGGCCTGTGTCTCGAGCTTTACGGCTCCGACGGCGCGATGATGTCATCGCGCCGCCGAAGCCGGCCTCTGATAGGCTGCCGGCCTAGTGCTGGCAGCCTAACAGAGGAACAGGGAGAGAGAGGACACGCCTCTCCCTCCTCTGCTGCTGCTCCGCACGGAGATGAGCGCAATGCAAGCGCTCATCTCCGTCGCCCGGTCTGCCAATAGTCAGTCCGCCCCTGGTGACACCCTATCAGACTGGTGTCACCCGGTGCGGACCGCACCCCCCGCACCCCCCTCCCAAGCCACTGCCTATACGAGTGTATATATATGCAATGAATCAAAGAACAGTGTGTACCCCTTCTGCTGTTTAGATCATTATCAATGGATACAAATAAACCGTACTGGTAAAAATATACCGCCAATTTAACTACTACTGTCAATTTGACAATTATGTTATTGCACTGGCCCTATGTCCATTTGTTCCTATGGCTAATACACTGCAATAATTCTATTCTATCGCATCATACCTAATAACGTTATGTATTTGTCTCTTTGCCCATAAAACATTTTTTTTTTTGTTGCAAGATGCGCAAGTCTGTGCGCATCTTAGTCTTGCGCAGCGCATGTGCATTTTAAGTAATAATAGTTTGCGGTTTTAACTCCATGCGCATCTTCTTAGTGCGCAGGACGTCACTGATTACAAATGTGGGGATGCCCGTGATCGGTGGCTCCCCTACCTTGTAAATGTTTGGGAACTAGTGCTATTGGCTGGCTATTTTGCTCCTTTCAATGCGATAGGATGACAAAGTTGTCAATCAGAACACAGCTTATTTAACTCTCCAGCTTCATGGGGACACTCATTGCTGCCCATTTACCCCTGAAGAAGCCAGAAGTCTGGTGAAACATGTCGGGGGGCAGTGCTAGTTTTTAAATGCGGCCTCTCACTCCACTAGCAATCAACTAATAATAGTCTGGTTGGACTCTGTTCAAATGCTTGGCACTTTAGTGTACTGATGTGAGCCGCAGCACTTAACTGTAGCTACCTCTGTTTGCAGGGCTAGCAGCCCTCAGGCTCAATGTCAGTTTAGACACATGCTAATGGTGGCTGTGTTAGGCCTTATTCACACATCCGTTGTGTTTTGAGGATCCACGGAGCCGCGGATCCGCAAAACACTGACACACCGGCAATGTGCATTCCGCATTTTTGCGGACCGCACATTGCCCGAACTCCATAGAAAATGCCTCTTCTTGTCCGCAATTGCGGACAAGAATAGGACATGCTCTATTTTTTTTGCGGAGCCGCGGACCGGAAAATCGGCGGCGCGCTCCGCAAAATCGGATGCGGAGAGCACAGTGTGTGCTCTCCGCATCGTTCCCGGCCCTATTCACAGTCAATGGGTCCGCATGTATTCCGCAAAATTGCGGAATACATGCGGACTACATTGCGGATGTGTGAATAAGGCCTTAATCTGACAGTGGTGTGAAGGTACACAAGTCTTCACCACAAAATACGGCAAAGGTGCCGGATATATCTTATTAGCAACCTGCTCTGCAAACAGTGACATCATAGTACGCTATATCTAGCAGTGATAGGATGGGAGATTGTGCACATCTCCCTACCCCCTCGCTCTCTGAATAACACCTCTATCCATAGGTGGAGTGTCGACTGTACTTTTAACAAATTATTTTTGGTTTATTAAAGTTGCATTCATCTCACACTTTAATTTTTAGTGTATGTCAAATAAAAGTGACATTTTATTATAACCTGGGTCAAGATAGGTTTACTGCCCGTCTGGGCATCTGTTAAATAATATTACTTCAAAGGACGCACTAAAGTTGGCTGAGTGGCTCACTCAGCGTTCCGTTTATGCACCCTCCTCATCCTCTGCATCTGCACCCTCCTCACTCTCTGCTGTGTGCACCCCCAAAGACACCACCACCACCATAGCCCCTCAACTTGAGTCATAGGAATTATTTTCCCATCCATTCCCAGACCTTATCGATGAGCAGCCATTCTTGTCTTTGGATGAGGAAGAGGAAGTAGCAACGGCCGCCAACCCAGCAGTCTGACGACAGTACCCAGATTAGACCAAGGAGGGAGGTCCCCGCTGTTGTTGCCTACTCCGAGTTCTCAAATGTCAGTGGTGGTGAAGGTGACGATGATGACGTGTCAATGGACGTCACGTGGGTGCCCACAAGAGAGGAAGAGGAGTAGAGTTCAGAGGACCGTAAATAGAAATACAAAGAATTATCTTCTGAAGTAGTAGCGCGTACTACCAGAAGCTAGAATATAGCAAATACAATCAGTTAATAAATAGCATAGGCGCAATACAGGCAATTTTTTATAGTCTATTAGTTCAGTGTAAAACCATACCGATGTATTAAAAGTTAAGTTTTAAATTAATTAGTGGCAGAGGTCAAGAATAGGTTAGGAAGTTTTGTGATCAATTGAGATGCTGGAGTCTCCTCCCCACATATGGGGGGATGTACTGGATCTAACTGTAATGCCGTAGCCATGTTGGTTACTGGCATTACAGTGATTCCCTGCCAGAACGCGTCATCGGGTGCTATATAGCACCCGATGACATGTGTTCGGCTCAGTCTTAGTCAAGGAGAGCTGTGCTGCAGAAGGGACTGACAGTGTAGGGAGTGAAATCGTAATATTTTGTGGAGGCCGTGAGCGAGTCGTACACTGGGATGGCACAGGTGCTTCTGACGCCAAGGATTGTGGGCCCAACTTCCATTAGGGTTTCCCCCGCCACCTACCTTAGTGGCTGCAACCCTCCCTTCTTCTCCTCTGCCTCCTCCTCCACCACTAAATTATCATCTTACAGCACCAATATATATTATTAGCATAACCCGTGCTAAATTATGTACAATTGTTAGTGCCGCTTTTGATAGTGACAAAATCTCTGCTACATCTGTTATTTTACATTTGCACAGCCTGAATATCTGTGACATTTGCAATAGTTTGGCTGCTGGTGACAGCGACATTACCAGCGCAACATCTCCTGTATAACGTTTGTGCATTCTAAATATCAGTGACATTCATTCAGTGTCATTTTTTATTAGCCGGTGGTGGCAGCGACATTACTTGTGCTATACCTCCTATTTAACATTGGTGCATCCTAGATATCAGTGACATTCATTCAGTGTAAGTTTTTTATTAGCCAGTGGTGACAGCGACATTACTTGTGCTATACCTCCTGTATAATGTTTGTGCATCCTAAATATCAGTGACATTCATTCAGTGTAATTTTTTATTATCCGGTGGTGACAGCGACATTACTTGTGCTATACCTCCTGTATAACATTTGTGCATCCTAAATATCATTGACATTTTTTCAGTGTAATATTTTTATTAGCCGGTTGTGACAGCGACATTACTTGCGGCATACCTCCTGTATAACGTTTCTGCATCCTAAATATTAGTGACATTCATTTAGTGTAATTTTTTATTAGCCGGTGGTGACAGCGACATTACTTGTGCTATACCTCCTGACTGTATAACGTTTGCGCACCCTAAAATTTTATGTGACATTCAGTGTACTTTTCTCATACATGCTGCGGACAGCAACATTATCTGTGCTACATCTCCTGTTTAGTGTGTGCGCATCTTAAAAATATCTGTGACATTCTGTGTACTTTATTTGCGCATACACTTACAAAACCTGCGCTACAGTACGTGTGACATACTTGCAAGCATAAATACCATTTAATATGCGCAAGGAGAGCAATAAGGGACGGGGAAGTGGCCATGCTGCTGATGGTGCACACAGAGGCCGTGGCCCTTGGCGCGGTGAAACTAAGCCTGCTGCCAGAGCACAAGAGACACACGTTACCTAGCTTCATGTCCCAGTTTGCAAGGCGGCACAGGACACCACTCTCGAAGTCAGACCAGTGCGACCAGGTCGGTTAGATTGCAGCAGATAATGCTTCCAGTCGGTTAAGCACCACCCTGAGGAAATCTTGCACCCTGATTCCCAAGCTCTTGAGCATCCACAGTAAGAAAAAGATGACGGTGGGGATGGGCAATTCGTGTTTTACAAGGTGGATGATGACGATGAAACACAGTTGTCAATAAGTGAGGTTGTTGTTAGGTCAACAAGTCAGGAGGATGACGAGAGTGAGGAAGTGGAAGAGGAGGTGGTGGACTATGAATTCACTGACCCAACCTTGAAAGATGGCAAGCCGAGTAAGAACAGCAGTACAGAGGGGGAGAGATCCTCAGCACCGCTACAGGCTGAAAGAGGCAGTGTGGTGGCAAAAGGGAGAAGGCAGGCAACACCAAACAGGTCCGCAACTGTTCCCCGGAGCATCGCCTTGCGGAAATCTCCCTTGCCAAGGAGTAGGTGTTCCGCAGTCTGGCATTTTTTTAAGGAAAGTGCGGACAATAAAAAAATTGTCATTTGCAACCTGTGCCATACCAAAATGAGCAGGAGCGTGAACACTAGCAACCTTACCACCACCAGCATTATTCGCCACATGGCATCAAAGCACCCTAATAGGTGGGCCGAACGCCTGGTTCCACAATCAGTGTCTGCAGGTCACACCACTGCCTTCTCTTCCCCTGTGTTATGTGCTGGCCAATCCCCTGTCCAAGATGCAGGCCCGGATGCCTCCCGCCATGCAAATGGACCTTCACAAGCACCATTAGCTAGCACATCCACTTCTGTGTCACAGCGCAGCGTACAGATGTCTATACCCCAGGCTTTAAATGAAAAGACAAATACCTAGCCACCCACCCACAGGCCATAGCACTAAATGTGAACCTTTCAAAATTGTTGGCCCTGGAAATGTTGTCAATTTGGCTTGTGGACACTGAGGCTTTCCACAGCCTGATGGCGGCGGCCAACCCGCATTACTCTTTCCCCAGCCGCCAATATTTTTTATGGTGTGCAGTCCCAGCCTTACACCAGCATGTGTCCAGTAACATCACCCTTGCCCTGACCAACACATTATTGGGAAGGTCCACTTATCGACTGACACATGGACAAGTGCTTTTGGCCAGGGATGCCACATTTCCCTGACGTCATGTTGGGTGAACGTTGTGGAGGCCGTGAGCGAGTCGTACCCATGAATGGTACAGGTGCTAATGATGCCAAGGATTGTGGGCCCAACTACAGTACCATTAGGGTTTCCCCTGCCACCTACCTTAGTGGCTGAAACCCCCCCTTCTCCTCCTCCTCCACTTCCACCTCTGAATTATCATCTTGCAGCACCAGTCAGCCATCAGTCAGTAGCCAGAAGCAGTGTAGCACTGCAGTGGGGAAGCGGCAACAGGCCATGATTAAACTGGTCTGCTTAGGTGACAAACAGCACACCGCCGCAGAGCTATGGCAGGGTATAAGGGACCAGACTGAGCTGTGGCTCTCGCCACTCAACCTACAACCAGACATGGTTATGCCTGATAATTGCTTAACTTCTTGGCGGCTTTTGAGCTCGGCAAGCTCACACACATGCCATTCCTAGGCCACGTGTTCAACCTAGTGGTTCAGCAATTTCTCAAAACCTACCCCAATTTGCCTGAGCTAATGGTGAAGGTGAGCCGCATGTGTGCGCATTTCCGCAAGTCATCAACTGCTTTCGTCGGTCTGGCAACACTACAGCAGCGCTTGAAATTGCCAGCTCACTGACTGTTATGCGACGTGAGCACGTGCTGGAACTCAGCGCTCAATGTGTTGGCCAGGCTTTGTGAGCAGCAGTGGGCAGTAGTGGAATACCAGGGGCAACATGGTCGTCACCTTTCCAGTCAGCTTATGGTCTTCACAAGCGATGAGTGGGCATCGATGTCGGACCTCTGTGAAGTTTTACGCAACTGTCAGGAATAAACACAGATTGTGAGAGGCGATAACGCTATTATCAGCATAACCATCCCACTGCTGTGTCTTCTCAAATGCTCGCTGCTCACAATTAAATCGGATGCTTTGCATGGGGAAGAGGTGGAAATGGGGGAAGACAGTACACAGGGTAATAGCCAGACAACCCTCAGTTTATCTTCTCAGCGCAAATTGGATGATGATGATGATGAGGAGACGGTTGCCTCTGCTACAGTGGGTAGTACCCATTGAACTTGTATTCCATCTGCTCAGTGTGGATGGGTAGAAGAGGAGGAAGAGGATGAGGAGATTGAGAGTCATCCTCCAGATGAGGACAGTGACGTTTTGTCTGTTGGGAATCTGGCACACATGGCTGATTTTATGTTAGGCTACCTTTCCCGTGACCCACGAGTTGTACTTATTTTCGACAACACTAATTACTGGTCGTTCACCCTTCTTGACCCACACTACAACGGGAATTTCTCATCTCTCATTCCTATGGTAAAGAGGACCAGCAAAATGGTGCAATACCAGAAGGTCCTTGTGGAAAAATTACTCCAAAAATTTCCAGCTGACAATGCTGGCTGCAGAGTAAGTAGCTCCTTGGCCAACTGAGAAGGGTAGACAACGGTAACACACAACAGTTCCAACAGAGGCAGGTAAACACTCTTCAAGGCCTGGGACAGTTTTATGACACCATACCAGCACCCTCAACCTGATGCATGGCCTAGTGTCACAAGGAGGGACAAATTTTGGAAGATGGTGAAGGAGTACGTAGCAGACAGTGGCACCATCTGAAGTGATCCCTCTGTGCCTTACAACTATTTGGTGTCCAAGCTGGACACGTGGCACCAACTGGTGCTCTATGCTGTGGAGGTGCTGGCCTGCCCCGCTGCCAGCTTTTTGTCAGTGCGTGTATTTAGTGCTGCTGGGAGCATAATAACTGATAAGCTCATCCGCCTGTCAACTGAAAATGCTGACCAGTTGAATCTTATAAAAATGAACAAGGCCTGGATTACCCCTGACTTCTCTACTCCACCAGAGGAAAGCAGCTGAACATAAAGGCACTCTAAATGTTGCTTTTATGGTGTATTGAATGCATTGTATTCCGATGTACCCCTTCCACCACTAAAAAGGGTATGTGGTTCAGTCTTCCTTTTCTCGTTCTCCTCCTCCATCATATAAACATGCTTATTAGGCTGCCCTCACTCCTAATGTTTTAGAGGGTCAGCTCAGCAGCGGGCCCTCACCCATAACCATTAGGCCCTTACCCATAATGTTTTTGATGGTCACCAGCAGGCCCTCGCCCATAATGATTTTAGAGGGTTACTAGCAGGCCCTTGTTTTTAATGTTTTAGAGAGTCACCAGCAGGCCCTTGCTCCTAATGATTTTGAGGGTCACCAGCAGGCCCTCACCCATAATGTTTCAGAGGGTCAACAGCAGGCCCTTTTTCATAATAGTTTAGAGGGTCACCAGCAGGCCCTCACCCATAATGTTTTAGAAGGTCAGCTCAGCAACAGGCCCTCAACCTTAATGTTTTAGATGGTCAGATCAACAGCAGACCCTTACCCCTAATTTTTAGATGGTCAGCTCTTCAGCAGGCCCTCACCCCTAATGTTTTAGATGGTCAGATCAGCAGCAGGCTTTCGTCCCTAATGTTTTAGATGGTCAGATCAGCAGCAGGACTTTGTCCCTAATGTTTTAGATGGTCAGATAAGCAGCTGCCCCCCCCCCTAATGTTTTAGAGGGTCACCAGCAGGCCATCAATCATAATCAATCATGCCTTCCTTTATGTGTAATAAAGGGTGTATTGGAGTGCCCTTTCACTTAGCACATAGGTTTTATGAGTGTAGGAGTTGCACTACCTGAACAATTGTACCACTATGTGAATGAGGCAATCCTTTATGTGATATTCAGGTTGTATCGGGGTGCCTCTTCCTTGTATTTTTTGGCAGCACTCTTGCACTTTATATACAAGTTAATATACAGGAAAGAATGTTTCCTAACAATTTTTCCTCTAAAATTGATTTTATCTTCGGGTTTGTGCGTATTATTGTCAGTCTCTAAAAGTGGCATACTACTCGGACAACATTGTTCCCAGCAGCGACCTGGGAGTCCAATATGCATCCAGACATCCTCCCCATGCTGTTCCCGAACCATTTTCAGTGGTGTTTCCATCAATTTCTGACCTTTTACTGTGAACCAGACACCCTCCCCTCTTCAGAGTAGGGGGTGCCTGGTTTAATGCTCGGGTTCTCCCATTGACTTCCAATGTGCTCTGGTGCTCGACCAACACTAGTAACAATGTTCAGGTCTTCTTGACTTGAGATATTCAAGGTATTGATTAGTGGGAGGCTGATTACCTGCACTTATTATTGAGTAGAGGGTTAGACAGTGCAATATTTGGCTTGGCTAATTTAATTTCTCATGTTCCAAGGCTTGTTAAAAAGTTGTACTTTGACTCATAGGGAGCCACTTCCAGAAGATGTCTCTACCGAGATATTTCTCTTTTTCTAGGAGATACAGTACCTCTTTGCATATTTTTACCATGGAGCATTCCAAAAGTCTCCATACACAGCTGGTCTTTTTAAGCAGAACCAACACCCTGCTTAAGGAAAATGTCTTTAAAATTCACAAAATTGTTGTTAAACTTTTAAGCTTTCTAATGTTCGGAAAACTAAAGGGACATTTAAGAAATTACATGTCAACAAATGTGTCATGTTGAAAATGGTAGTTATTAACTATTATATGTGGTACGTCTGTGTAAATGTTGGATTTTTCATAAATATACCTGAAACATATTGACCAAAATTTACCATTAACATGATCTACAAGGGGTCAAGAAAAAAATAATCTCAGATTTCGCTTGGCTAAGTAAAACTAAAGTGTTGCTGCGTCCTTTTAAATACCAATACCAATTAACCCTTTCTACCCCGGGCAATTTTTCAGCTTCCTGCCCAGGACATTTTTTTTGCAAATCTGACATGTGTCACTTGATGTGATAATAGCTTTGGAACACTTTTACTTATCCAAGCCATTCTGAGATTGTTTTCTCGTGACACATTGTACTTCATGATAGTCATAAATTTGAGTCAATATATTTCACCTTTATTGGCGAAAAAATCCCCAATTTTCTAATTTCAATTTCTCTACTTTTATAATTGATAGTGATATCTCATATAATAGTTATTACTTTACATTCCCCATATGTCTACTTCATGTTTGGATCATTTTGAAAATGACATTTTATTGTTGGGGGACGTTAGAAGGCTTAGAAGTTTAGAAGCAAAGCTTGAAATTTTTAAGAAAATTTCCCAAACCCACTTTTTTAGGACCAGTTCAGGTCTGAAGTCACTTTGTGGGGCTTGCATAATAGAAACCACCCAAAAATTACCCTATTTTAGAAACTACACCCCTCAATGTATTCAAAACTGATTTTACAAACTTTGTTAACCCTCTAGATCAGGGATGGCCAACCTGAGGCTCTCCAGTTGTTGTAAAACTACAACTCCCAGCATGCCCAGTCTGCCTACAGCTATCAGCCTACAGCAGAGCATGGTGGGAGTTGTAGTTTTACAACAGCTGGAGAGCCGCAGGTTGGCCAGCCCTGCTCTAGATGTTCCACAAGAATTAATAGAAAATGGAGATCACATTTCAGATTTTTCAGATTTTGCAGATTTTAAATTTTGCTCATTTTTTTCTAGTAACAAACCAAGGTTTTAACAGCCAAACATAATATTTATTACCCTGATTCTGCAGTTTACAGAAACGCCCTAAGGCTCCATTCACACATCCGTAATTCTTTCCTCATTTTGTGGAACGGAATTGCGGTCCCCTTAATTTCAATGGGGACAGACGATATCCCGCCTGGGTCCGCAATTGCGGATCAGCTTTTCCGGGTCCGCAATCGCGTTCCCTAACAAAACAGAACATGTCATATTCTTGTCCGCAATTGCGGACAAGAAAAGGCATTTTCTATATAGTGCCGGCAATGTGCGGTCCGCAAATTGTGGAACACACATCGCCGATGTCCGTGTTTTGCGGATCCTTGGATCCGCAAAACACACACGGACGTGTGAATGGACCCTGTCTGCAAAAAGGGGTTCCGTTGTTCAGTGATCCGTGTCCGCTTTTGCCTTCCGTTGCGTTTCCGTGTGTCTTCCGTTTTTTTTAGCGGACATGACCCAAAAGATTTTACCAAAAGACAGGCTGACAATTTTTCCCAAGTGCCTGCCAAGGGATCCGCAAAAAAACGGACACGGAACGCGGATGACACACAGATGGCCATCCGCATTTTTTCACGGACCCATTGACTTGAATGGGTCCGTGAACCGTTTTTCACGGACAAGAATAGGACAGGTTATATTTTTTTGACGGACTGGAATCACGGACCACAGACGCGGAGGACAAACGGTGCATTTGCCGAGGTTTCTACGGACCCATTGATAACCAATGGGTCTGCAGAAAATCACGAAAAACGGAGCAACTGACACGGAATCAAACAACGGTCGTGTGCATGAGGCCTGAGGCTGGATCTCCTTGGTATTAGTGATAAGCGACAGGGGCAAAATTCAAAATCGGGATATTTTGTGAATATTTGGGCAAATACTCGTCATATATTCACGAATTCGAGAATTACTGATCTCCAGTCATTTTCTTTATTGCAAAAATCGGCAATCGGAAAATTTGCGATAACAAATTCGCAATAAAAATTTGCGATACGAAAATTAGCAATTAACACTACTCCTAATGTCAAAAACATTGCAGCCTTCTCATTGACCCACAAGCAATAAGCAGTGAGGGATCATGGGTAGTGTTGAAAAAAATCTACAATATTTGCGATTATGAAGATATAGCACTATATTCTAGTTTTGGCAAATCTCAAAGTGCCAATATTCGCGATAAAAAATAGTAATTAGAATATAAGCGATCAACACTACTCGGCACCCGTAGAAGGCAGGTCTCGATGCCATGCAAGGCATTGGGCAGCCTCTGCACGGCATCGGGCTGCCTTCTGACACATCAAGTCCTCGCCACAGGAGTGCGGGACACTATGCATTCCCTTACCCGACACAAACCCCCTCTATGTCGCTGTCAGTGCGGACCGCGGCATAGAAGGGGTTAATCCGCCGCCATCGGCTTTTACAGAGATGCCGGCTGATACAGCAGGGGCCCTGCTACTAGGAACTGCCGGACCCCTGCAGTGAACAGGCACACACCACTCTGGTGCCCGCCCGATCACCATGACATACTATTACGTCAAATTGCAGGAACACAGTGGCTTCCATGACGTAATAGTATGTCATGTGTTGGGAAGGGGGTTAAAGTACATGTACAATATTTAAACAAAGGCTTTTTTTCTTTAGCTTATTTTTCCTTACGAATATACTAAATGATGATGCTAACAGAATTTTTGATTATTACTTAAATAGCTGACAACACTTCTAACAAATCTGAAAATATCACCATCTGTACACTAGTGTTCTTCTCGCAACATCTTTCTGCCTTAGGAGATAAACACGTCATAAGTTTAAGGATGTATTAGACACCCTGATCAGGCAGACGATTGTCAAGAGGGAATCGTTCCTTCCAGGCAATCGCCTGCTCATTAGAGGAGGAGACAGCGATCTCCTTCACAGCATGCTGTACTGTTTGTCGGGTGCAGATCGTAATTAGACAGCATGCCACCGGCAAATCCTGAAAGAACTAAATTGCCCAATGAGTGCGCGTTTGCTCGTTCATTGGGCAATCACGATGATCACTAACGAGAGTTCATACAAATGCTCATTAGTCATTATCAGGCAGACAATGTGCCCATGTAATATACCCTTTAGACTCAAATAAATGTACATAGTTGAACATAGGGCATGCAATGTAATGCTTTTAAGAATAACAGTTGCCTATGTTTGTTGTACTCATACAAAACAATTACATGCTACTGTGTTGAGGGTATAGCATCTTTGTTTAGATCTAAGTATTTAAACTACGTACAATGGGAAAATATTTAAACTGCAAATGATGCCCATAAAATCGTTCTAAAAACAAAATGCAAGTACAGATAAGCAAACATTTTGGACTGCCAGAACCAATAGCTTTCTGAAAGACACAAGTGGTTTTATTTACAGATTCAAAGTGATGTTAAATAGTTCACTGATGTAATATAATTGCCATCTGAATGAATATTAGCAGTAATAAAGATAAAATTACAAAAGTGGTGAATGTATACATGTATATGAAATAATTGTGATATTTAAGAAAAATAAACTATTCATACCTTCACAGCCACATTTCTCCAATGCAACTTAAAAAAGAAAATATGGTGACTTGGTGTCACAATCAACATTTTTTACGCCTATTTTAGGCATAGAAAATGGTCTAAATGTAACAGAGCAAGGAAGCTGGCTTATATTTAGACTTGCAGTGGAAATGCCGAAGTTATGTACAGGCCAAAACTAGCAAGGAGTTATTAAGGAGTTATTAAGACCGCCGGTCTTAATAAATTACCCCATATATTTTAGTATACAAGGAATAATGTCCAGTATACTCAACGAATAAAATAGTATTTTGAATTGTTTTTTAATGCCGGTCCATAATGATGCAAAATAACGACTAAAATTTTATTTCATAAGTAGCATATAAGATGAAGAAATTGTTTGCCCTTAAATTACTTTACTATAAAATGTACTGTTTTAGAGTGATTAATATAAAATTGAAATACAACTTTTCCAAATCTATCTTCAAATAACCTTGTTAGGAACATACCATTTTTTTATCTACAGAATATGTTTAAGACAATTTTTTGTAATGCTATAATGTGACACATTGTTATCTTGATAATATATAAAAATCTAATTTCACTGCTTGTCATTATCTAAAAAAAATAAAATAAATACATGTAGATGTAATCACCTGTCATATTCTGTTCAGATGCTTTGGAATAATAATACCTTAACATTTTTGTAACCTGTAAAACTATAGTAACTCCATTAAAAACTCTTGCTTAGCATAAAAGATTTTTCTTTTACACATCATTAGATTTTTTCTTTTTCATTTCACCAGTTTTATTTTTTTAGCTCAAAGAGTAACTACACTTTTTTAAAACTTTTGATGTGTCATAGGGACATATCAAAAGTGTTAATCGGCAGGGGTACCAGCTCTGAGACCCCCACCAATCACTAGAACAAGGAATTAGAAGCGTTCAGCCAAGCACTGCTTCTCCTCACTGCTGAGCGTGATACTGAAGACAGTCTCGTAGACTTTCTATTGAAACTGTCTTCTGTCTCGCGGTCAGCAGTATTGTTGGGCGCGAATATTTGAATCACGAATACTTATCGCGAATATCGTCACTTCGAGAATTCGCTAATATTTAGAATAGAGTGCTATATGTTCGTAATTTCGATATTCTACATTTTATTTTCATCCTCCCTCTTTCTGGTGGGGCCAATGAGAAGGCTGCAATGTCTTTGTCTGTGCTTAGCAACATCTCTAGCATCCAATAGGAAAGTTGCCTACCCCTTACAATATAAGGAACCTACCCAGCAGCCATTTTCTGTGGTGTAATGGAGTTCTGAGAGAGACAGCAGTGTAATTTCTGTGCTCTGTGCTTTGCTATATATAGCTTATTGTTAGGAAACTGTTCAGTCAAAAGGGATTGGACTCGGTTACCCATTTAATTACACCAGTTTTCCAGTGTACTACAAAGAATGGTATACATGGTCATATGAATGCTTATTCGAAAGTAATTGTCACTAAAATGTTGTTTCTGTTTGTTTGGACCATTCATTTAAGAATAAATATATTTTACATTATGTGAGTATTTTTTTGCTGCTTATTTAATATGACATGCCCCCTTTGAATTTTATTTGTGAAGCTTTATAAAAAAACAGCTGGCTAATAACTATAATTTATGAGCTTTCTCTGTTGACAGCTGATCAATCTGTCATATGGTCTCACATTCAGATGACAAACATTGAATGTGATTCATCAAAGCTTTCATGGAAACTGCAGTCTTTATGATAGGTGGCTATACAGATCAGGTAATTTGCTAACACTCTAATATTTAATGAACAACTGGACTCTTTCCTGACAACAGATCTGTATTATAACATGTGTATCTCTTGCCAGTCATGCAGCCCTCTCCCATTCGCAGTAAATTTAGATTCTCAGTCAATTCAAGTGCACATATTCACTGGGAGTTGGGTGACATATCACCTGGCCCATGGTTCTGCAAAATATATGGCTTTAGACTCATGTAGGGACTTGCCAAAACCAGAGGCTCATTTACCATTATGTGACTCTCTTAATTGAAGTCTTTGCTCATACATCCATATTCACCTTTTCACAGGTGAGTAGGACCACTGAATGCTCAGGGATGGTGGGAAAAAAGGTTGGCTTTTTCAATGTTTATTGCGACAATGGTACCCAACTTTACAATTTGAATCACTCAAGTTTAAAACAAATAGAGAATTGGCAACAATGACCACTCATTACATGCTCAGAGCCCCAGTCAGACTCCCAGTGTTAATCAGACCTCAGATCAGAGCCCTGATCAGACCACCAATGTTAATCAGACCTCAGATCAGACCCCAATGTTAATAAGTCCCCCAATCAGACCTTAACGCAGACTTCCAAAGTTTATAAGACCTCCATTCTGACCTCAGATCAGACCCCCATGTTACTGAAACCCCCAATTAGACCACAGATCATACTACCTTGTTACTAAGATCCCCAATCAGATTTTAGATCAGACCCCCATGTTAATAAGACCCTAACATTAATCAGACCTCAGATCAGACAAAAAATAAATAAAAAATCAACTTACCTCTCCTGCTCCAAATTCTGCCACTGCTCCTGAGATCCAGTGCTCCTCCTGCTCTTCCTTCCGCACTGTGCTCTGATGTTGCACAGCGTGAGGTCGCAAAATACGCCGATATCCTCACACTTTCTGCAGGTCACAGCACAGCATGTGGAGACCTGCAGGAGAAGACCAGCAAGCGTTTAGCACAGAGCGTGCTACATTCCCCGATCCTCCTTTACCAATGAGCACTTCCATATTGGAAGTGCTCATTAGTAGTGTTCGGCTTGGGCATTGCTATTCTCGGCCGAATGTCACGTGTGCTTGAGCACGATGCTTGAGTCAGTGTATTTAAATCTAATTTAGCCTCTATTTCTGAAAAGTTTCTGCCAGGATTCGAACTCACAAACTTCACCACTTCACTATAGAGCTGCATGGCCAGTTACTTAAATACTAGTAGTAAGTATTCCTATGCAGCAGAAGTCTCATATTTTATTTTTTGTAGTGACTGGCCATGTAGCTCTATAGTGTAGTGGTTAACATTCTTGGCTGAAATGTACAAGGTTGTGAGTTCAAATCCCGGAGGAAACTTTTCAGAAATAGAGGCTAAATTAAATTGTCTTCTGCTGAATAGGAATACTCACTATATCAGAAACTGCTATGAGGTTTTTCCGACAAAATTTATAGCTGAGTGGATAAGGTCCTTGCCTGTAATGTACAAGGTTGGGAGTTCAAATCCTGGCAGAAACTTTTCAGAAATTAGATTTAAATACACTGGGGTGTCCCCAAGCACTGACTCCATATATGGATATAGCTATATATGTAGACAGAGCAGGGGCTCCTAACTTGAACTAGAGTCCCGACACCCTCCTCTCTTCAGAGCAGGGGGTGCCTGGGGTTCTCCTAATGACTTCCATTGTGCTTGGGTGCTTGGCAGAACACCCGAGCATTGTGAAGTGTTCTAATCGAGCTCACCCAACACTACTCATTAGTATTCACCCCCTAAAAATACACTGACATTTTCCCCCAACTTGAGGGGGTGCGTCTTATAAGGCGAAATTATTATTTGATCAATTTTATTTTGCTATGGATTATCAGCTACTACAGGCTTAACACCTTTTTACGCTTGACATTAAGATGAATCAGGTTTCTATACATATTTATGGTGTTTTATAAACTGTCAAATTATAACACTTAAGATGCGAATGTGACATTTTTACACTTCTTTAAATTCACATACTTTGCATCATGGAGAATGAAGTCAATTTTGCTTTCATGGAAAGTAAGATTCTGTGAGTTAGCTGAGAGTTTTGTAATGGTATCAAAGTGGATAATTACATCCCAACAAGCACTGAAACTTAGTATCCTTAACTAACTATAACAACCTCCATGTGATGAAATCTAATATTATAATTGTATAACCGTGTCAGAACACAGTCTGAATGGCATTGAGACCACCATTAGGCACTAGAACAAAGATGACCTTAGACTTAGATTGGCAACATTGAGCTTCACTTATGAGTTACTGAGCATGCTGAATAACGGTCCACTTAAGCCCCATGTCGTGGAAAATGTTCAATAAATGTTCTGTAAATCAGTCAAACTTTTGCGGTTAGGAGTCCCCCTGGGCAGAAGATGAAGATGGACAAGGCACATGAGTGTTCATGTCCTGCAGTGAACTAGCCGTTAGTTCCAGAAGCACCAAGAGAAAAAGCTGTGGAAAAGAATTAGCCATGATTTTGAAAAAGCTGGAAACAATAGTGCTAAGGCTCCCTACTACGTTAGTAATTAGGATTGAGCGAATCGAGGTATCTGAACTGGACTTCGATCCAAATTTCAGGGAAAATTCAATTTGCCGCAAAGCTGAATTTCCTCATACTTCGCAGTAACAAATCAATTTTCCCTGAAATAGTGCTAAAAAATATATATATACCTCCATTTGACATCACCACACCGGCCAGAGTGATGATGTCATCATGCACTGTGTGAGGTTTCACGTGGGATCAATCAAGATGGCCATGGCGACCTGTTCGCACTCAAATGGATAAAGTGAGCATTTTTCTTTTACTAATTAACCCCTGAAAGCCCTCATTTTTATTTCAGATGCAGCAATCAGCAATGAATGCGGCATCTGAGGGGTTCAATAATGGGACAGTGCAATTGCTATTCCCCGTAATTGCTCCCCCTACTTTATTTGCTTTGTGACTAAGTAAATTTGGTGAAGCAACCAAATTGAATTTTTGTAAACTTCACTCAACACTATTAGTAACGTTTACATGAGCCACATTAGCTAACACAGCATGTTTGGCATTTAAAAATGTCTCCAGTAAAGTGCCCTATGTTCAAATGTGCTTTATCCTCCCAATTAGAAGTGTGTACACGGCAAGTCAATGACTTTACAAGGAGATGATAATGTCCTGAAGTGCAGTTATTTTTTCCATTAGTCTACTATCACCATAAGCACTAAACTACCCACTGTTCTACATTTTTGCATCCTGTGCAGTTTCTCTTATGCAGGATAGGAAGAGAAATTACACAATTTAAGTGTCACGGGCAGTGGGTGGTGTGGAACCACTGTGAAAACAAACTAGTTTGACTTAGGGCTAATTTTAAGGATATTATCCAGGGAGTTCCCTGCTTTTTAACCTTTAACCTCTATACAGTGATCTAGATTTTGCTGCAGGGGAGCCAACAGCCTGCTATCTTAGATACTGGTATAAAGCACATAGAGATTAGGAAATACTCATACTCAGTAATAGGCCAAGGTCAGGGCAGGCAGGAAAGGATAAGTACAGTAAACAGGCACAGGTCTGGTCAGGCAGTGGAGAATCAAAATAAATGAATTATAAGAGGTCAGTACACAGTTAGATAAATGGAACAGCACACTTTTTACAGGGACTGACACCGTAGAAATGCCTATTGCTGAGGTAGCCTCAACCAGGGTAAGCTGCTTTCAATGCCCATAGGTGACCAGCCATAGAGTGATTACTTAAAGAATCAGCAGGAGATTACATATTCAGAGAGGGAGGAGGCATCTTGTCATCAGGAGCAGGCCACCGCCTGCATGAAGAGAAGCCACAGAGGACCAGTGGGTCCAGAGCCTCGGGAGAGCAGCAGCAGGAGAATGAGAGATGAGGCACCTATGCAGATAGCAGGAAGGAGGTTGGTATGGAGCACTGCCAAAACAATGAAGATGTGTTCCTTAACTCCCATGTAAATTCTCCATTGGCTGCACTGTCAACTGTGAAAAGATTTTATCTGCCTAAAACTCTATCTATCTATCTATCTATCTATCTATATATCTATCTACTGTATATACTGGGATACCAAACATATGCATGTATTTGCTGGTTTAGGACATTCATTAACTTTGCCCAAAAAATATCTCTGGCTAAATTTGTATATACAAGTAGAATTTTCAGTGAAGAGCAGTGTTGATCGAGCACCAAAGTGCTCGGGTGCTCGAGTAGAACACTTTGCAATGCTTGGGGTGGTCTACAGAGCAACCAAGCACAATGGAAGACAACGGGAGAACCCGAGCATTAAACCAGGAACCTCATGCTCTATAGATGGGAGGTCGTGGAAAATGTTCCGAAGAGGGGAGGTCTATGCAGAAGATCGCTGTACAGTGAGGGAATCCCCAAGTGTGAGTCCGCAGCTTAGGAGTCCCTGCTCTGACTCCATATATACAGTTGTGTTCAAAATTATTCATCCCCCAATGCTGTAAAGGGTTTTAGGGAATTTAGTGTACATTTGTAATTGTGTTCAGAATTAAATCTTACAAGGACCTTTTAAAGAACCAAATGCAACTAAAATGACATCAATTGTTTTTGTAATACAGTATTAAATGTTTTTTTTTGTGATTTCTTCATTGACACAATTATTCAACCCCTTAAAGACTACCACTCTTAAGAACAGAGGTTCATTCAAGTGTTTTCGATCAGGTTTTGAAAACACCTCTGGATGTCAAGGAGCAGCAATCAAGCATAATAAGCACCAATTAGGCAGATTTAAAATGACTGTGATACTCAGCTCCTTCTAGACATTTACTGGTGTGTTTACAAACATGGTGAAGTCAAGAGAATGGTCCAGGAAGACAGGAGAAGAGGTGATTTCTCTTCACAGGAAGGGCAATGGCTATAAGAAGATTGCAAAGATGTTAAACATACCAAGAGACACCATAGGAAGCATCATTCGCAAATTCAAGGCAAAGGGCACTGTTGAAAAGCTAACTGGTCGTGGCAGAAAGAAGATGCTGACTTCGACTGCTGTGCGCTACCTGAAGCGCAAAGTGGAGAAAAGTCCCCGTGTGACTGCTGAGGAACTAAAAAAAGATTTGTCAGATGCGGGTACTGAAGTTTCAGCTCAGACAATAAGGCGCACACTATGTAATGAAGGCCTCCATGCCAGAACTCCCAGGCGCACCCCCTTGCTGTCTCCAAAGAATAAGAGTCGACTGCAGTATGCCAAAAGTCATGTGGACAAACCACAAAAGTTTTGGGATAGTGTTCTGTGGACTGATGGAACAAAATTAGAACTGTTTGGGCCCATGGATCAACGCTATGTTTGGAGGAGGAAGAACAAGGCCTATGAAGAAAAGAACACCTTGCCTACTGTGAAGCATGGTGGGGGGTCAATCATGCTTTGGGGCTGTTTTGCTTCTACAGGTCCAGGGAAGCTTCAGTGTGTGCAAGGTACCATGAATTCTCTTCAGTACTAGGAGATATTGAATGCAAATGTGATGCAGTCCGTCACAAACCTGAGGCTTGGGAGACGTTGGACCTTTCAACAGGACAATGATCCCAAGCATACCTCCAAGTCCACTACAGCATGGTTGCAGATTAAAGGCTGGAACATTTTGAAGTGGCCATTGCAGTCACCAGACTTAAATCCGATTGAGAACCTCTGGTGGGACTTAAAGAAAGCAGTTGCACGCAAGCCTAAGAATGTGACTGAACTGGAGGCTTTTGCCCATGAAGAATGGGCGAAGATACCCATAGATCGCTGCAAGACACTTGTGTCAAGCTATGTTTCACGTTTAAAAGCTGTTATAACTGGAAAAGGATGTTGTACTAAGTACTAAGATTGAATGTCACTTGGGGGTTGAATAAAACTGATAATGATGTGAGCACAGAAAAGACATTTGTGGTTATTTCATTATAAATGTTATGTTATATTTGTCTGACTTACTTAAGTATATATATATATATATATATATATATATATATATATATATAATTATTATTATTATTATTATTATTATTATTATTATTAAATTTCGCCTCTATTTCTGAAAAGTTTCTGCCGGGATTTGAACTCACAACCTTCTATATGAGATATTTTTGTTGTGTAAGGTGACAAAAATGGCTTTTTTTACCCAGTTTTTTTTTTTTTTACGATGTTCACTTGAGGGGTTAGGTCATGTGACATTTTTATAGAGTTGCTTGTTACGGATGTGGTGATACCTAATATGTGATTTTTATTTATGTATTTCACCTTAGCAAAATAATAGCAGTTTTGAAAAAAAAAATGATGTTTTAGTGTCTCCATGTTCTGAGAGCTATAGTTTTTTTTTTTTTTGGGTGATTGTCTTAGGTAGGGGCTCATTTTTTGCAGGATGAGGTGAGTCGTGACGGTTTTATTGTTACCAGTTTGTGGGACATACGCCTTTTTGATCGCTTGGTGTTGCACGTTTTGTGATGTAAGGTGACAAAAATGTTTTTTTTACACCATTTTTTTTAATGGTGTTTATCGGACAGGGTGGATCATGTGATATATTGATAGAGACAGTCATTACGGATGCGGCGATACATAATATGTGTTTTATTTTTCTTTTTTTCAGTTTTTTTATTATAAAATAAAGGGAAAGGGCCATTTTTTTTCTTTTTATTACTTAAAAACTTTTTAAATTTTATTTAAAACAGGTAATTTTTTCTTTTTTTTCTTTACTTTATTATACACTGAGCAGTACACTAACAGGTTCCCATAGGAGACCAAGCCTGAGGCTGGATCTCCTGGGCACCCATAGGAGGCAGGTCCCGATGCCATGCAAGGCATTGGGCAGCCTCTGCATGGCATCCGGCTGCCTTCTTACACATCGGGTGCCCATCACAGCAGCACAGGGACCCGATGCGCTCTCTCACCTGACACAAACCACTTCTATGCTGCGGTCAGCAAAGACCACGGCATAAAAGGGGTTAATCCTCCGGCATTGCTGTAAACAGCGATGCCGGCGGATACGGCAAGGGACTCGGCTACCAGGGACAGCCGGACACCTGCAGTGATCGGGCACAAACCGCCACCATACAATTACGTCCAAATGTGGAACGGCAGTGCCTTCCCTGACGTAATAGTACATATATGTGTCGGGAAGGGGTTAATGCTCCGATGCTCTCCCTTGCCTTCCCCAAGGGCTGTTTGTTTTTACTATTTTCAATGCTTCCCGGCTTCCATCTAGCATTGTTCCTGGTGAGATCATCTGCATTAATGGACGGGCTTTAGCGCTGCGCTTGCCATTTTACAGGCATCATGTCGGTAATGTACGGAATGCACAAGGGTGTGTGTGGAGCTGTACTGCATATAAAAATAAACAATAAATAATAAGCATAACAGGTATCACAGCATTTCAATCTGCAAAAACCAAGCATTCATACTGCTTTGTAGACAGAAATTTAGAAAATTTATGGCTGTCAGAAAATGGTTATAAAAGGTTATAATAAGGATTTATCATGTTATTTTTAGAACATGGTAAAAATTGTTATATCAAAACCCCAAAAAAGTTGGCGGATTTGTGGTTGAAATATGGGGGAAAAAAAATCAAAGATGCAAAAACGAAAATGGGCCCAGTTTTTAAGAGGATAACCATGATTATTGTGTATTTGCCGTCTCTTTCAATTGTGCATTTCTCCCACGTCCATGTGTATCTTTCCTTTTTCAAGACAATATCTGACTAGGGGCTTTATAGATAGATCACAGAGTCAGTGCAAACAAGGCTACAGTTCTTCTTCTGGAAGGAAGAGAAGTCTTGTCTTCTTTCTCTTGGTTAGTGTTGGAGGATATGGGGGAAGGACAACAAAATCACTATTCTTGGGTATAAAAATCACACCCATTGCGCTACCATTTTGAATTTATTCTACAGCATGCAAGCCTCTAGATCTGGTGCTTTATCACTGTTGTCCTTATCCGGATGGGAATGTAGAAAAATCCACAGTAATCGTCCATTTCCATCAATGGTGTTTTATTTAGTAGTTAGGCAGCAACGTTTCAACCCTCCGGTCTTTATCAAGTAATTTGAATTGTAACACAGTGAACCTCAAATAGACCACTAACATGTGGTGCCACAGAGCGGCACAATAACAGAGTCTAGAGGTGGCAGCAGCATGAGGAGACCACAGAGCGGCATAATGACATAGTCTGGAGGTGGCAGCAGCATGAGTAGGCCACAGAGCGGCACAATTACAGAATCTGGAATTGTCAGCAGCATGAGGAGACCACAGAGAAGCACAATGACAGAGTCTGGAGGTGGCAGCATAAGTAGGCCACAGAGCGGCACAATGACAGAGTCTGGAGGTGGCAGCATAAGTAGGCCACAGAGCGGCACAATGACAGAGTCTGGAGGTGGCGGCAGCATAAGGAGGCCACAGAGTTGCACAATGATAGAGTCTGGAGGTGCCAGCAGCATGAGGAGACCACAGAGTTGCACAATGACAGAGTCTGGAGGTGGCGGCAGCATCAGGAGGCCACATACTCTGGTGACATACTGTGGAGGTGGGTGGCAATACCAGTACCCGTTGAAGATGGTGGATGAAATAAGGAGCACTTGGCATCACATGTGTGGATTTAGGCGGGTAACAACATCAGAATAGAAGCTGAGGAAGGTAGCCAGAAGAAAACGGTCTCTTTTTTCAAATTGTTGGAGTGGGACCATGGATGATCTAGTCTGATGCATCAGGCAATGGTGTGTGGAAATCCTGGCTGATCCACGCCTAATTCATCTTGATGCAGTGTTCCACTATGTGTTATATGTTTGCACTTTAAACTCTTGACTCATATCAAATATTACAGGTATCATGCTGTAATTCCCTTTAATAGGCTGGCTGTGTTATTTACCTTTATTCGCTCCTAGGTGGTGCTGGCACCAATTATATATATTACTTGGTTGAGGGGTGGTTGGTGTAAAGTTAGTGTGTCCAATGATAATGAAGAGATGAGGAAGTTAATGGAGGAGGGGGAAATTTGTATTTCCACCTAAATAATTCAAAAAAGATTTACTGCATATAAGTGCAGCGCTTAACGCAGAATACAAGATTTTTGTCCAAAAAAAATTAAAAAAAGAAGTTACCACATATAAGTACAGCGCTTAATGCTGAATACAAGTTTTTTCTCCACCCAAATAATTCAAAAAAGATTTTACCACATATAAGTGCAGCACTTACTGCTGAATACAAGATTTTTTTCCACCAAAATATTTCAAAAAAGATTTAACCACATATAACTGCAGCGCTGAACGCCGAATATTTTTTTCTTTTTCTACTGATATACGCCACTAAAAGCTTTACCACATATAACTGGAACAGTGAACGCCGAGTATATTTTTTCTTTGTCAGTTTAAAAAAACAACAGTGCCTGAGACAGAGTGATCTGAAGTGAATGGAACGTAGTGGAGGAGAAGAAGGTCCGTGAAGAAGGTCCGTGCTGGAAGAGTGAGATGCGGTCCTTGTGCGGTTTCTGTGCTTACCTAGTGTATAGTAAGCAATACCGCAGATAGATGCGGGCTGGGGTGAATTAGTTTGCATTTTTGTGCAGGTTTAGTGCATAGTGTATTCACCTGTATTGGTGCGCCGCTCTTATAGATGTCATCACGTAAGTGCGCAGTGTGTGAAACGTAAATACATAATTTCACCACAATGTAATTGAGTCCATACTGCAAAAAAGGACTTTCCCACATATAACTGCAGCACTGAGCGCTGAATATATCTTGATTTTTCTGCAGAAATTTACCACTAAAGGCTTTACCACATATAATTGCAACAGTAAACACAGAATATATTTATATTTTTCTGCTGATATATGTCAATAAAGGTTTTTCAAGATATAAGTGCAGCAGCGAATGGCGAATGTATATTTCTTTTTCTACTGATAAAAGTCACTAAAGGTTTTTCAAGATATAAGTGCAGGAGAGAATGGCGAATGTATATTTCTTTTTCTACTGCTATACGTCAATAAAGGTTTTTCTACATATAAGTGCAGCAGCGAATGGCGAATGTATGTTTCTTTTTCTACTGATATATGTCAATAAAGGTTTTTCTACATATAAGTGCACCAGCAAATGGCAAATGTATATTTCTTTTTTACTGCAATAGGCCAGTAAAGTCTTTACCAGATATAACTGCAACAGTGAACTGAGAATATATTTTTCTTGTAGTACTGAAATACGCCCCCATACACTTTCACCAGAAATAACTAGAAAAGCGACCTGGGAATTTTTCTTGTTAGACTGAAAAAGGCCACATATGCTTTTAAAAGAAATAACTGCAGAAGTAACCTGAAGAAAATATATATTTCCTGTTGGACTGAAAGAGGCCACTATACGCTTTCACCTGAAATAACTGCAACAGTGCAATGTGTATATATTTTTCAGTTTTTACTGAAATCGCCTTTCTCCGCTTTCACCAGAAATAACTGTAGAAGTGACCTGAGAACATATATTTCTTGTTGGACTGAAATAGGCCACTATTTGTTTTACTTGATTGCAAAAATTGGCAGTGCAATATATTCGCGATAAAAATTTGTGATTAAAATATTCGCAATCAACACTAAGAGGTAGGCAACTTTCCTATTTGTTGCTAGGGATGTTGCTAAGTGCTGATATCTGCGATAAATTTGCGAAACAATTCGCTATAAATTCGCAATTAGAATATTCGCGATCAGCACTATTCGCTAATATGAATATATAGCACTATATTCTAAATATTCACAAATTCTCTAAGCGGCGATATTAGCGATAAAAATTTGCGATTCGAATATTTGCGCTCAACACTACTTTCTATGCTTTCACCAGAAATAATGACAGAAGTGACCTGAGAATATACGGTATATTTCTGGTTGGACTGAAATAGGCCTCTCTACACTTTTACCAGAAATAAGTGCAGAAGTGACCTAAGAATATATATATTTTATTGTTGGACTGAAATAGGCCACTATACGCTTTCACCAGAAATAACTGCAACAGTGCAGTGCGTATACATTTTTCTTTTTTTACTGAAATACGCCTCTCTACACTTTCACAAGAAATAACTGCAGAAGTATCCTGAGAATATATATTTCTGGTTGGACTGACTTAGGCCACTATACACTTTCACCAGAAATAACTGCAACAGTACAGTGCATAAATATTTTTCTTTTTTTACTAAAATACGCTTCTCTACGCTTTCACCAGAAATAACTGAAGAAGTTACCTGAGAATGTATATTTCTTGTTGGACTGAAATAGGCCACTATACACTTTCACCAGAAATAACTGCAACATTACAGTGCGTATATATTTTCCTTTTTTAACTAAAATACGCCTCTCTACGCTTTCTCCAGAAATAACTGAAGAAGTTACCTGAGAATGTATATTTCTTGTTGGACTGACTTAGGCCACTATACACTTTCACCAGAAATAACTGCAACAGTACAGTGCATAAATATTTTTCTTTTTTTACTAAAATACGCTTCTCTACGCTTTCACCAGAAATAACTGAAGAAGTTACCTGAGAATGTATATTTCTTGTTGGACTGAAATAGGCCACTATACACTTTCACCAGAAATAACTGCAACAGTACAGTGCGTATATATTTTCCTTTTTTTTCCTGAAATTACGCCTCTATACGCTTTCACTAGAAGTAACTGCAGAAGTGACCTGCGAATATATATTTCTTGTTGGACTGAAATAACCCACTATACGCTTTTCACCAGAAATAACTGCAACAGTGCAGTGTGTATATATTTTTCGTTTTTTACTGAAATACTCCACGCTATGCTTTCACAAGAAATAACTGCAGAAATGACTTGAGAATATATATTTCTTTTTGGACGGAAATAGGTCACTATACGCTTTCACCAGAAATAACTGCAACAGTGCAGTGCGTGTATATTTTTCTTGTTGTACTGAAATACGCCCCTATACGCTTGAACGAAGTGAACTGAGAATATACTTCTTGTAGTACTGAATAAGATACTAAGATGTAAACCACTAAAGGATTTTCAACATAACACTTGCAACCCAATAACAAAAAGCTGGAATGACAGAGCTGTCTAATGATTATTTGAATCCCCAAATAATCTTTCCCTGCAGTTGTAAATCACTTTCCTATCAATATCCCCACTAAAATGCTGTTAAATGATTCCTCCCTACCCTTTCCCTGCACTTATAAATCGTTTTCTCTGTCTTTTTTTCACAATCATTTTTCCACTTGCTGTCCCTAGCGCCTTCACATGTCTGTCCCTGCACTCTGAACACTGGAAAATGTCTGACTGTAACATATTTATAGGGCTGGGACATAACAGGGCTGGCTGCTAATTGGCTGCATGCAGGCATGTCAATCTGGGTGTTCCCGCCTTCCCAGAGTTCCTTCCCTCTTGTCCTCAGTCCTCACACGTGTAGCCGCTATTTTAGGAAAATTGCGGCTCGTTACCACGAAGTGCGAGGATATTCGCATTCGTTGCGAATCAAATTTTTCCTGAAATTTTAAGCGAATTCCACTTTGTCAGCTTTGATTCTCTCATCTCTAATAGTGATATATATTCGTAATTTTCGAATATTCTAGATTTTCTTTCATCTGAACCCATGATCCCTCCCCGCTTCTTGCTTGTGGGCCAATGAGAAGGCTGCAATGTATTTCTCTAGGCTTAACAACATCCCTAGCAACCAAAAGGAAAGTTGCCTACCCCTTTAGTATATAGGAACCTCCCCAGCAGCCATTGTAATGCAGTATTTTGCAGAACTGAGAGATCCAGCAGTGTTGTTGTTGTGCTCTCTGCTTTCCTGTGTCATTACATTAGTTAGTTAGTTAGTTAGTATATATATATATATATATATATATATATATATATATATATAGTAACATAGTAACATAGTACGTACCCATGGCTCTGAATGTCTTATTTCAAAATTCCTGGTCCTTTGAAATGTTGTCATTCTGTCTGGTGGACAGTTTTAAAATCCTTATGGCAGTGGCTATCCCTCAGTACATGTATCCCAGCCGGCGCTACTTTTGCGGGCGAGCCATCCCTTCCCTACACAACCAAGTGGCGGACAAAATCAAGTGCACACTGCGCAACGCTATCTGTGGCAACGTTCACATAACCAACAACACAGTGGGTAAATGTAGCGGCTGGCCCAAAAGCGGATAGTATTTTTGCGAATTTCCTTCCACCCCCGAGGATTGCTGGGTAGAGATGAGCGAACACCTGGATGTTCGGGTTCGAGAGGTTCGGCCGAACTTCCGGAAAATGTCCGGGTTCGTGATTCGAACTCAACCCGAACTTCATCCCGAACCCGAACCCCATAGAAGTCAATGGGGACCCGAACTTTTGGGCACTAAAAAGCCTGTAAAAGACTCCCGGAAAGGGCTAGAGGGCTGCAAAAGGCAGCAAAATGTAGGTAAATCCCCTGCAAACAAATGTAGATAGGGAAATGAATTAAAATAAAATAAAATAAATAAAAATTAACCTGTAAAAGACACCCAGAGGGATAATATACCGCAATAAACGCATTGCGATTACAACTTTGAGCTAACGATCACCATGGGAACGCCTCCTCCAGTAGAATGTACTGTCGGATCTGAGAATTAAGTTGAAATCGCAATGCGATTCTTATATATTTGCTTAATCGCATTGCGATTTCAACTTAGCATTGCTAAATAATTCCATCCATATCGTTAACTTACTGAGTCAGTAAGTTAGCGAATATGGATGGAATTATTTAGAATTAGCAATGCTAAGTTGAAGCGGCAATGCGATTAAGCAGATATATAATAATCGCATAATCGCGTTCGAATAGAACTTAAAGCTGTCACTTAGTCAGTTTTAGTATGGTGTGCTGTAATAGAAGTTACGCGAATATAACTTAGAGCAATACAGTCAACTTTACACTGTTAGTTTTATTATCGCGATAATACAACTATTCAAGAATCGTGTACGTGCGTCTGTACGTGTGTGCGTTACCTCGGATCGGATCGAGAGAGACGAGAGTGGAGATTGGTGACTGTCCCAGCGATTATGGCGAAAAGTAATTTCTCTAAAGAAGAGCTGGATTTCTTAATAACTGTAAGTAATTGAACTTAGTTAGTGTGTAATTCAGTAATGTGATTGTGATTTAAACTTATTAATGATTTTTATTAGCCAAGAAGCCTGCAGGCCTTCACTGATCTCATAACTGCCTTACACTGTCACATGTCCTACTGCTTGGTGACATAAACTCATCACAGGCTTTAGCAGACTGCACAACTACATGAGTGATTAGTGAAAGACACTGTTAAAGGGGTGGCAATGTTCAAGTCACTTTTAAAGGGATGACGTTGTTCAAGTCACTTTTAAAGGGATGACGATGTTCAAGTCACTTTTAAAGGGATGGCGATGTTCAAGTCACTTTTAAAGGGGCGGCAATATTCAAGTCACTTTTAAAGGGATCGCAATGTTCAAGTCACTTTTAAAGGGATGGCGATGTTCAAGTGACTTTTAAAGGCGGCAATATTCAAGTCACTTTTAAAGGGATCGCAATGTTCAAGTCACTTTTAAAGGGATGGCGATGTTCAAGTCAGTTTTAAAGGGATGGCGAGTGTTCAAGTCACTTTTAAAGGGGCGGCAATGTTCAAGTCACTTTTAAAGGGATGGAGAATTGGCGATGTTCAAGTCAGTTTTAAAGGGATGGCGATGTTCAAGTCACTTTTAAAGGGGCTGCAGTGTTCAAGTCACTTTTAAAGGGGCGGCAATGTTCAAGTCACTTTTAAAGGGATGGCGATGTTCTACTCTTTGACTGTTTTGATATTAAATGTTATTTTTGATGGTTCTTATGACTATGATAACTAATAATTGTATTTTAGAACTGTGGGATTACATGATTTAATTGTTATCTTGCAGGAAATGTTGGAGAAGGGATACGACCGCAGAAGGTCAAGGGGCGAAAAGCAGGCCATAGTGCGGAGAATTGCTTTCCATCTGTGGCAGAAGCATGGGTGCACTCATCGGAAGGATGAGATTCTAAAAAAGTGGTCAGATCTGAAGCGCCACAGGATGGATCTGATGACTAAGATCCGAGATAAATCTTTTCCAGGTACAATACTTATTTCCATAACTGAGCAGATAGATAACAATATGTTGGTGAGAGAAATAAGTATTTTTTAACCCTTTATAATAAATCACTTAGTACAGTGGTGTTGAACTGATGGGAAAGGGTGCTAAAGGTGACAATTTGAGACCTCTTTCTGGGCCACATATGTTTTTGACTTTACACAGTTGACTTTGGCCCTGAAGCTTGTCCAAACTCCTCGCACGTCTGGACGAGTGTAGACAACAAGCATCGATCAGGACAATTAGGCCACATGCCCAAATGAAGTCATAGACTCGAATCAATCTTGTTCCCTGGGGAGTGGCCCAACACCCAATAGCAGCAGTGAGTTGAAGCTGAACTTAATCAACGATGCTCAAAGGCAGAGTGCAGGGGGTACCCACAGGGTCCTGGTCCGGCAGGTCAAGGCAGACACTGATGATACTACACTTGATCTAAGCCAAAAGGAGAAGAAAGATAGGTGTAGTTAATTATTATGCCATCCAGACACTACCATAGATTAATTTGTGTACCTTTAACTGTAATTTGGCTTTACTTGTTTATCTTGGCATTTTTAAAAAAAATTGGTCATCATCATCATTACAGATGCTCCGCTTCCCAAAGTGAGAGCCAAGCTCTCTAAAAAGAAGAAGGCGGTGGAGGTGGAGGAGGAGACAGACCACTCGGACGAGGAGGAGCAGGAAGAGGCAGGGCCATCAGGCTATCGGGCCCATAGCCCACCTGCTGCAGTGGAGGAGGGTGATGACTCTGAGGAGGCAGAAGAGGAGATGGTCACTACCCCCCGACAAGAAGGTAAATGGATGATGTGGATATTTTTATTTATTCAGTGTCCCAGAAAGCTAATGTTACGGGTGGGAGTACTGATTTCCATAACGTATCTAACTGACACATACATTTTTGAAAGTACGATATAACAAGCATGCAATATATAAATTTTTCTAAGAATATATTTTAACA